>CM035785.1:14294330-14894330 GCA_020466265.1 Siphamia tubifer
TTAGTGGATCAACAAGGTATTAACCCTTTAATTCCTGCTTTTTGACACCTGGGTGAACTTGGAAAAAACATAAAAAATAAAATGAAATAAAGGAAAATCACGACATTAAAACCAAAAAAGGTTAAAATTGTCTGTTTTTATAATGATCATTGTGTTTTGCTCCTCCATTACACAGCCAGGATGGATGCACTGAGCATGCTCAAACATCTATGGAAAGAACAAGGTCTGTTCTTTCAAAACATTTTAAAAATGTTCTTATTGGCCAATCTTTTTTTATTTGTATTTTTTATTTTTGCTTAATTTCAAGATTGTTTTCTTAATTCCAAAAATAAAATAATAATAATAATAATAATAAAATAAAAAATTGAACAAGTGAAAATGATCTTGGTGAGATTTGTTGAAATAAAATTTTCAAGATCTATTGTCAAAAATAGATTTGTTATACATTTTATTATAGTTTCAGTTAAAGGTGTTTGCATTATATCATTATTTATTATTTGGAAACTGCATGGAAATTACTTGATATAAGTGGTTACAAATAATTATTACCATGAGATTACATCAAAATTACTATAGAAATTACCACGTTAATGAAAGCTGTTTGCATCAGTATTATCTAGAATAGAAGAATAGCACTTTATTGTCATGATACAGTAAATAAAATGAAATTCCATTTAGCAGCATCTAATCAGCACCATATCATAAAAACAATCTAAAAGACAATAAAATAAAGACAATATAAAAGACAATATATAATAATAATAAAAAAAAAACAATGAGAAACTGCATGGAAATTACCTGTAATAATCATGTAATAAGTGGTTACTAAGGCCTTATTACCATTAAATGACATCAAAATTACCATAGAATTATGTTACCTAAGAAGTCATTAGTTTTATTCCGGAAGCATTGAACATGTAGACCAGTGTTATCCAACAACGATAACAATGAAGTTGTTGCACGTCTGTAAAATGAGTCCAGAGTCCTCTAATGCTAAACCTCCCACTTGTTTTAACCTGGAGGGAAAAAAATACATCCAGAAATGATCTCATGTCCCCCCTGGCATTCCTTCGGCCCCAGCCCACAGTTTGGGAAACACTGCTCTACTGTTTTTTACCATTTTGTTCAAACTGGATAAAATTAATATTTATTCTTGTGTGATGTAAATACAGCATTAGCTTTAGCATTAGCAACACAGAAACAAATTAAATATATCTCATTCGAATGTGAAATATCAAAGAAACACTCCGTGAGCCCCAAAGATCACTCTCCCTGCCTCTCAGCAACTGCTCTTGATAAGATTACTAGAGCCTTGATTCACTAATGTTTTGCGACTGTATGGGAGAGATTTATTCATTTGTACAGCTACTGATGTCTCAGATCATAGGAATGGCATATGGAAATTCTGTCTGAGCAGGTTCTTGGGCTGGTTTCCTTAAGACATCTATGGGAGCCATGCCAGGAGACTGGGAAGCTACACATCAAAGTCACACATTAGAAACAGCTGCAAGGTAGAATCATGACATTTACTTGGTTTTTTTAAATTAAATATTTAAAGATTATTTGCATGGGTTAACTTTTAGACTACAAGCGAAAAAATAGCAGAAAATTTAATACCACCGTGAAAATAAATACATAAAACAATCTGTGCACTGATGTATTATGTTTAAATAAACATACTTTTTTCATTTAATGATTTTCTACAGTTTATTTATATGCCCAATGTTACACATATATATTCTATTTTACATCTAAGATAACTTAAATGTTGCACGTTAGAGGTGGCATTAAATAGGTTGTCATTAATTATCATCACAGCTTTCAAAGGCTAATATATATATATATATATATATATATATATATATATATATATATATATATATATATATATATATATATATATATATATACAGAGAGAGACAGAGAGAGAGAGAGAAACCTTACTCAGTGAAATAACTAATTGTTCATTACTCATTACTATAATGATGCATTTTTTTACATAAAAGCAATTATGCTCTGATTATGTCTGATCACATAAGAGGAGGAGTCGAGGAATACATGTGTGTCATGTTGCGTTCAGTTTATACTCATACTTAGTTTTGACCAAGCAAAACAATTAGAATGGGATAAAAATACATGTGTCCAGTTCAGTAAAATATGATCATAATAACCTAGAAATAAAGAAAACTGCAGATCTTAGTATAAAGTACAATTGCATGACAATCTTTGTATTAGAAAACTATCCTTTAACAAATAATGTGAATGACCTGAACAAATATGAACAACATGAAACTGGCAAAGTGGAATTTTTACCAAAATTCTGCCTGTTACTAAATATTTTGTAGATTTGTAATTGCGTTGAAAGTTGTAATGTATTTATTTAAATGATAAATTAATAACCTGAGGCAGAAAATCGTTAAAATTGCACGTTGTTCATGTTATTCCGATTGTAAGGGAAATGCTGTACATGTAAATATGATCATAATGTAATTTGACTTTTCTCACTGTTATTATTTTACTGCTCTAATCCATTCAAGATCATATTGAGTTGAATGTGACCCCTGAACTAAAATTTATTTGACACCCCTGTTCTAGATCCAACAGTGACTTGTTGTACATACATTCCTCTCTATTACATACAATTTCTCTCGTTGTCTATATAGAGACAAAAATTGCAGAAATACAGATACCATTCAGTTATCTGACAGCATATCACCCCTGTGCTCCAAACCCTTCACTGGCTTCCAGTTGAATTTAGAATTACATTTAAAATCCTCCTCCTTACATATAAAACTATTACTGGTATCTTATCTCTTATCTTAAAGATGATCTGGTTCCGTAACAGCCTGATAGAACCCTTCGTTCTCAGAATTCAGGTTTATTGAAAGTTCCCATTGTTTCTAAAAGTACAGTAGGAGCTAGAGCCTTTAGTTATCAGGCTCCTGTCTTATGGAATCAGCTTCCATTTGAGATTAAAGAGGCCGACAAAGTCTCTACATTTAAAATTAGGCTGAAAACATTCCTGTTTGAGAAGCCTATGGTCAGGTTAGTTAAAAACAGACTGAAGTCACAGTTCAGTCTAAGCTGCCCTAGGAGATAGAATACTGGGGGAAGTACAGGCACTGAGCTCTTTCTCTCCCCCTCTCTCTCACTCTGTCTCTCTCTCTTTCTCGTGTCTGTACTTGTCATTTTTAGAACCTATCTTACATACTAAGTCTGTCCATGGCTAGTCACCTGGTGTCCCCTTTCCCCACTCCCCTCCTTTGGGGGGAGTGGCAGTTCTCTCAGCAGTGTCCGTGTAGGGAGCCATGGACGACAAGATCTGCGGTGACTCGTCTGTGCCCTGTGCTGACCTGTGACCCCGGACCTGTGACCCTCCCTTGCCTGTCTGGTGGATGAACCCCCCCTCCTTTACAAATGAACGTTCATCTATAGTCTGTCCCTCCATGGGAGTGGATCTCTCCTTCATTGTGGTTTTCCTCAAGATTTCTTCTTTTTCTCACTGGGTTTTGAAGTTCTTTCTTGCTGAGAAGGAGGGTCTAAGGACAGGGGATATTTGGGACTTTTTATCTATTTCTGTAGTTGATTGTGTTTCTGTAAAGCCCTGTGAGATGACTTTGTTGTGATTTGGGGCTTTATAAATAAAATTGAATTGAATTGAATATCACACAATTTGGACAAATAAGACGTTGGGGTTAACATTAACTGTGTAACTTTACATTACCATTTGATGATAACATACAGAACAAAAACAGGAAATTACAAGCATCCACATTAAACTAGTGTTGCAATTAACACCATTTAAGTCAAAGCAAAGGTGTTGATACTTGAAGGTGAAATAAATATATGCATTTGCACCATTCATACCATATCATTTATACACAATAATCAACAATATTAGTATCAGTATCTGATATTTTTCTGGCTTAAACATTCATAAAATTGGCTTTAAATGACTTATAGTTGATTCAGTGATGATGATTATTAACTAGGAAACTAATCAAATATATTGACAAATATAAATCATAATTCATTCTGCATTGTTTGAACTGCACACATTCAATTCAACTTCATCATTTTTTGTCAGTGTTGTAGAATGAGACCCAGGAAAGTGAAGGTTTTTGCTTTTTTACATTAAACAATTGTCCTGATTGGAAAAGCATAATGCAACAGTTTTGTCAGATGAATTCAGAAAGAAAGATTTTTATTGATTTATTTATTTCATTGGAATACCCTTTGCATTGTACAATATTTTATAAGTGAAACTGTAAAACAGAGGACAAAAATGCATTGCTGGGTCTCAGGAGGATATCCTATTTGTGAAATATTCAGATTAATTACAAGCGTCCAAGTCAAATCAGTATCACAATTAACACCAAATAAGTCAAAGCAGAGGTGTTGATAATTGATGGTGAAATAACTATATGCATTTGTACACACGATTTGCAGTAGTACAAGTCATACCATATCATTTATATACATGAAAATTAACAATATTATTGTTTGTGTTTAAACAACAGTATATGATATCTTTCTGGCCCAAACACTCATAAAATTGGCTTTAAATTTACTTTTATAGTTAATTCGGTGATGCTTATTAACCAGGAAACTAAGCAAGTATGTTGAAAAATATAAATTATTACTTGTTTTCTATTGTTTAAACTGCACACATTTTATGTCACTGTTGTAAAGTTTATATACGGTTTGTCGTATATGCACATTAATTACAAGCATCCAAGTCAAACCAGTGTTGCAATTAACACCACATAAGTCTAAACGGAGGTGTTGAAGGTGAACTTGAAGGTGAAATAAATATATGCATTTGCACACTGTGTTTGCAGTTGTATAAATTATACCATATCATTTTTACACATTAATAACACTGGTTTACATGTAAAATGCTTCTGGAATAAAACTAATCCCCACACAGTTCCCACATGTGTGTTACTGATAAAGAAAACTAAAGTCTTAAATGCTGGTTGGCTCAAGATTCCAAGATAAGCCTGGTGTGAAAATGTGAAATTGTTAGAATAAACAAGAGAATATGTTTCAGTCCAAAGGAATATTGGTCTCAGATCTACTTCAGAACACTGTCTGCACATTATGATCCATTCAGTTTACAGGTTCTTTCTAGTGGAATATTTACAAATCCATTGTATACATGTACATAAACCACCTGACACAACCTCAGGACCCAAATGCAGAACTCCCTTTAAACTTCCACGGGTCCACATATAGGCCGGAAGTAGTCGCTCAAAAATGTTAATCAAACCACCCAAACCTGTCCCAAATGTCACATGACCTAATGTAGTATGACAACGGAGATTTTAACACATCAGAAGATCTACACCACTTTAAGCACAGCAGGTACAATGACTCATTTGTTCAAAATACAAATGACAAACAGTAGATCTGAACTTTTATGTCACATAATTATCCACAGAGGAAATATTTTCTATTAAATGAAGTCATAGTCCAACAAAAACATCTAAAACAAATTGTCCATATATAGTCCAAAACACATCAAAACATCAATAAATATCCACAAATGTTTTATCTATTGCATCATTTAACAGGACCTGCCTCCAATATCCCAGTTTTCATCTTAATATTTTCATTTATAATATAATCAAACACCGACTGCATGTTATTAAAATGGTTCAACAGCTTTCAATTGACTTTATTAAGAAATGTTGGTAAATTTTTGTGGAAGTTTAAAGGGTTAATAATAACAGTATTAATAAAAACACAATGAATCTCTTCCATAGTCTCCCAGGATTAAGGATTTCCACCTTAAGTCTCTGACTGGGAAATGGGTTGTAGATATACAGGTCAGACAAAACAGCTTGATCCACATTCAGTTCAGATTTGTTATCAGGGATAATCCAAAAGACGTTACCGGTGAGCAGAAGAGAGTCGAGCCGAGGATCCGATAACCGATGCGGTGCAGGTAAGGATCAGGCAAAAAGAGGTCACGATCAGGCAGATAGTCAGGCAACAGGGTACTAACATTACAGACAAAAGGGACAAGACAAGAACCAGAAACCAGAATCCAGAATCCAAAAACATCAAAAAGCTGAGAATCAAAGATAGGATCAAGAATGCTCATAAGTCACCACTTGGGCAGACAAACTCGTGACTGAAAAGAGGACACAAAAGGAATATATTGGGGACACACAGCTGAGACATATTAGGATGAATTAACGGGGAGTGGAAAAAACTAGTGACAGGAAGTCAAGCACAAAACATTGACATGAACCAACATAACAAAATAAAATCCCCAAACACTAACAAAGACAGAAAAAACAGGAAGACTCACTGAAACCAGACACCAAAGACAGAATACATTACACCACCATATATGGGGAATAACAGATCATCATATACAGGGTGCGATTTATCCAAAAAATAGAAAGGGGGTGGGTTTTTTTGTTGGGTTTTTTTTCACCGAAAAAAGCTTGTCTTGGATGTTCTGACCTTCATTCCCACATGAATAATATGAATGAGGTTCAAATCACTAAATCAACATTTCAAATCCACAGTTTTCTTTTTTGTTTCCCTGTTGGGGGGGTCATCTGGGTCCGTATATGTGGTGTTCATTTGCTCATGAATGAGAATTGGGGAAAATAAAAACTGGTGCAGTTTTCGATTCTCTCTGCGTGCAAAAACTGAACGCATGAGACCTATCATGTTCAGAGGGGGGGGTCCTGAGGGTCGAGCTAGTGGGAATCAGGTTGGGGCAGTTTTCTGGCCTAAATGCTCATAAATGTAATTTTAAAATGACTTTTATATCTGATTCAGTGATGAGTATTAACCAGAAAACTAACCAAGTGTGGAGGAAAATTTGAATGATTACTTGTCCTGTATTGTTTGAACTGCACACGTTTCATTTAACATTATCATTTTTTTGTGTTTCCATGCTGTTTGTAATATATTCAGATGCATTTTTGAAGCGGAACTATTATGTTTCACCCTATTTTGTGACATACATTTGAGTCCACAGCTCCCAGCTCCCATACTCCGTCACTCATTTCGCATGTTTACCTGTAGCATTGTGCATCTTTTCAGGCCTCACACGTTTCCAAAGTATCTTAAAATAACGCATGTGATGAATGTGCAATTTACCTAATTTACGGCTGGCTGCCGCACTCAGGGCTGTGGGCTGGATGGAAATCTTAAATGGGGCTTGAACAGCACTCCTCACAACAAGAAATCAATATGCCATGCTGCCTGGAGAGGCGACCCACTATCTACTGTGGCCGAGGCAACGCTCACAGGGTAATTTCCTCTAAACGCTACAAACACAGCTCAGCCACTTCACCGACACAAATAGAATCCCAGTCACACACACACAGTCAAGTAGATGCATACTCATCGCGTGTGTGTCTGTGTGTGTGTATATGTGTGTGTGTGTGTGTGTGTGTGTAAGAGATAGAAAGGCTGTGTATATCCATGTGTGTGTTTTCAGGTATGCTTCAGTGTGTGGATTGTATTTGCTTGCAAGTGCATTTTTTTGGGTTTACTTTCAATTTGCATAATTTGTTGTGTACAGTCTACTCTTCTTGCATGTTTTACATTGTATTTTTTTTGGGGGGGGGTGTGGATTAATTGTGTGTTTTTATATGACAGCTGTTTGTATGTTAATTTACTGACATCACTGAATCCACTTGCAGCAGCTGTGCAAAAGTGTTAAGGTACAGTTTGTGATATTTAGTCACATCTGACTGTGAGATGACTTATACACACATACACACACACACACACTTCATACAATGGTAATCAAATGGGATGCTACTAGTAATGAGAGATGTCCCAATCAGACTTTTTTTTTTTTTTGCCACCGATTCCTTTGACTTGGAGTGACTGGCTCATACTGAGTCCTGATAATCTCTATGATATATTATTTTGCTTATGGAGTTCAGACTAATGACAGTATAATTGACACAGTCTCACTCTGTACGACTACAACATGGTAATAAACAAGATCTTATTGTTACCATTTGTTTTAAAATATTACAGATCTAATAAATACATATTTATATTTCAATATACCATATTTACAGCACTGAGGCGCACAGGATTATAAGACGCAACATCAACGAATGGTTTATTTTCAGTATAAGGTGCAGTCTGTCAAACTGTATTAAACACAATAACTCTCACCATTGTTCAAATGCTAATGAACCTAACCTTGTTGAGTTGTAACACGTAACTAAACACAGTCTTAAATCAAATGTTAGCGTATTCAGAGTAACTGTCAAAAGTGTTCAGTTATAACTTTGCCACACAATACACAGACTTTTTTCAGTTCAGTCCTTATACATACATACACTGTAATATTATGGTGAAGTACAGTATGTATTATATTATATTATCTAGATTATAAGGTGCTCTGTCATTTTTTGAGAAAATTTAAGGTTTTTAAGTGTGCCTTATAGTCTGGAAAATATGGTATATATTATTTCCGATCACTGATCAGGATGTAATAACTAGGGTTGTCAAATGATTAAATAAATCATTTTAAAAATCAAAATAAATAAATAATACATTTAATCACAGGGTTGCTTTGGATTAATGATTAATGATTAAATATTCATTTTTAATCTGTATTAATTGTGTTTCATTTTGCATGAGCAAACAGACTTAGGAAAGAATAGAAAATATATACACTTCACGCCTTAGCCGAAATACTAGTCCGTGACAAATATGCTTGACATTAATGTTGTATTTTAAGAATACTGCATGCTGGTTGACTGTAAAATACACAAAAATACAACATGAAACAAAACGTGCAGAGAAATAAAAATGCCATTAACCTCTTCACACCTGAATTTAAATATTATATATGCAAAAAACTAGGGCTATCAAAACGCATTAATGCTGGTTAAACCATTGTAACACAGTTAAATGGAACAGTTATTTACAGTTGTTTTGTCTCAAGTTCCTTTGTTGGACCTGTTAAAGGTGTTGAATAAACATGTTAATTGCATTCATAATCTTGTTTTTGCATATGTTTTTGGATATTTTGTTACATTCTTTGGTGTTTCTTTTCTGTATTATTGAAGAATCTTTGTGTTTTCATTGCTTTTTTTTTCTTTTTTGTGAATCTTAATGTGATGCCACCATCTAAAACATAACACAGAATAATTTGTAAGGGGGATCTAATTGTAGAAAAAGAATATATGTATTTCAGTAATATTGGCCACTTGTGCTCCATTTGTACAGTAGCTCACACTTCTTTCTTCATTCCACTTCATATGGATGGTTTGTTGAAGTTGGCAGCAGCTAACAGGGTTGTGGTGGTTACTGACATCAGGGATTACAACACCTACAGGTTCAAGCAAGTGACACTGTGAAAATGTGCTATTTCAGTTACAATACTATGTATAATTGGAGGTAGTAGTGATTGCCATTAAATGTATGGAGTTGTGTTTAATACTAGAACAAAAAAACACACTTGAGAAGGGTGTCAGAGGGAGAAATGGTTAAATCTATCAGTAGCTATTTTCAGTATTGTTTATTACCAGACCCCATTAAAGTGGAGAGGGGTATTGTTTTTGTCTGTCTGTCTGTCAGCAACTTTACATAAAAACTACTGGCTCAATTTCCATGACATTTTGAGGAAAGGTGTGAAGTAGTCCAGAATAGATCCCATTAAGTTTTGGTGAATATAGGTCAAAGGTCACAGTCGTCAAAAATGTGTTTTCACAATGCTCAAAGATAAGGCAAATCAAGTAAAATGTGTGCAAGGGGGTGGGGTTTGTTGTGCCTGGCACCACTTGTTTTGTTATATTATTATTAATATGTTTGTGATATGCGTCTACATCAGACATGCCCAAAGTTTGGCCCAGGGGCAGCTTCAGTTATGGCCTGTTCAGACTGTCCAACACAATAAATAAATCATGTTTCAAAATGCAGTTCCTCCTTTGACCTGATGGTGGCAGCACCACTCTAACTCTATCTGACTGTACCGTGAACCCTTCTCTTTCTCGAAGGCAATCGCGCCTCACTGCTGAAGTCCCAAAATGTAGATCGTACCGTGGAGAGACCTTCCATCGTTTCCCCAAAGATAAGGCACTTTGGCGTGAATGGATCAAAAACATAAAGATAGATCCTGGTCCATATTTCAAGGTAAGATAAGGATTATTATGTCCACTGAAATGCATTAGCTAACACATTTAGCTTAGCTTACCACACTTGAATCAATGATAAATAGCGCTGACAGCATCTAATCAACCTTATGTCATGATGAAATAAGAAAATATGAATGTGTAATTACATAATACTACAATTTATATGCTATTTCAAGATTATGCTTTCCATTTTGTGGTTAGCATGCTGATGGCTGTCAGTACTGATGAAATGCTAGTGGTGCCATTAGCCTACTTAAACTTTATGTAGCCTTCAACCCAGTTACTATAGCCTTTCAGCAAGACAGCTCGGGGAATATTGCAGTCATTACACGCCCATTTTTCAACAATATTGATCATTAACTCCGGCATGATGGAGAGATTGGTGGTCAAAACTGCTGGCATGTTGACAACCCAAACATTTACTGAAGCTAGTGATTGATAACATATGGAACTGTGTACTTCTGTTTTACTTCCGTACCCCTCAGGCATAAAAATGGCCGCCAAGTGAATAAGGCAAATATAAGAGGAAAGTTGACAGTGAGGGCCATTGCTTCCAGGACAGAAGGTAATTACATCCGTTAAGGAAGTTATGCTTTTGCCACTTTGTTTGTCTGCCTGTTAGTTAGCAAGATAACTCAAAAACATATAGATGGATTTTGATGAAATTTTCAGGTTAGGTTGGTAATGGGGAGATCTGGAAATTATAGCTGCCTATAACTGCTGGTGTTATTACTTGTAACAAAATATAACTTTTTGAATGATATTGTAAAAGAAAAAAGCAAGAGTCATATGTTTTAATCTTAATGTGAACAGACGTTATATTAAAGTAACCTCCACATTATCAGATCTGGCCCTCTAAAGTAGTTTGGATATCCCTGGTCGACACTGATGCAAATGTTCTGTTTGCTTTAAATAACCGATTTTTTTTTTTTTTTTTTTAAAGTGAAAATAGTGCATAACAGGGTTATAGTGATCTTCCATTTGTTCCCAAAATGTATGAGTTGTATTTTGATGCAAATGACAAGACTGTAATTAGTTCCAAAAACTTAAAACAAAAAAGATTAATTTACATGTCAGATGGTAGAAAACAAAAGATATGCACTTAAACTCTGAAAGCTCTGTGTTCTTCACTGCAGAGAGGTCAAGAAATTCATAAATTTGCTAATTCACACAAATAAACATATAAACATTATTTCTTATTAGCCATCATCTTTTGGCTCTTACTAGGGTGTTATATTTTCAGTAGGGGAGCTGTTTATTCCCTTGAAATGATTGTGAGGATAAAGTATTTTTAAGATTTGATGGCAACTTTATTTTTCTTTATTTAGCTTGCAAATTCCAACCAATAGCCACATAACTGAGGACCTGGCTAATTAGGATGTCTGTGGGGCTTCATCTGTGGATGTAGTTTAATCAGAAATAACTCTCCTCAGAGGGAAAGTTCTAGGTAAGTGAGTTCAGAACATATCCATTACCAAATATAATCCATTCTCTTATGTGTAGATGCTATCTGTTCCTGGTCCTACAGGAACAATACAGAGGATGTGCTAGTGCTGTTGTTCTTGGCTTGGTTTGCTATGGTACCCATCAGATAAGCTGTGATGCTCCCTGCAGGGTCACATATACTACATTAACTGTGTGTGTGTGCAATAAAGATGAAAGGTCACATTCACATGCCGTTCCGCACCTTGGTTATATTCAGCAATTTGTAGGGAAACGATACAAATTCACTCCATATCTAAAGCTTAAGCTTTGTTTTTAGTGGCTGGGGAAATGCATTGTTGTACTTAATGTGTAATTATTATTGGCTGTAGTAAAATGTAGGTTGCATTAGCGTTTTACAAATAGGTTTTTATCTAAACGCTTTCCTCCTGCAACACCATTTGGTGAAGAGGTTGGAGGCTTGAGTGGAGGACCCTCTGGGTGATTCTCACAAAACGTGAAACTATTGCAGTAATGAGAACGTGCATTGCGGTGATGCTAACTGTAGCATTAGGTATTATGACCTAGCTAAATAATGACCTTTGTCACATTCTGAAAAATAATACCCTATTACCAAAGAAATTGAAAGTTAAAAATAAACCATTTTTATTATTTTATATTATATATACAGTTATGAGACAAATCATAACATTTTACAAAAGCATAAAATAAAGGTGACTCAACTTGTAGTCATCTTGGATCTTCTGTTAGTACAGTTGTATTGTGGGTAGTTTCAGCTCATATTCAAATTCTTACAGCTTATTGCTGTAATGAGAATAACGACTCATGGATATGATCTTTTCCTGAAATATTCTGAATATTCTTGATTACAATAACCAAAAAACAACACTAAATGAAACTTTTGACATATAACAAGGTACTTGTAGTTGTATTTATTTATTTTTTATTTATTTATGTATTTCTTCTTACATTTTCCCCTAATTCAAAGACCAGAAATTTTGCTTGGGCCACATTTCAGTAATGACAATTTGCCCAGAAAATGTATAAAAATTGAAAAAGTAATTTCTGATACTAGCTAACCATTTTATATACAGTATATTGTCAATGGCTAATATAATGATGACTATCAGTAACATAATAAATTCATCTAAAATAAATTGTAAAACCAATCAATAGTTTATGCATTTCTTTTCTTTTTGTCTCAAATTTGCAATATATGCTGAAAATATACAAACATCTTTGGAACAGATGGGGCAATGATCATCTGCTACACATCGACACATTTTCCACAGTATTCTTCAATATTATAAGACATTATTCCTGTCATTGTCATCATCCATATGACTCGTGCATCTTCCATGTGAGACATGTTTGGAAGTGAAAATCTACTGAAGGCTGTGATGAAGTGTCAAAAGGTTCAGAGGTGAAACCGTCTGACCTTTGTGATAAGAGAAAGTGCTTAGTACCATTAAAAGGGACTCACAATAAACATCCCCTTCAGCTGTTAGATTCACCCTCAGTATTACATGTATGTGTGGATGTGTGTATACTGTACATGCATATGTGTGTGTATGTGTGTTAGTGTGCAGTTCTCCTTAAGGACCCTGTTTCTCCAAGCACAGCCTTTCAGTGCTGATAGTATAGCTACATTATGAGGTCAAATGTGTGACCCCCATTCCAAAGGATGAACTGTGTTTTCCTTTAATAGACACCACAGAGCTCCTATTTATGCTCAGGCTTTCTACCATATCAGCAAATTAGAGCAAATTAGGTTTTTAACTCTAATTTGGACACTTGTCATTCAGTGAAATTCATATCAGTTGACAGTGATCCAGAAGCATAGCACATCATTTGAACGATAGAGAGAGAAGGTCTGAGTAGGTATTGACTGGCTTAGTTATCGCTCTATTAGTAACCTCACAGTTGACAAAACAAACATAAAAAGCATACTGGTTTGATCTCATTTGGTGTGATCAGCAAATTATCTAAGGTTTAGTCATTAGGAAGTAACATTAGAGACCTAAGAGAGACCTACAGGGAGTGTTTGGAATGTGCAGCTCTTACAAATTTATTTCCTGCCTTTCATTACTGAGACCCGTAAAGGAACAGATTTTGCTTTTAAGCATGATTAGTATATGAGACGGCGACGCTGCCAAATTTGGGGAATAAAAAGCTGAACTTAAACTTCAACAAATGATTAAAGTTTAATGAAGGATGAAATGTGTGAAATTACAAAATATACTGATAAACAGTTTCTTTGGGAAAACACTGCGTCATGACTCTGTAAATTGTGTTGTTTAACAGCATCTGCCAATCACAGTCAAGTTACCCCAAACTGTAATAGATTACAAACTATGTTTTGTCGAACAGTAATTCTTTAACTTATAATATTACTGTCTCACACTGGCCTCCTGTAGTACTTTTGAGTTAAAGCTGTCATTCCATCGTTATTTCATTAATATTTCTGTGTTCGCCATTGTTATTGAATACATTGTGTGTTGGTTCTATTTTAAAAAAATGTCTGGATTGCTTTGTTTCCAGCTGTTTTTTCACAGTAGAAAAATGACTTGAGGTCGAACAACACAGTTTACCGGTACTTCCTCATACATGTCCATGACGCGGTGACGAGGTGTATCTGATTGGCTCAGAATACGTGAAGGAACACTCCCCCATCCCCTCTCTCTCTCTGTGTTTACCTTTACCAGAGTAGCATCCAGCTAGGTTTTGTGCTGTTGCTCGTTCTGAAAACGTGCAGGGAAAAAACACGAGGCTTTATTTCCACAAAGAGCACATGAACCAGTTTGATCAGTTTGTGCAGCAGCTACTGTGGCGCCGTCTTCTCTCGTAGATGCTAATGGTAATGCTACTTCTGATTTGCTGCAATGGATGGATCAGCTTTTCTTGGGTCCCTCGTTCCTCTCGTTGTTTTCTGTGAATGCAGCCAGTGGAGATGACAAACCACTTTCAAAGGCAGCATGTGTCGGTAACTCAGGGTGACCCATCAGATTCCAAAAGGAGCGTGGAAAAGGGTGTTTACGGTTAGGGTTAAGGTTAGCCCTTGGGATGCATATATTTTCACCCCGAATTATGTGTCTATCTGAAAGCACAGTAACTAATACTATGGTCTACAATGTTTGAATCCCAGCAGGGATGCTCAAACTTTTTTTCAATATTTTACTGTCCATGGTCAAACAGGACACGGTGCCGAGGACAATGGTAGATAAATCCACAACTGATAAATATTTCGGACAGAACATTACAGAAACATTAGGCTGATAACACTGCTGTACAATTTTTTTAGAAAGTATCTGCTTCAGACATTAAATATGCTGAATTTTACATACTTTAATAAGATGATTCAGAAAACAATTGACTTTATTGCTGGTTAGCTTTATATGATGGTGTGTTATTCTACATATATGGAGGTTTATCTACATGTATACAATGTACATGTATACAACTAGAAATAACCTGTAAAGTGAATGGATCATAATGTGCAAACAGTGTTTTGAAGTAGATCTGAGACCAATATTCCTTTGGACTAAAACCTATTCTCTTCTTCATTCTAAGAATTTCACATTTTCACACAATACTTATTTTGGAAACTTGAGCCAACCAGCATTTAAGACTTGAGTTTCTTTATCAGGAACACACATGTGGTAACGTTTCATTAGTTTTATTCCAGAAGATTTTACTTGTAGACCAGTGTAATATAATAATTAAATGATAAGGTTAAATATATGTTTGAAATGTAGCTTAAAACATAGAATGCTGTTGCCATTTACTCTACAATGTGTTGGGATATTGTGGAAGCTTAGACTGAGATGGGGGAGGAAGAAGGTCTGCTATTGATATTCAATGTTCCAAAATGGACTGAAGCTTCAACTAGTGTGGAACTGGAGGCTAGTGTTCCTCTGAACTGTTCTGCCTCTCACTTTCAGTGCCAAAAGTTGGCAAAACTCCTTTGGCTGGTACAGCGTCATTTGCCAACTGACAGTAGTCTCCACACAAAAGCTCTATGATTTTATATCACGGTGGTGTGGTTTTATGACCTGAGTAAAAAAATGTTTTCTTTCTGGAAATCTGGTGTCAAAAGTGGCTTTTAGTGTTATAGAACTAAAACACAGCCTGTACACACTGAAGTGTCACTTCAGTGTGGGCTGAGTGCAGTAGATATGAGCAGCATCACCTGCACTGCAGCAGACCACAACTGACTTTTAATAGAATTCATAAGTAAAGCAACAAATATGAGTAACCGACAGTGGAATTATAACATTCAGAGTGTATTGTGTTAATGTAAACAGCAGATTGTCAAAGAAGGTTAATGGTCTATCCAGTTTTAGCATTGTTTAGCATAGACAACTAACCTCACCTGTCATTGGTCCCTGCACAACCAAGTTTTTAACACCGTCAGGATTTTAAACCCTTTTTGTTTAATTATTGCATCATATTTTAGAATAGATGCATGTTCCAGTCACATTTACAAGGTTTCTTTCATTTGTTTTTTAATCTACATCTACAGTCTAGGCTACAAAGGCTATACAGTTAAAAATGACTAAATAAAAATATAAATAACTAGAAAAGCACTCTGAGAGCGCAGACCTCCGCCAAGGTAGACCCCCCCCTCACACACACACCCTGATCACCCCCAAAATGAAATCAGTTCTTTCTGTTCACATTTCCAACATATTCTGAAAATTTCATCAAAATCCGTCCCTAAGTTTTCGAGTTATCTTGAACACAGACAGACAAACAGATAAACGTTGGCAAAAACATAACCTCCTTGTCGGAGGTAAACATGAACTGCCATTCCTTACATTGTTTTAAACCCAACTCTCTGGTTTCCCTCGTGTCCAGATGATTACACTGCTCTACAATTTGCTTTTAGAAAGTATCTGCTTATCTTACATATAATAAAAAGATGAATCAGAAGACAAAAGTGCTGCTTAGCTCATGTTTTTAATATATACGATGACACATATATTGTACTTTATGTACATGTATAAAATAATTATTCCACTAGAAAGAACCTGTAAAGTGAATGTATGTGCAGACATTGTTTTGAAGTAGATCTGAGACCAATATTCCTAAAACCTATTCTCTTGTTCATTCTAAGAATTTCACATTTTGACCTTATAGTAGACTTATCTTGGACACTTGAGCCAAGCAGCATTTAAGACTTGAGTTTTCTTTATCAGTAGCACACATGTGGAACAATTTCGCTAGTTTTATTTTCTAGACTGGAAGGCTTAGGCCACTCCCCCTTCTGTTTGCCTGCGATCCAGGAGATCACACCCCTCTCACTTCCCCTCTTCAAGCTCATTATCGCGGTTAAATTATTTCCTCCCACAAGAATGTTAATTAACACACACGTCCAGAGCACGTCTGGCCGCACAAATTGATTACAACATCAGAGTTAGTGCTTGTGCGTGGTTGGCCTCTGCAGGAACAAAAGGCGAATTGGCCCACTGTGGGGCCTGTAGGCCTCTTACGGCTGCAGAAACGTATTACATATGCCACATAATGTACAGCATATACTCCCCGCAGTGTGTGTGTGTGTGTGTGTGTGTGTGTGTGCAGAAAAAAAGGGTGACTTCTATGCACATGCTAATGAGAAATGGGAGTAATGCATGCATGTAGCTTTAACAAAGGGATAGTGGTAATCAAGAGGTATCAGACACAAACACATAAAAAGACAGGCATCTGCGTACACTAACACATGCACGGTAGCACAAACACACACATACGAAGGCAATACACACTTCAAGCTGAGAACATGAATTTTGTCATTACGACAGAGCAGGATGGGTAATTTCAGGCTTGGCCTCAATCACTAGTGTTAAGCATAATTTCAGTCCTGAAGGGGTTAATTAGGGGCTGTGAGGAGAGGCCGGAATTAATTGGCTTGTGCCTGAAAAGACAGAGAAAATAATAGAGGGAGAAGAGGAACGGTTGTGACGTTTTTTTAGACATCAGAATTACTTGACAGTTTTGCCTTGCCACAGCCAACTACAAGTCTAACAATTAGTATGTGCTTGATAGAACACGAACATACTGTTTCAGACACACACAGTGTAAAAGATAAAGCTGGAACCAGATGATGACATTCTCAGAACTAAAAAAGGCATCCAACAACCTACTTTGTCATTGAAGTTTGGTAAGTGTGTCACCAGTTTCCAATGGATTAGCAATGTGTTCCTGTCAAGTGTTTGTTTGTTATTGTGCACGCAACCTCAACAAGCATGATTTCAGCTTAAAATATTCTTTAGTGTGTCTGGAACTCACAATGCAACACATAAAGATATTCATATCATCATTGTCAGGTGGAATCCTCTTGTATCAAAATTGGTTATTTTTCAGAAAACTGAAGAAAAAAAATGTATAAATGAATTGAGTTAAAAGATGTAGACAAAAGCTGTTTTAAATATTTCTAAAACTGTCAAGCCGATGTGTAGACTGTTTCTTTCAAAAAATAAAAGACCAAAAATGGACTTTTCTACTCAACTGTAACAATATGCATTATTTGCTTTTTTATGGAATGTGGTTCAACAAATCGTCTCCTCGAACAATATTTTCAACATCAACTCATCATAATTTGCATTTTTCATGTTTGGGTTGGCACCAATGGGTGAGCTAATGGAAGAACCCGACCTTACTGACAGGAGTGGAATAACAATCAGGAGTGATGGGACTTCTCCCGGTGGGCTGCTAAGTCAGTGTGGCTGTGGCTCAGTTGGTAAAGTGGGGCGCCCAATGACTGAGAGGGTGGCGGTTCGTGTCCCGGCTCTGGCTGTCCACATGTCAAAGTGTCCTTGGGCAAGACACTGAACCCTGACTTAGTCTCCCAGTAGAACCTTAGAAACCTCCTGGTAAATGGGTGAATGTGAAGCTAATGTAAAGCGCTTTGAGCACCATGAAGGTGGAAAAACACTATACAAGTACAGACCATTTACCATTTAGTGGGCTGGTGTTCAGCTGGTAAGAACAAAAACAAACAAACTTATGTTATCAGTGCCGAGATGGCTCACATGGTTAAAGCCAGTGGCTCGTGCCAGGGTGATAATTGGTTTAGTTGATCTGGTGGGTAGGGTTTTAATCTGATTTCCAGTGTTTCATAGGCTGGTTTGCCTGTCAAAAGCTTCTCGTGAGAAAGTCACCTGGGCTTCTCTGGCCAATCAGTACTCACCATTTGGGTGCAACTAACTGTGTTTCCCATATTATCATCCACGGTAGTTCAATGCTATGGTCAGTGTTGCCAATCACTAGATTTAGTTACATTTGGCCATCTCTGGTGACAAAAAAGTCATCGAGTGACTTTCCAGCTAAATCTGGCAATTAAATTCATTGCCCTGCGGTACCATATAAACTATTTTCACTGTTGAGAGAAGCACTGCATATGAGCTCTGATCTAACCAATTTTGAAAAGAAAATGCCAATTTGTTTCACATGTTTGTGTTATATTATGTTTTTGTTCAAAAGTAATATGTCAGCAGTGAGACTGGAGGAATCTATCAATCTACCTGTCTGTCTGTTTGTCTGTCTGTCAAGTTGGGATCCTAAATCCTTGTATGCAAAACAAGCTACCATTTGCCATGAAATGGAGTCAGCAAACATCAACAAATGCCCAGAACCAGAAGCATAACACAGACTCCAACACAAATTCCATGTAAGCGTATGCAAATGTTGATATTGAATCTTCCAGTTTGTCTTTTTTTTGCTTTGCATTGCCATGCAAAATATTGCAGCTAGCCTAATTGTTTGAATTATATATATATATATATATATATATATATATATATATATATATATATATATATAAACAATTCAAACAATCATAATCACACATATATATATTAGGCAATTCACATAGATCTGCTGTGCCTATTGACAGCAGGATAAAAAAAGAGAAAAAAAATGAGGATGTCATCTTTCTGTAGCCAAGAATGTTGTGACGTGAAGAAAGATGACACCTTCACATATTTCTTTGACTGTAATGAATAATAAGTAGTTAATACTTCTGCAGCTTGCACACTAAAAATAACTCTGGTTATTAAACATAATACCTCCTCCACCTTGGTGTAACTATAAAATTAACATCCCTTCACCGTTGGATAAAAGATACAGATTTATGCATAAATTGGGAATTAAATAGACATTCTGACCTGTTAACCACAGGTGAGAAAAGTTGTTTGTTTCTTCTCATCCCATCGATTAAAAAAAAAGAAGATCCATCATGGCTATTTGGTAAAGGTCAAAGTTCATGAAGTCAGTGTAGGTCACATTGTGTGATGCCTACTGGACATATGAGTGTACCTCAGATGTACAAGGAAGCGCTTTGCATCATGGGTATTTTTTGTATCTCTTCTTTTATTTAAGTGGAGGTGCATTGATGGGCGCTATGCCTGAGTGCCCATGAAACAGAGTTGGCAAAAAGCTGACGGGAAAAAAAAGAAGAGAGAGTACTCCATCCCCTCACTCAGTCTCTCTTTCTCTCTCTCTCTCTCTCGTCCTCTCTGCAGTACTGAAAGGCTCATCAGGACTTGTCATCGCTCTAATGAATATCATTTAAATTGCTTTGTGTATGGGAGTGAGTTTGGATGTCGATTTAATTTGCACATGTGTTTGAGCTCTTGTGCCTGGCGGGGCGGACGGACGGAGAGCGGCAGCCCTAATGAAACGCCGGTCCTGGTGACAGGCTGACGAGGCCCGACCCGATCAGACGGCTTTGAAAGGAAACTCTGACAGGGCGGCGGAGGTAGAGAACGCAACACTCAAACACACACAGATATATGCAGACGAAAGATACAAAGACACACACACACACACACACACACACATACACACACACACACACAGAGTCAGATTGAGATGCAAGATACACACTAGTGCAGGAATATTAATGTGTAACCATTTGCATACAAACTGATCTGAACATGTATGGATACAAACATCAGCGCACATCACATCTGCATTTCGGGAAATAAACTGACTTCAAGCTGAGTGTGTGTTATCACAGCATCCCAGTGTGTTGTGTTCGCTGAGCACCTGTCCTAATTTGCAGATCCTATCCCCTTTTAGCACAGCCCTGCTAATGATGGCACCTCAGTGTCCCTGAGCTGTGGGAATATGTAAAATAACACCCGCTTCACTCTGCTCAAGATGAGCCATACCAGGCTATAAGCATGGCCTTATCAAAATGAAATTACAATATATGCTGATACCGTATTTCAGCAACTACCACCCCACACCCCATCTCTGCTACTCCCCCAACTCCAAATCCTCGCGTGTGCACTCCCACTGCCACACGCCCTGTGAAATATTACAACCTTTCCCAAAGCAAAAGATATAAATCCGCATTGAGGAATTGCAAAAACAGCACAAAGCATTCCCAGGCCGGCCTCTATCTACTGAGGCGCTTATGATTTAGCATTGCAGGTGTATCATCCCCCCTCCCCTCTCTCTCTCTCTCTCTCTCTCTCTCTCTCTCTCTCTCTCTCTCTCTCTCTCTCTTTCTCTCTCTCTCTATTTGCCAATAGCACAAGGCGAGCGTGGTTGTGCGCCACCCGCTCAGCCGCAGCGCCCTGTTTCATTACTATCACCCAGAGGTTTTTTAATTGAGTCAGATCCAATTATGAGCCAGCAATTAGCTATTAATGTAATCAATTACTCCTCCACGCTTGTCACATCAGAATGTGATGCAGATTTGGAGTATGTGTATGGTGCATTCAGCACATTACCAGGTTTATCACAGTCATGAGAGGAGGGGCATGGAAAGAGAAAAAAAAACCCAGGTTAAAAAATAAGGGGGAAAAAAAGATATATAAACTTTTTTTCCCCTTCTTTTTAAAGCAAATTAAGATATTAATTAAAAGAAACAGACAGACAGCACTACCACTGGGCTGGTTATATTCATATATTCTGTCTTGCGCTTATATCTACATCATATCCCATATGTATCTTGAGAGCTGAAGATAAAAAAAAAAAAGAAAAAAGGAAACTAAAGTTACATTAAATCACAAAAACGAACTACAATTCAGCCATCAAATTTAAAACAGCCTTGGGATGAATGAAAATGTACACAAACATATGCAGGAACATTTCTGGGACGTCTCATGTATCTGTTCAGTTTAGATTTTCCGTACATTCAGCTCTGTTTATGAACAATGGTTTACTCATGTAAGTGGTTTATATATTTCGAATTTCCCTCCGGCACAAGTAATTCTACCAGCGTTAATGGTACATCACATATCACCCTGATTCACAAAAGACAAAGGAAGTAAACCTGATCTTAGTGAGGCAACAAGTGGAATGGGAATCTCAATGCCTAATCCAAGGACTGAAACGCGATTTAATGTTTGAACATTTTTGGTTATGTGACAAAGAGAGGATTAAAAGTGCAGTGGAGATGTCCCACTCCAGACACTCCTTCCCTTCTTTAAAAAAAAAATAAAAATCTTTCTTGTTTTTATTTTCACAGAAGAAATGAATAAATGATTGATATGTAATATAAGTGTCCCTCCTATTATGCAGCTGCTTTTCTTGTACTTTGCACCTTCTACTTTGTTATAGTATAATTTGAGATTCTCTTCTGTCTGTTATGGATTTCTAGATTATAATGGGTCTGTCAACAGAATATTGGAAAAAGTATGAAGGCATGTTTTTCATTTTTTTCATCAAATTTTTTCACGTGCAATAAGTAAGAAATACAGTTAACCATCTCCATTATGGAGTCCTACTATGTTTGGGTAAATGCTTGGAATTGAAAAAATGACTGTTATCACAATTATATGGATTTATAGATTTGTTTCTTTTTCTAAACCTGCTGCAATTGTGTCACTACACTCTCAAAAAAAAAAAAAAAAAAAGATGTAAAACATATTGATGTTGAATTCCCAAAATAAAACTTCACAACACAGTACACTGTTTTGTGTGGTAATGTTTGTTATGCAGAATATCATTCATAGAAAATTTGTATATTCCAACAAATTGTGGCTGCTTTTATATAGTTAGATCCCATTTTTCTGTCATTTGCTCTCTTTGATTTGTGTAATGTTTTCCATTTTTCAGTTGAAATAGTCCATAACTGCACATTTTGAATGTGGTTTATATATCACAAGGTTTTGTGTGACAAATAACCCAGTGGCTACAGACTCAACCTCCTTAAATGACACAAATCTTACTCTGGAGGGACAACTTGTCGAATGAAAAAGCATGGTTGAACTGTTGCAAACACTTGTATGCACTGGAAAATATTGAAAAATCTCAGAGCGAGAGAAAGAGAGAGAGACAAAGAAAGAGAGGAAGGGAAAGCGAGGTTCCTGGCAGTCCAGGCAACCAGGCGAGTTAAACAGACACACATAATAGGATATTAAACTTTAACTACCCCATATTCATTCCAATCATCCAGGAGAGAAACGGCCAAAACTTCAGGCTCAAAATTTCATTTGTGTCTCATTGGAAAGGTTGAATTTATGAGGGCTTTTTGTTAACAGAGAGGTATGTGCTGGATTAAAAAGTTCTCCAGGCCTTTTTGCTCCAGTCTCTCTCGCTCTTAGTGACATATGTCTTCATTTGTGAAGGCTCAGCTCGTGCCAGGGTGGAACTTTTATTGGCAAGAACCCGTTTCCCCCAGGAGAACTGTTAAGCAGTGCACAGGAAATAAAAAGATATGCCAAGTTACTTCCTGATGTCGTGAGTGATTTCATTACCTCAGACACTGGACTAATTTAGAGCAAGTAAAGGAATGGGATTTCAACATGCGAACAGCAGAGACACTTACCCACCAGCAAACCACTGTACTCCATTCATACAAAACACTATTCATAAATGAAAACAAATGGGCATGTGAAGCCAAAAAGAAGCACAATGGAAAATCCACCCAACTGCCTCATGTCCTCAAAGCAGCTCGCCTTCTGAGTTAAGCCTGGGGAAAAGGCCGATCAATTAAAAATGTGCAAATAAGACAGAGCCGACCGTCTTGGACACGAGAAGAGAAGAACAGGCAGTGAAATGAGATCTCATTGCGTGAAGCTTAGATGATTCTGTGATGAGCCTGAGTGCTTGTCAAAGACGGCGAGGTCGTGGCTATCCAGGATCTCTCTCCTCTTAACTAACCTGCATCTTGACAAGGCAATCAAGTCCCTCCCCAAGTGTAATTAAATGATAAGTTCATATTTGGGGGACAATTGTGAGGCGGCCGGTCGGAGAGTGCTGTCACAGGCGAGCCGGTGGCGTGACGAATACCCTTATTAGCAGCCACACTGCACCCTGTCAAGAAGGGGGCTAACCAGGAGAGTGTGTGGTAGTGGGAAGGTACGCTGACGTGCATTCACACACGTCCTCCATCATACACCAGGAGAATATGCATACAAACGTGTGCACTATCGCAAAATAGACACCTACATGGGCAAACACACACCCTCAGCGCAGCCGCCGGTGATCGTTTAAGATATGCCCACAAAGGGCAGACGGAGGTAAAGGGGACATGCACTCCAGCGTGTCAGCGCAACATGCATCTCCCTGTAAATCAATGAAAGATGATGTGAGCTCTGCGTCCCAGCTGTTTGATATGCAAACGGCTTTTCTATGCAAATGTGTCTCGACAGCTTTAGACACAGAGCAAAAGAGTGGCTTCAAGGCCCAGGTGTACAGAAGGAAAGAGGGTAAAAAAAATTTAATAAAATACAAATCCACACTGAATGACGAACAACCCATTTGAACGAGAGGTTTGTTTAAGCTGCGTTGCACCTCTGATGTTCGCTCCCCCACTTGTACCTTTTTTTTGTTTTGTTTTGTTTTTTTGCCCCCCCCCCCCCCCTTTCTATTTGCCATAATGCTAGGATCATCTCTCAAAATGCCAAAAGGGTGCCTGGCAGACACAATGCACCTACAGCTACCATGAAAGGGTGAGCAAACATTACACTATTCTCAATATGCCTGCCTTCATTTATATATATATATATATATATATATATATATATATATATATATATATATATATATATATATATATATATATATATATATATATTTATATATATATATATAAATAAAAGAAAGAAACCAACAGATAGCTTTTTGTGTTCTCTTTTCTCTGTTGGTGTCTGTGTGTAAGATATCCCCTCCCTTTCCTTTCATGGGGAGGATCGTGAAGTGTGTGTTTGCTTTAATCCTGTGTGTGTGCTCGGTGTAGTGCAGGCCTGCTCTCGGCAGGACTCCCA
The DNA here is from genome assembly GCA_020466265.1 of Siphamia tubifer. Lineage (NCBI taxonomy): Eukaryota > Metazoa > Chordata > Actinopteri > Kurtiformes > Apogonidae > Siphamia > Siphamia tubifer. The sequence goes on from CM035785.1 coordinate 14,319,127, forward strand.
TTGTGGTGTTCGTTCATTGTGTCTGTGGAATAAAGCTGCCTCTGTTGTCTAGCCAGCTTCCTGCTTCAAACACCGCCTGGCTGCTCTGTGGAGATCTCCCTCCTCCCATCTTCTCTTTCGCTCTCTCTCTCTCTGTCATTTACCCTCTCATCTCAATTGTTTACCTCTGTCCTTTCAGTCTGTCTCACTCTCTCTGACTTGATTCTACAACTGCCCCTCCTTTCTTCCCATCTTAAGAAAATAAACCTGGTCTTTGAGCTCTAGCTCTTCTGTAAGGGGCATGATGGAGGAGTGTACATTTTATTTTTTTTAACTAGAAAAGGAGAAAAATGAGTGGATAAAGAGGTGAAAGGATGAAATGACACTAGGAGCCAACAAAAACCTAAGACCAAAGAGGGGGAAATGAATGGACACAGACGGCACACAAGCATGAGTCACTTTTCATGATTGCTTTTCAATACTTGAGCCATTTTTGAGCTGCCACTCTAGGTAATATTCAAGCGCTAACGCTCAGCTGGGAAATAGCTGAAACAAAAAAAAGGCAGCATGTAAAGTATACTGATAGAAAATTGGGAGAGTTGGACACTCTTGAAGTTCTCCACAGGTGACTTTTCTCTGCCCATGACTTCTTGCAGCTAACACAGTGCCACAGCAGTAAAGAAATTGGCTCCACTTCAGATTTGGAGTTAATAAATCATACAGAGTAGAGGCTTGTTAAATTGAACTTTATATAACTTCAGTGTAAAGGTCAGTGCTTTCTTTTTTGGAGGTAATTTAAAGATTAAGGGAGTCACTGTTTCCATCACACGCAGACCCGTATAAGTAGCTAGTATATGTACATGAATAGATATGCACACGTGTGTCATTTAAATAAAGCAGCGGGCCTTAGGTGAGGAGAGCTGAGGTGAGACTTTTTAATCATTTCTTCATACGTGCAAAGTAATCTGGGCGCCACTTGCACATACCTGAGTAAAGTCCAACACTAATTCCCATAGCAGCTAATGATTGAATTTCCATTCTTTCCTTTGAATCAAGTCCTTGTTTGACAGATTTGAATGTCATTAAGAACTGTCCGTGCTGAGAAGCTCCAGATGTTGTCGTTGACTGGTGTGAGGGCCTGCTGAAAACTGCTCATCAGAACCTAATTTGATGCAAATTCAGACTTAGTTAAAGGTGCACTATCAGGCTTTGTTGGGAGGGGGGTCAGGCATGGGCAATTAGCTTAGGCTAAAGCGTGGTATGTGTACTTGTAAATTCACCCCAGTCGTCTCCTGAGACCATATATTGAATGATAATTTGATTTTGATTAAAAAAAAGTGTAGTCAACTTATGTAAATGATGTTGAACACATGAGCACATGAGGTGTTTTCTGCTGTCTTGAAAATCTATTTTCAATCTATGTGCAGACATCCCAGGACAGGTTTCTACACGGTACTTCTAAAAGTTGCATGATAAACAACTGACTCCAGACTGTGACGGTACAAATTCGGCTTGTGAGTAGAAATTTTAAAAATAAATAAATCTATTTACAGCCGTCCCCATCATTATTGCGAAATTTCACAACGAATGTCAATGATTAAAGCTCATTTGGGTTATTCAGTAGATGAGAACTATCTAATTCTTCACTATATAATAAGAAAATCACTATTCCGCAAAATCAAGAGATACACTGATTTTGGATCATCATCAATTACAGTATAACCCTAATCCTTTTGACCTGGAGTTCACATATATAGTAACATTTTATTTATTTATTTAAGGGACAACATTAAACTCACAGAGACAGAGATATACTGTACCAGAGTACTATCACCCTGCCCATTCACTATTTGAACTCTTGCCCTCAGGAAAGTGCTACAGGTGTCTGAAAACCAAAACAAGCAGATTTAGGAAGAGTTTTTTTTTCCAGAAACTGTAGCTACCAGCAACATACACAAATAATTGGATAATTCATTTATTTTAATCAAACCATTGCATTTTGTATTTTAGCATTTTATATTTTGTATTTTAGCATTTTGATTTTAGTATTTTTAGTTATATCTTTTTAACATTATTATTATTATTATTATTATTATTATTATTATTATTATTATTATTATTATTATTATTATTATTATTATTATTATTATTATTATTATTATTATTATTATTATTATTATTATTATATTTATTACATTACTAGGTGTGTATGTGATGCATGTGTGACCTACGCACTTTACTGGAGCAGCTTTCAATTTCGTTGGATTTTATATGCAATGACAATAAAGGCATTCTATTCTATTCTCTATTCTATTCTATAACTAAACAGCTCATTTCCATCTGTAGTCCCTGAAAACAGAATAAATACATTTAAAATGCACAGTCACTAAATATTATACAATAAAAATGTTATAACAACATTAAAAGATTAAAATACTGTAGCATTAAAACAATCAATCTCATTGATCATGACAGTTACACATTCATACCCAAAATTTGACCAATCATTGACTTACTTTGCATCATATCATTCTCCATTTCATTTACTATTTGGTTCACAGTTCAGACTAGACCACTTACTGTAGAGGCCAGGACCTAATACATCAATCTATATAATTCAAATGATAAAGGAAAAGTCCACGATAATAAGTTCAGTGACACATGACTTTTAATTGAGATATGATATTTTTTAATTCACCCTATGGGATTTTTAGGTATGTAAAGATCTGTCATTAGCCTCACATGACCAAAATCTATATAAATCAAGCCTGGAATTAGACCCAAGCAGTGTAGAAAATTTTGTTTGTCACTGTCTTTCACATTTCAGACATTTTCCATAACAATCTGTTTAAATGCTATTTAGAAATGTTTCCTTATGATACAACCACAATTAAACAACTGGTGCCAGGCCTAACAAACCCCACCCCAAACATTTATTTCACACATTATGAGTAAATGGGAAGATTTTTTTTTTTAAATTCATAAAAATGTTTTAACTTTGACCTGTTTTTTTTCCTAAAATGTAATGATATCTATGCTGGGTCACTGGCAATCTATTTAGTATGAATTTATCCAATACTTTTGCTGCTACAGAGATATGACATTTTGCCCATTATAAGTACATTGGGAAAAGTATGACTTAAAAATTCATTAAAAAATGGAAACTTTGACCTACTTTTCCAAAAATGCAATGAGATCTATTTTTACAAACCAAAGTTGGTATGAATTACACCTTCAGTTTTGCGGCCAGTGTTAACAAATCCATTGTCTCTATTTTGGGGGCCTAGGAAATAAAAGAATGAACCCTAACAGGGAGCAGATCTCAACACAAACAGCGTATTTACCCAGAACACATCACTACGTCATGCCTGGCTCAGTACCACAATGCATCCCAAACCCTGACGATAACAATTTGCATCCATTAATTCCTCATTATGCAAATTCATACATTTCTAGCTTTCTATAAGCCAATTAAAGAAACCAATATAACCGAAAATATTGAGATGAGTGATTTTAGTTCATCTATTGTGATCTTGACCTTTTGACCTTTCCATAATAAATATTGATAATCCAAAGTTATTAAATTACTTCAGTTTTGATTGAGATATGATTTTTTTTTCACCCTATGTAACACGTGGGAATTTTAGGAATAATTAAATTAATAATAATTAATAATAATTAAAAATGTATGTATTTGTTATTAGTTTAATCATACTGGTGCACAAGTAAAATGGTTTTGGAAAAAACTAATGAAATGTTCCCACACGTGGGTTACTGATAAAGAAAACTCAAGTCTTAAATGCTGATTGGCTCAAGTTTCCAAGATAAATCTGGGGTCAAAATGTGAAATTGTTAGAATGAACAAGAGAATAGGTTTTAGTCAAAATGAATATTGGTCTCAGATCTACCAGGTCTACTTCAAAATACTGTCTGCTGGGGTGTGACGAGATCTCAGATGACGAGATCTCGCGAGATGTAATTTGGTGAGATTTCTCGTCACGCTAAAATTCTATCCCACGAGATTTTTTATCCAGCAAGCAGCCAGAATCATCATATAGTACTATGTCTATGGCCAGAATGACATTGGTAAATACTGGTATTACCTAGGTGTAATTTGCTGGGGACCCCCCGCCCCTCGTGTTTGTTATGATCCACTGATTATGTGCATGCGCCGCCCACTGGACTTGATCCGAACTTGCATTAGACTCCTGTGTTTTCAAGATGGGTCGGTGGGTTGCTGACATCGCAGCTGACCCCTGGCACCTGTTATACGTGGGTCAGTCCATGCCCTGGTGATGCGGTTGGTGCACGGGGGGAGAAGGCACAGTGAGTCCGGGAAAGTAGCGAAGTCCAGGTGGAGGGTTCTGTAAAGCTTGTTGCGGCGCACTACTGTGGAGGAAATGCACCTGGCAGGAGCATTTCCTCAGTTGGACCTCAACTTCCACAGTTAAGTGCCAGATTTGATTTTGAAAAAAAGAGAAATATATATTTTATTTAAAGTTTTATAACATTTTATTTTAGTTTTAATGTGTCGAGGAAGAAGTTCATTAAAAGTTAACACTTAGAGTTATAAAATACATGTGCAAATCAGTAAAATAAAATTCTGTTGTCCAGTCATATCATTTGTGATTTAGTTTCCTTAAAATCTCGACTCGATCTCGTGAACCCAATCTCATGTCTCGTCTCATGAGATGAGTGTCTCGTCACATCTCTACTGTCTGCAGATTATGATCCATTCACTTGAGCGGTGTAATCAACAATATTAGTGTGTATGTTTAACCAACACTTTATATTTTGTGGCCTAAACACTCATACATTTGGCTTTAAAATGACTTTTATTGCTGATTCAGTGATGATTATTAACCTGAAAACTAAGCAACTATGTAGAAAAATGTCAATTATTCCTTTTTTTGCATTGTTTGAACTGCACACGTTTGTATGCTGTATTCAGATGTATTTTAATATATAATATATATTCAAAACATGAGCTAACCGGGACTTTTGTTATTTGTTTTCTGATTCATCTTATTAAAGTATGTCAGATTTAACACATTTAATGTCTGAAATAGATAATTTCTAAAACAAACTGTAGCGCAGTGTCATTGGTGATCACTGCACGTTCAAACTTGTGGATTGTAGACGACTAACAGACCAATAAATGCACACAACACTACAAAGTGCAGAGTGAAACCTCACAAAGAAAAGTAAGTTTTGAAGAGTTTGGCCCCTGGAACTGGATTTAACAGTTTAGAAAGAAATGCTGGACGGTGAAGCGGCACTGAGGTACGGTAGTTAAATCCAAGATTATCACATGCCAGGTGTGAATGACTTATTGATGACTTGATGACTTTTAGATAAGCAGAAAGAAAGCTGGAGTGGACAGAGTTAGAGATTAGATTTCCACCAGAGTAATACTTTAAAAAAGCTCTTCCCTCCTCCTCCTCCTCTCTCCTCTTCCTCCTCTCAGAGAGGCCTGTCACATGCACTTTGCTCTGATGGCTGACGGATCGGGCCAAGACACTCGTCTCAGGGCACTCCTCTATATATCGTTAATTTAATGCATGGTGACGTGGCCAATTACAGCGGGCCTGCACGCTCAAATAGCATGTCAAAACCTGTGTATCAATCTATTAGGTCTCGTCTCCTTGCACATTACAAGGCACCTTAAAGCCCATCCCTGGCGCTGGGGGAAAGTGCTGACCTCATGGAAAACAGGCCTCTGATCCTCTCTCCAGCCTTTTAAAGTACATAAAAAACATAACAGGGCTTAAGCTGGCATGAAAGTGAGATCAGAGTCCTGACTAAGAAATAAAGGGCTACATACTGTATATATGCGCGGATATGTATGCATATTTTCACAGAGCAGTGTTACTGTTATAGAGGAGGCTTTTTACCTTTTAGTGTTGGGAGACCACTAAGTTGGCAGAGGCTGGTTGGTAAACTGTGTTGCTTCCCTGAAAACCTCTCCTTTGTCTTTATCTCTCTCTTTCTTTGCCTCCCTCCCTCTCTCCCTCCCTCCCTACCCGTGGGAGTTTCTTGCTGACAGGAGGGGCTGTGAAGTTTGACTGGCTCAGCTCAGGCTTTGATGCTGTCACTTCCCATCCACTCAGAGAGTTCAAGGCCATCAAGCTCTTGCAAATGAGGAGACACCGGTACAGAGAGTTGTTCTGAGTGTGAGGCCAGGGGCATCTCCTTCGTCCCCCATGTTCAGCGCTGTGCAAAGCTACTGCACGCTTTCAAAACTACACGGAGATTAATCTGATCCGACCCAATATGGAGCTTAAATAACACGTGAGGTGTTTATTTTAAATGTTTACATACCTTTATGATCAATCCCTGCCAACATGACAGGTTTGAAAAGTTAGTTCTTGTTTTTTTTTTTTTGTTTTTTTTACCCGCTGAATAAAATTAGCTTAGGTCTCTTTCAATGACAGGCAGAACTGGAAGGCCCTAAACATATTACTGGTCTTTGTAAAATGCTAAATTAAGTCTGGCTGACATTTTGTGTGAAACGATAAACTGATTTAACAGCAGAGTCAGTTTTTATTTGAGTTCCATTCTGCAAATAGGCAGAAACATAACTGAATGGATGGGATTTTTTTGTCTTTTTTTTGCCTCTGTGTTTTAGATGAATATACATAAGCAACTGTCAGAAACATTTGGTATCTTTCATGTGTCTTTTATCACATAAAGAGTTATGAATGCTGCATTTTCAGTGGAGTAGAAATTAGCAAATACAAATGTAAGACTCAAAATAAAAATTATGGCACTGTATTATTTTCTGTTTTATTGTTTTATTTTGAAATCACTTTTTGGCATTGTACTCCCTTTTCCTGTATATTCCTTTATATTATGAATCCTTTACCCTCTTTCTTTGGTTTGGAACCATGTATGATACTCCTCACCTTTTATGGGATCACTTTATTTCATCACTCTCCACATGGATCCTGTTTCAGGTTGTTTCCTATGTGGACCATTTTACTTCAGCTTTTCAGTGTCAAATGGATTATAACCCCGGCTTCATCCACTCTCTTTTCATCTATTGTTTCGTTAAGAGTCGCTTTTCTATTTCATTTTATGTTTTATTGGTTTTCCTGCCCTGAAAATGTCTATTAAAATGATAAATGGACATTTAATAGACAAAACATAACCATGGTACCATTTCTGTTGACCTAGCTTCTTTGTTATTCCTGATTTATTTTGAAATACTCACCTTGTCATTTAAGTTCCTGGCCTTGCACCTGTGTTCTTCTGGCCTTGCCCTAGTTTCAGGTTCACTTTATAACTGTTGTAGTCAGCAAACATGAATTTAATCATCCAGCACAAAGTGTTACCACAGTTTGATTAATTTTCAATATTTCAGTTTCCTGGTTAATAATCATCACTGAATCAGTTTTAAAAATCATTTTAAAGCCTAATTTATGAGTGTTTAGGCCAGAAAAATATAAAATATTGTTTAAACATATACACTAATATTGTTGCTTACACTGCTCTGCAGGTTGTTGGTTTTTTTAGAAAGTATCTGCTTCAGACATTAAATGTGCTAAATCTTACATACTTTAAACGAGTCATTCCACTGAAAACCACCTTCCCATGCTCCTTTTGGAATCTGATGGGTCACCCCAAGTTACCAACAAATGCTGCGTTTGATAGTGGTGTGTCACCTCCACTGGCTGTATTTCCCATTCATAGAAAACGACAGAGAAACGGGCCACTCACAAAAGTCTGTTCACTACATGCACAAGGACATTGGCATCACCCATGTGGGGTGAAGCTCATCCCTCATTGTAGCGAAGCTGAAGTAGCATTACCATCTTCAAGAAAAGACTCAAAAAAATGGCAGAGCAAAGTGTTTCATGTGCTCTCTGTGGAAATAAAGCATTGTTTTGTCCATGCATGTTTTCTAAACAAGTGACAGCATGAAACCTAGCTGGATGCTACTCTTGATGGTAAATACACATACACATAGAGCGAGAGGGGAGGGGGGAGTGTTCCGTCACACATTCTGAGCCAATCAGAGACGGCTCATTACCGCATCATGGCCAGGTATGTGGAAGTACCAGTAAACTCTGTTGTTCGACCTCAAGTCATTTTTGTACCCTCCAAAAACAGTTTGAAACAAAGCAATCTTTTTATAGAACCAACACACAATGTATTCAATACCAAATGAGAACACAGCAATATTAATGAAATAAAGATTGAATGACACCTTTTATAAGATGAATCAGAAAATTACAAAAGTGCTGGTTAGTTCATATTTTTAATATATATGGTGTGTTATTCCACATGTATGGTGGTTTATATACATGTATACAGTAGATTTATACATATTCCACTAGAAAGAACCTGTAAAGTGAATGGATCATAATGTGCAAACAGTGTTTTGAAGTAGATCTGGTAGATCTGAGACCAATATTCCACTAACTAAATATATATCACTGACTAAAACCTATTCTCTTGTTTCACATTTTGACCCAAGACTTATCTTGGAAACTTGAGCCAACCAACATTTAAGACTTGAGGTTTCTTTATCAGTAACACACATGTGGGAACATTTCATTAGGTTTATTTTGGAAGCATTTTACTTGTAGACTAGTGATCAGCTTAGAAATATTAGCGGCTTATATCGGTCATCGGCTAAGGCTGACGTAAAAAATTTGCATCAGCCCCGAAACATCCATATTGGATAATCCATACTAGTTATCTTAGTTTCTACTTTCTTATACTCACTTTGCCAAGTGTCAACTTAACAAACTCCATACAGTTATACAACAACATGTATTTGTTTGCGCCGAGACTCAGAAGTGTATGTGACTCTTCTGCACTTTGTAGTAGTGTTATGTAAAAGATCCGGTAGAGCTTTGTGGAAACTGTGCACGACACAGCTGACAGATAAAGTGATAAGAAGAGAAGGTGTGTGTTTGGACAAATATGCAAGTTATGTGATGTACGAAACACAATAGGTGTTTGATACTTGATCATGTACAAGACGAGTGTAGACGGAAGCCGAAAACATAAGTGTGATGATTCCTATGTGTGTTCCTTCCAATGTGTGTTGAACGACAGTGACGGGCACTGATCTCTGGAATGACAGGGCTAATCTCCCCAGTTACTGTCCCGCTCTCCTCGTCCTGTCGTGCTCCAAGTGGCTCTCTGATCAGCTCGTATTAAAGCTAAACACTTTGACTGATTTGGAGGAAAATCAAAATCAATTTGCACCACGGCCGTGTATTCGGAGCTGTCCCCCCCCCCAGGCCCTGGAGCTTGTCACATCCCTTCGGTGTGGAATTGACGTTTTGACACGCAAAGTTAGATTAAAAAAGAGACAGGGAGAGACGGACTGAAAGAGAGAGAGAAAGAGACAGAGAGAGAGAGAGAGAGAGAAAAAAAAAAGAGTGTGAGAGAAAGTGAATGAAGTTGAGTTTTCCTACCGCCCATTTCCATCATCTCCCAAGCCACCCGTGACATCAAAGTAACCTGGAACGTGTCACCGCTGAACAGGTTCAATCATGAGTTGTCAGTCAGTGCCGCCGGGCTTTAGACTTACCTGTGTGTTGCTCGTTGTACGGTACCGTTATGTTACTGTTAGTCAATGGGTGTTTTTATGTAGGTCCCAAGATACTAAGACGAAAGCGGCGAACAGATTCAAGAATTGATAAAGAAATTAAATTGGTCACTGATGGACAAGCAGACCAAAAAGACAGGCACAGGGACATGCTGAGTGACAGGCTTGATTGAAAGCCAGGCCACAGGGGAGTGACAGAGGCTGACAGACAGATGGAGTGTGACAAGCCTAAGCTGGTGTGTGACACTGAAAACCATCAGACATAAGGCAACTGAAATGCGACATTTGCAGCGGCTGATAGACAGAGGGTTGTCACGGTGAGTAAAAGTAGTGAAGTTTGATTGGCATAGGGAGCCTTATCTTGGATATTTTTCCTTTTTTTTTTTGCTGGTTTTAACATGTATGCGCATTTGCATGTGTGTGACAAGAGCAGTAGTGTGTAGCAACGACGAAGGAGGGCATACTGAATTAAAGTGACAAAAAAGTAGGGATGTAGAATGAGGGAGAAAGAGAGAGGGGGGGGGAGTCAGGAGAACGAGGGATCAGGTCACATGGAGGTGAGTGGCCTTATCACACAGACACACAGAGGATGTGGTCCATTTGCAGTGACACGCATTGTGATATCTCAGCTGGCGTCGGCGAGGAGACGGGCTGTTTGTCGGCCCTGACAGTTTTGGGTGGGCTCAGTGCATCACACCAGCTCTTCCACTCTGAACTCTGCTGAACAAACGTCAATCTCCAGCTGTCTTATGGGGATTTCAAACTTAAACAAAACAGGGAGGGCAGAGATAGGAATAAAAGATGAAAAGAAACGGAACTGTGTGAATTGACAGTACTCTTCAGTTTTCCACGTTTGGTACAGCACTACCAAATTCCCCGCACTGAGAAAGCTGCGATTTAAAGTTGTCCTTTTTTTTTTTTTTTTTTGCTTTGTATTTGTATTCTTCTGTTCTCGTAATGAATTGAGATACTGTCGTGACTTGGTTGTAAAACAAGCTGTTTTATGTGTTTGTGCATAAACACATGGATCAACTTCATTTGATTTTCAGGCATCATCAGTTCTTGATAACTGCAGGGTTTCAGACCACCCCCATTTAATTAGCTTGATTATATTGTTAGGTTTTTTTTACTTGCCGATATAACCATAGCTGCTCTTTTAATTAGAATTAATTGCACTCTAAGTGGAGGTCTTTCAATGAACATTAATATAAATTGTTAACTAATTAATCATCCTGTTGCTGACTCTTCCATTGTCGAGCCTATTCTGACCTCATTTTGTCTCTGCTTTCTGAAAAATATTCAGCAGATATTTGCAAACTTTACAGTGAGTTCAGATTCTAAACAAACCCTGTGTCTTAGTGGTATTCATTAGGGTCACACCTCCTTGTGCTCTGGCTGATATGATATCATAGATGTGTGTAAGTGAGTGAATCAAGCGTGTCACAGTGCTGACAAGCCGGTCTTGCTGGGTAATGGCTAACGCCACTGACGTCCAATGCCGTCACGTGGGTTGACCCAGCAATGTCATGATGCTGACAGGCCTATTAGCTGAGGTGGAGGCAGAGGGGCGGTGACACAGATAGCCCCTGACAGGGGAGATGTACAAGAAAGGAGGGTCTGTTGACACAGATACTCTGGATTAGAACTGAGTGGTCAATGAGGGTAATACGTGTAAATGAAGCAATAAACTGAGCAGTCTGTTGACTTCGAAACATGTGAATGCTCTGTATGACAATATAATAGTGATCCATTGCTACTGTTCGAAAGTGGATATTGGTGCAAACTTCATCCTTAAGTTGGGCTGCATGCTTAGCTGCCCTTGTCAGAAACAATGGATTCTAGTTGTTTCCAAAATTAGGAACATAATTAATGGCTAAAGGAGAACAGTATTTATTATACTGTGTAATGGCACTGCTTTGTTAGCAGAACTAGCATCGAACCATCTGAATTATTATCATACATAAAAGGTCATAGTGTTTGCTGATACATGTTGGTTTAAACTAAGAGCAATATAAAATTGACTAGTTAGGCATAATACTACAGCCTAAATAATACACACACATATAACATATTTATTGTTTTAGGTCATCACAATATACATTCTAAATATCATTATTGCTTTAATACTAACTGGAGATGCAAAGGTTTGTCATGTGATACCCACCATGAACACCAAAAAGCTCATTGAGAATAAGTGTGACTTGTAATTAAAGGAGTGATATTCATTTATTTATTTAAATACATGGAATTATGCATCTTCAAACATTTCCCTGTGGTCTACATACGCTTTAAATGTTCTCTTTCAATTCTTCAATGATTCAAAACTACAGGTCCATCTTCAACCCTATTTCAGAATAATGAAACCAGAAAGGTAGTTTTGGGCTCTGGCCCTTTAAATACACACCCCACCCCCTCCAGGCTGTTGACTGTGCTTTTTTGTCCCATTCAGCCACTTGTGTTTGTTAACAACAAGTGAATATTTTAGGTATTTGGTTTGAGGTTTGGACATATTTTCAGTTTTTATTACAACTGTTGCTGCTGATAAACAATTATGTCATCAGAAATCTTGATCTTATTGTGATGCAACTAGTTATAGATGTAACCAATAAAGCAGGAATTAAAACCGGTTGTAGAAATCCACTTGATTTTTGCCCAAATAAAAATAATGATAGCTTTGCAGCATGTGGAACGGTTCAAATTCAAACAATAGACTCCAAATACACAAATAACTGAACCAGAGACTAATAAAAGTGGATTTAGCTAAATATGACATGTTTTGAAAGAAAAATGACATAGAGAGCTGCAGACATCTGAGTAGACTGTGGAGGGAAAAGCTTAGGATGACTTTTAATGATACCTAATACCCTTTTAATGAGGAAAAACTATAACAAAACTCATTGAAGGCCATAGAGAAGGAACTATAATTCCAGGACAAACAGATTTACAGCAGATGTCATGTAGACAGAAACATACACATAATGATAAGCAAAATATATTGCGAGAGGATGACTGGCAGCTTCCATCTAGTGCAGAAGGAGAGGACCAGAAGGATCACCTGTGTCAGGAAGAACCGGACAAAAAGGACAGAAACCCAGTGAAAGCTCATTACACAGCACAGCATTCACAGAAAGAAGGAAACAGACATGTATACAGGACAATGGAGGGACACCAAGCCAATGTCTGACACTAAACAAAACACAGAGTGAAAGAAGTGTCTTCAATTCATACTGATTTCAGCTGTAGATTACACCAAAAATACAAAACTGGTGTACAACAACACATCATTTTTGTCTCCAAAGTGTCCTGAGTGTCCTGACAGTGATACATCAACTGTCTAAAGTCCAGATGTAAGTTTTGGACCGCAAAAACTTAAGACCTACCAAGTGTAATTTTCTCATTTCTAGTCAAAAAATCTAATCACTATTCAAATCAGACATAATCATCTTTCAGGAAAATATGGGAACTTATATTTAGACAGTAGATCTGGAAAATCTCATTTCAAGATGTTTTTTTAAGATAACTTTTTCATAATAATAATAATAATAATAATAATAAGCTCAGAAACACAATTCTAGACCGATTTTCGTGGCCTCATCAAACTGAAATGTGGATCATTATCCTTAATATAATAATTTATTTGTAAATGTCAATGGAAATAAACTATGTATATTTAATTATTTGTGTTTTTTTTCCAGAAATGCTATAGCCACCCCAACTTCACTTAGGCCCGTCTAAAAATAGCCGTCTAGATACGCCACTGATAATAACAATACATAGTATTGTCTTTATTATTCTTGAATGTCCACATTCCTCAGCACACAAATAGACAAATAAATCCACAAATATTTATATGTACAGAGGGAGGATGGTTTTCTTTTTCCACAGAAAAAAGCTTGTGTTGAATGTTATAACACTCATTCCCGATTAAATAAATAACACGACGCTCAAATCAAACTGAACGCTCAAACTGAACATTTCAATTAGCATATTACTAAGCGGAGGCTATATAGTTTACCACCATGAGAGAGAGAATGTAAGAGTGAATGAACAATGGGTCACTAATGTAAAGCACTTTGAGTGGCCAAAAAAGTACTATATAAATTCAACCCATTATTATAATTCTATATTTAACTCACTGGCTGCCATTTATGTCTTTAGACGTCAATCATGTTTTTTAACGAGAGGGGCTGAAGGACGATCTGATGGTGCTGGTAAATGAAGCAGGAAGTGGTGGAATGAGGGAGAAGATGGAAAAATGAATGAAAAGTTGAGCTAACATTGGAACAGAGTATGTGTCAGAAACAAAAACATCGATCAAAGGAGGAGCTTCATAAAATCACCCAGAGAGGATCACAGCGGGCCGAGCGGTGGGCGTCACAGCTGTGAAACCACGGCTCACTGGTCGGATCAGATCAATACATAAAAATGAGGTGAATAAAACAAAGGGACATCCTGAATCTATTTAGTCGCTCTCCATATTTTATGAATTATAAAAGTATTGGATCGGGAATTAGATGAGTTGATCAGTCAAAATCAAAGCACATGTTTAATTACCCTGCCCCCTGAAGGGGAGAGGGGCATTGGGGTATCTGTCTGCCTGCCTGTCTATAAAATTTTGGTGAATGTAGGTAAAAGGTCAAGGTCACAGTCACTGAAAATGTGTTTTGTAATGTTAAGTGATCAGGTAAAATGTGTACAAGGGCGGGGGGGGGGGGGTTGTTGTGTATACATTCATTCTATCGCAATAAAAAAAGTTACTCTGATAATGAAAATGAATTTGTCACATGTTTTTCGTCTGCACTAGTATGATTTGCTGGTGTTACTCAGCTGGACTGGGATCTATTTTTGCAACAGGACACAAACAATTGCACGTAAATGATACCATCTACTGTCTGTCCTTGATGTAAATCCAGTATTAATGCACAAAAAAACAACAACAAAAACATAATCTTAATGGTTCAACAGTTCTGCTGCAAATTGGTGGAGATGTGGGGTGATTTAGGGTGGGATAGCCAAGAGAAAGTGCCAGCTGGGGACAGAGAACCTCATTTAGGATCACTTCCAAGAAAATAGGGATATCTGATACCATTCAACCTTTAAGAGATCAGGATCTGCCAGAAAGCCTTTATCAAGAAGAGGGTTCAGTTTCCAGACCTTAACCATTTACTATGTGTCTTGCTTGGCTAGTTTAATGACCCATTGACATTTTAAAATAAAAGCCAAAAAGAAAAACACATTTTCTTGAATCAAATGAGAAAACACAATTCAAGTAGAAATATAACTTCATCTCTTGTATGTGTCATCATATTTATCCAGCATACACTGCAAAAAAATTAAAATCTAAAAGTGTATTTTTGTCATTCAAAATATTTCATCACATTTAAATCAGACATAATCACCTAAATAGTAACTTTTCATTAAGATATAAAGGATTATTTATAGACAACAGTTTCAGTTATTCCACTCGCAGATTTGTTTTTGTTTAATTCAACAATTTATGTATTTATTTATTTGTTTACTTATTTCAAGCAACAATGGAACAAATGAAATCTATCTTGTTAAAATATCTTGAAATAAGATTTTCCAGGCCTGTCTATAAATAAGTCCTTTATATTAAGTCCATATATATATATATATATATATATTTTTTTTTTTTTTTTTTCTCCTTAGTGTATTTTGGGGGCATACATTAATGCAGATTAGTCCATCATCATGATTAATCTGGTTAAAAATGTTAATACAACTCAATGGAACAGTAGTTACCTCCGCCAAAGAGGATATGAGAGAGAGAGAGATATAGACTAGAAATGAGAAAAATACACTTTTAGATTTTAATTTTTGCAGTGTTCCTTGAAATTGTCTCATTTGATTAAAAAAAATGTGTTTTTCTTTTTTAGCTTTTTATTTTAAAATGTCAATGGGTCATTAAACTAGCCAAGGAAGACACATCTGTAAACTGAACCCTCTCCTTTATCTCCTATTTCTTGAAATAATATTTTCAAGATCTATTGTCTAAAAATAAGTTTTTTTTGTTTTTTTTAAATATCTCAATTACGAGATTTTAAATGTGATAAGATAGTTTGACAAGAAATGAGAAAAATACACTTGGTACGACTTGAGATTTTTTTCCAGTGTAAATCATATTAATCTACCATATTTCCAGATGGGAGTAGGAGATAAGTAATGGGTGAGAGGATGTAAGGGATCAGAACATTTGCCATGAGCGAGAGACGGCCGATTTAAGAAAGAGCAGGGTATGTTGAAACAGAGCTCTCAAGCAATAACATATGAAGTGTTCGCTCTAAGAGATGGAGGTGGAGAGAAATGAAAAGGAGGCAGTGTTCCTTTGCAGATATGCCAAAAGTCTAGGATAATGGTGTGACATACCCATAATGCACTTGGGGCTCCAGGCTAGGCAAGATGACACTATCTCAATCATGCTCCACCGACACAAACACTCTGATGTTTCCCAGCTGGCCCAGCAAGACAGCAAAGTTCATACACACACACACACACACACACATACATACATATACAAACAGTGGATGGATATATTGCACATGCTCAGTCCCCTCCCCCTCTCACCCACTGGTATGCATTGTACAGCAGGTAATGGTGATGCCTGAAAACAACCAGGACCCAACAGGACTTAGAGTTAAATTCATCTGTGTTGCTCATGTCAGTGTTGTGTTTCACCTGCGTTTGGTTTTGTGAAACTGCATCACATACTGTATAGAGCTGCACGATATTAGAAAAAAACCTGATGTTGTGATTTAAAAAAAACAAACAAACCCTGCGGTATATATTGTGATCTGAAAAAAATACTCAGGTCAAACAGATTAGAAGTCGACACATGTCTCAGTATTATCTTTCTTGTAGGTGTAATAATGAAATAAAATTCATGATTTAAAAATTTAAAATAAAATAGAAATAAATTAATAAATAAATTATAATAAATAAATACATAAAGTACATACATACATACATGCAAAAAAATAAGAATAAATACATTAAACAATCAAATAAATAAATGACAAATAAAATTACATACAAATAAATTAAAAATAAAATAAAAATTGTTCATTGAGGAAAGTAATACTACAAAAAATAGCAAGGCTGTCCCCACCAATGACAGACAGAACTCAGGAGGGGGAAAATTACCTTATGTTTCTCTAATGTCACATAATTTCCCAGTCAAAATTGGTATGGACATTTTAGGAACATCCAAATATTGGTAGGGACACGTCCATAGGCAATTTTACTCCCATGGTCCTTTTGCATACAGAGGGATCCCACCCCTGACTATGAAGCGTCCCTAGACCTATACATGTAATGAATAACGATAGCACGGCTACGCTGGTAATTTCTATCAATACATGGAAATAATTGTTATAAAATTCAGTCTGTCATTTTTTCATGGTCATCAGATATGACCAGTTTAGATGTTTTTACAATAATGATTCACCAGTAAAACCAATGGACTTTGATCAATGACAGTAGATGGACACATTGGGTGTATATATTTTGCTGAAAAAAGTCACTTTTTCTTCCATTTAATCTGTTTCTGATATAAAATAATAACCCTCAACTTTAATCAGAGCCTTTATGAACATCTGCATAAGTAAATTAAATATAGAAAAATACCTGATGTTCACTGAAAACTCTACAAAGGATTCTGTGCACGATAAATTATGATAAATCACTTGAGAAAAGGTAATTAAAGAACACAATGTTTTGGAACTGACAGAAAAGTAATACTGGGTCTTTATGGGTTAATATCACTACATGTCACTACAGGTATTGTAGGCCTACCCACAACACCAGATCGAGTATGAAAAGGTTATATCTGTACTGAGAAAAAAGACTTACTGTATTTTTTCATTAGGTTTATCCACTCTGCACCTCTGAAAAATCTGGTTTAATGACAACATACAGAAATATCACATTATAAATTGTCTGGAACCTGTGCATAATTTTATGTTTTTATGATTTAATGGGTCATGATGGTTTATCACTATTACAAAGTGGGTCATCAGAAACATAAAAAAAGGAAATGTAATGTAAATCTAAGCTGCTACTGAACACCAATCAAAACAACTATTGCTTCAGAAAATCATGGATAATATATTGTGATTATAATGTGAAACTAAATACAATGGTTGGAGTGGTTTTAGTCCCATTTTAAAACCCACGTTTATGCTCTGGATTTAAATCTGTGAAACTCTCTTGTGTCTTTTATTTATTTATTTTTAACTATTTAATTTGATTGTTTAATCCTCCGTTATCGTAGTGTACTTTCTCCACACACTTTGCATTTCATGTTAAGAAATGTAATATTATTTTTCAGAATTTAAATAATGTCAGAATTCCAAAGCTGTTAATTTTTGCATATTTAAAATACTACTACTACTACTCCTACTACAACTAATAATAATAATAATAATAATAATAATAATAATAATAATAATAATAATAATAATATAATTCTTATATACTTCCATAATTACAATAATTATTATTCCATCCTTTATTATAACTTCCACTGTTTTTGATCCAAAAGACATAATGTCATAAATCATGCAGAATATATATATTTATATATATATATATATATATATATATATATATATATATATATATATATATATATATATATATATATATATATATATATATATATATATATATATATATATATATATATATATATAAAGATATTTTTGTTGTTGACATTACAAACATGACATTTAAAGGATTAAAAAAATTGGTACAATTATTGAGTATTAATTTTTTACTCTTTTAGATGTTTTTTTTTTATTCTATTTCATTTTTCTATTTCCACTTGAAGTATAAATGAAAATTCCAAACTGTTTAAAGATTTTTTTTTGGACATTATTTGCACAGTTGGTGCTTAGTAGTGACTTTTCTGGGAGGGTTAAATTAGAGCATTATTGTCGTTCTATCCTTTTATTATGTGCAGCACTTTGTAAACATAGTAGTTGCTAAAGTGTGCTTATATACAGTAAATAACAATGATTGCATTGGATTAACATTACTGTTTGACCAAGGAGTGATCTAATTTGTGGATATATTGGTATATCTCCAGAAATGAACTCTGAAGCTGATCAAATTTCTTCAAAAATCAAACCTTTCAGACCTGAAAATGAATGGCACATGTATAAATATATTATGCAGAGCAATGTCTTTGAAGTATTTGACGCCATGCGATTAGTATGTTTGGTTTCCTGGCTTATGATCATGTGGTATTTTGGTGAGTCACCGTGAACTTGGCTGTGTTCAATGCCACACAGACACACTAGGGGCTGTGTGTCAGTAAAGATCAGTACAGCAGAGTTTTGGCATCAAAGATTATCAAGGATTTGAGGATGTGTCGCCCACCATTTCACTTCTCAGCTCAATCACACAGTGTAAGTTGCAGTCGTATACTGTCCTATTTTTGGCTTTAACACATCACGTATCTACCAACACACCGTCCTTATGTTTGCTAGGCAGAAGCATGAAAATTAAAATTATCACTCATAGGAAATGACAGTGTTGTCGTTTTACTTTTTAAATTATCACTGTCTTACATTAGGGGGTACAACTAAATTAAATCTATTGAGGTGACGTTTCCCTGAAAAGTTTTCATCTTGGTTTGAACAAAATTAAAATTGAAAATTTCACCAAATTTGCAATTGTCTAAATAACTTGGATTTTCTATGTGCTGTTCATGAGCAGGTATAAGTTCTTATATCTCACTGAAATGTGACTCTTTATATAACATATGTAGCCTAAATGAGTGTAAAATATGAATGTATAATACATTTAAATAATATTCCCTTCCACTTAAAAACTTTTACATCAATTATTAGCTTTAAACCAGGGATGTAAAGAAGAGCATAATAACCTATTAAATAACTCCATATTTTCTTTTCAGTTTTGATGAGAACTTCAAATATTTGCTATAGTTTTACTGCACAAAATATTAAATTATGAAAATATTTACATTTAAAAACTATCCCGTAACAATAAAATGTGAACGACCTGAAATGTAAAAAAAAAAATAATAATAAATTAGACACAATTTCAACAATTTTCTGCTTCTGTTACTAAGAGTTTTGTGTCTTCGTAGAACTGATCCATAATAAAACACATGGACAAATGATAAACTCTGAATATTGTTAAAATTGCCCTTACTTTCCTTATGAAATTTAACTTTTTTTTTTACATCTGGATAAATTCTAAATTTTGAATCACTTTGAAATATATTCTCCATTTACCGCATTATAAAATTTCAAAGTGATCAAGAGTCCAGGATCTCTTCTGGATCACCACCAACATTTAGTAATGTGTTCCTTGTGACACTCCCAACACATCCTGAATTTAAATTTTTTTTTTAATCAAAATCCATCCATAACTTTTTGAGTAATTTTGCTGACAGACAAACTCTAGCAAAAGCATAACGTCCTTGTTGGACCTCTCTTCATTGAAAGGGGGGAGGTTTGCCTTGGTGGAGGTTTGCGCTCTCAGAGTGCTTTTCTGTTTGTTAGTTTCTTTATTGACATTCAGTATAATCAAACAATGCAGAGATCATTATGTTATTTTAAGTGTGATGTGATATTTTGACTAGAAGTTAGAAAAATACACTTGTTTAGATTTAGATTTTTGTGCTTTTATGACCAAAAAATAATTTACCTAGAATAATGTGACAGGTGATAATGAGTTGGTTTTAAACAATAGACCTGAAAAAAAACCCATAATTGTCCTTTATTGCATTGACTTTTTTGCTTAGCTGAAGAAAAGAAGGGAACACGTGGAAATTATCTTATATTATCTTGATCTATCATCGAAAAATAAGTTGTTATATTTTACTGAAATGTAATTCTTTAGGTGATTTGGTCTGATTTCAAGTGTGATGAGATATTTTGACTTGAAATGAGAAAAATACATGTGGTAAGATTTAGATGTTTTTTTCTGCCAGTGTATGTGCTTGTGTTCCTTTTCTTCTGTGGTTTTTCTTTACTATGTGTTTCAGGCTTTAACTGTTGAAAGCTAAATGTTGTGGGCCATTTATAATTGGAGCAGTGTGTGTGTGTGTGTGTGTGTGTGTGTGTGTGAGGGGGGGGGTATGTATTATGTATGTGGGGTCTACATGGAGGTGTACTCTATAACTAACGTAACACTCGTAAATGTTTTTGTGTCTGTATGTGGAGTGAAACTGTCGAACCATCTGGACATTCAACTCAAGCAATGACAAAATATACACAGATTTAAAGTCTTTAAACATGTAATCTGGACCCAGTATAAAGATAGAGAGTCTTAATGATGATGTTACATCAATATTCTGTTTTATAACGTTAACGTGTGTTTATTGTTTGTCATTTAGTTGGCCTGTATTTTTCCTTTACCTTCTAGTTTATTCTGACCATTGCTGGTCTGTGCCACTCTTTAACATTAGTGCTATGGTAGATTTATTCTTACCATTATTTATACGTAATTATTGTAATGTAAGTTAGCTGTTAGCCAACCACACATATTTTGGCTCCATAATGTAAATGCTGTTGAATATGTTGATTTTAAATGAGTTTAGATCTGTTTTGTTCATTTGTTTTGGCTTGAAGTTAAAAGACAGGAGTGAATATTTAACACATGTATTTATTTGAATGAGAATGGGGGTGGGATTAATTTTTTTTTTCTTCCCACTCCTTTTCTTTTTGACTTGCATGCAATCTGTGAATGCTCAACATATCAAATCAACCAACCAACCACTTTTTGGACACTCAAAAATGTCCAAACATGTTTGTCCAAACGGGACAACTTGTTAGCCTTAGCACTAACAGAAAAACCCTGACAACCGTATGCTTTTTGTGAATGTAGTATTTTAATATGGAAGTGCTTCACTCAATCGGTTCCATCTTGGTTTTGTTTCTTCTCACTTTTCCATCCAGGGCCAATTTGTTGTTTAGTATCTTCAATCTTTATGGGTTACTTCTGCTGTCTGTCAGAACACTGCATTTGTTACGATGTTCCAGTAGTTGATAATAATGCACTGCTATTAAACACTGACGCATGCTAACCCTACAGCTAGGGTTAGCATAGCCATTGTTTCCAATTTGACTGAATGCAGTCATTTGAATAACATAAGTAGTTTTAACAACAATATGTTAAATCCAATTACTGAGGCATCAGTGGAATGACTGTAGTTTTATAGTTTTATCAATAGTAAATACTTAAATGTTCTAATGTATGGTGTCATAGTGCATAGTGCATCTGGAAAAAAAGTACTTTCACTAACTATATATATATATATATATATATATATATATATATATATATACAGTGTTCACCTTGATTAGGAACTAGTTCAAAGTTCAGTTCAAGTTACTCAATATGAATTAGTTCAGTTCAACGTTCATTCTTCCAAATTATGAACTAGAAGTTCATGGATCCCAAAATGAACTTTTTCGTTCTTTTTTTGTGTTATTATTGTAAACTTATTATTAACCGTTCCTGTTGTTATCCTGACCGTAGTCAGGAAATCAGGGGAAAATGCTGCCCCTCCAGGGCTGAAGTAAGTACCTTACCCCAGGGTTAACTTCCCTCTGCAGGTTCTTAGAACACAAGGAGCGGTTTCAGTGAGCTTCGTTTTCATTGTTTATTTCCAAGAACGGGACAACACCTGCTCCGGTCGCCGGTCACACATTTAACTCTTTTATTTCGCTCCCACAAACTCTCTGCACCTCTCTCTCTCTCTCTCTCTCTCTCTTTCTCTCTCTCTCTCTCTCTCTGCCCCTCCCAAAACGCTTCTCATTGGCTATTCCACAACATTATGTTGCCAAAATTTGTTCAGAATAATACAAAAATGACATCTATGATAATGCTGTGTTTTGATCCCACTTTATACCTTATAGGACTCAATAATTACAACATGATGAGAACGAAATGTGAACTACATAAGAGCGCAGTTCAATAAATGCCAGAATAACCGCGTTCACAACTTCCCGTTAATTTGGCAAAAGTGAACGAGTCGTTCACATTTGTCAAAAATATGATATAGTTCGTGAACGATCGTTCAATGAACTCATTCAGATACAACACTGTATATATATGTATGCAATAAAATATATAGTGAAATCATCAGTAATACCATCATTTTGCTAATCTGTCATCTAAGGCAGGGGTGCTCAAACTTTTTTGGCCCAGGTCCCCCTTGGAGGGGTGAAATTTTTCCATGTCCCCCCTCATCCTCGCGATACTGAAAATGATAAAAAACCACTTCAACAATGATTATTATGAAACAATGATAACCTTTTTTAATAGTGCTTTTGTGCAAACCAGCGAAATTTTCAGGTATTATAATATAAATGAGCACTTCAGAAACAACAATTTTAAATGATTTTAAAATAATAAATGGAACAAAAGACACACAAAACCTTCTTGAGGAACTTGGCGGACACAAAAATCGATCCATGTTCGCTGCAGGGTGGCTAAAAATAGCCTGTGACTCGCTCCGTGTCAATTTAGTCAAGCTGGCATCAAACAGCGCTGTTACTTCCGCCCGCTCACTACAAAATAAAACTTCCGCATTTCAAAATAAAACAGCAAAAAAAAAAAAAGAAAAAAAAAAAACCTTCAATAATTTTGCGTACCCCCTGGACATGCGCCACGTCCCCCTAGGGGTCCGCGGACCCCAGTTTGAGAACCGTGGATCTAAGGTCTGTCTGATGTTGATGATGAGTAATTTCCTAATGAACTGTGAAGTATGCTCCTCCAATGAGTATGCTGATCTGATGGGACATAGGATGAACTGACCATTACTGACCACCAGATCAACTCACCATTATTGACCATTGGATGAACTGACCATTACTATTCATCGTATCAACTGACCACTGACAATGCTATCTCCACTGGGACAAACAGCCTGGCATACATTGGCAGACTTGTTCAGAGTCATTCTGCTGCAGATGCAGAAGAATAATGATGGTTGATTAATCCAACTTGTTGGATTAATCAACCATCAACCAATCACCTTTAAACTTGTTAAAGGTGAGCTACGAGCTCTTCGAAAAAGGGGTCCAGCAGCTAAATTTTGAAAAAAAGTCCAAACCTCTTTTCTTCACACCCCCTGAAGCCACACCTCCAGAATAGTCACACACACACAATGCTTGTTGCTGAAGGTTCACGCGTGCTGTACAGCAATAATCCTAATATAGCTAATATAACTAGGTTAGCTCTGGCTTTGTTTCCTGGACTAGTGTGCCAGTCTCTGAGAACATATGATCATACAGAAGGGGTACAAACAGAAGGGGGAGGGGCAAATGGCAGTTCAGTTTGATAGCCATATCACTGTTCAATCATTTTGAGTGGACTCTCAAAATGATTGGATGCCGTCCATTCCACAGGTGACTATATATATATATATATATATATATATATATATATAATTTTTTATTTTTTTGGCAGCCCTAATAGTAATATTAAAGCAACGATTTGTTTCCACTTAACGTACAATACATCTAAATAGTGAAAACAGCTATTGAGGCAGAGAAGGTAAGGTCTCTATGAATGCTGGGTATTTTTAACCATTATTTTGAGTGAGTATTTGTCTACCTAGTTTCCATCTTGTACCCCTCTCTCTCTCTCTCTCTCTTTCACTCGCTCTCACTGTGTGTTTCTTTCTGCTGTAACCACCCATCGTCAGTTTCTCCCTTCGATGCTGGAAGCACACAGGCATACTCCTTCCACTCACCAGGGTGTAATCTCTCTTTGTTTACACTGCCAAGGGGTTATTTGGCTGTCTGTTAGAGTGTGACACAGACAGCGCTACACTGTCAAAGACAGCCTCAGCACACTGCAGACAAGCCGATTCTGTATTCAGTGTATCTAACACGTCAGCCCGCACTGACAGTATGTGATGGCCTACAATCACACAATACGCTCTGAAAGACAGAATCCATCACATGCCAAAAAACATGATTGGGGAATAGCCTTTGGCTGTGGGAACACATGTCATTTTATACCGAGTTTTGAGATCTGATGTCAAAGATGTTTTTTGGTTTTTCTTCAGCCTCCATCACCTTATAGACCAGACTGATTTGGTTTAAAAAATGACCTGCGCTCTTCTTCAATCTACGGAAATTAGGGCCGATATTATTTTTGACTCCCCGTGTGCTCACATACAGTACTGGTGTGGTTGGACATATGTACAATGTTGTGCAAATTACTTCCAAACTAATAGATTACAGATTGGTTGTTAGGTAGCTCCTTACATTACAATATAACTGATTCAGAAATGCATTACGTTACATGATTCCTGTTTTCCTTTTAGTTACATACAGACTGTCATTATAAATGGCGTACGCCCCTTCCCCTCCCAATATATTTTAAAATTATTATTAGTAGTAGTAAAAAAATAACAAGACATTGTGGACAGAAAAACAAGAAGACATGAATCAGACAACAGTACTGACAAGATGTTACAATTAAAATACACTAAATGTAACAATATGGAATGATTAAGGGTGAAAGGGAAAAGGGGAAGAGAGGAGAGAGAGGGGGAAAATGATAATTACTGTTATAACAATAACAACAAGAACACAGAAATATATAATAGTAATAATAATAATAATAATAATAATAATAATAATAATAATAACAGGATATTCTATCTGCAGTCTTTAGTCCATTTGAATTGATCCACAGTTTACTTTACCTCTTCTGCGATTCATTTGTTCAGATGTGAACACAGCACTCACACTCTGGACTGAGACCACTTAATAGAGCTCAAGTCCAAAGTTTGTGGTAGGAAAGTGATCCAGATTTGATTTAATCCATGAACAAACTGAACTCTAATGCTGTGTTCCAGGCCACCGGTAACTTCTACTTTTCCAACTTTCAAACCACGACTTACGACTTTGTAGCGTCCCAGGCAATACGCAAGGAAGTCTGAGATCTAGATACTTATACTTATACTAATTTTTAGTTATTTCTATCCCAGAGATATCCCAGGGATTGCTTATATGAGGGAAACGGGGAAGAAAAAATTATGCATAAAGATTAAAAAAAACAGAGGGGAGATGTTTTTTTTCCACAGAAAAAAAGCTAGCATTGGATGTTATGACCCTCATTCCCGATTGTAAACATATTACTAATAAAATAACTACTATTCACTCAGTAGCGACGAGGGAAGAGCCCAGCACCGGATCCCCATCCCACGGGTGGGCTGGGAAATGTAGCATACGGAAGACTGCTTGCCCAGTTGTCGTCATGCCAGTTGTCCGGTCTTGTCAGAGTCGGGTTGGTAGGGAATGCAGCCTAAAGTAGGTGGTAAACTCCAAGGCTAAATACTTACACCATACTGATAGTCAACAACTACCTGAAGGGAAAGTTGAAAACAACTTGAAGAGAGAGTTCAAGAGGGAATGACTTTGTTGAGGGGCAAATGGGTGGAGTCTGTGCAGACCGCTCCTAGGATTCCATCTCAGTGGGTCAGGGTTGGCTGCTTGGTGCTGGGAGGATCCCCTCACGGATCCTCTCCCCAGGTCTGGCTTGTGCCCCTGCTTGGCACATTTTCTCCGCAGTGGTGTGTCACCACTGGCTCTGGGTCAGCCATGAAAGGTCAAGGGGCGAAGATGGCTTGCAGCTCTGGCGATGTGCTTTACAGCACCATCACTTCCTGTGGTGGCTGTGGACTCGCTGTGCCTTTATCTCCCCTGGATGTGAGGCCTCGGAAGGGATGCGCCCCATTGCCCCCAGCGCGCCAAACGCATCACGTCACCAGGGCGGGGACCAGCCCATGTACAACAGATGCCAGGGGTCAGCTGTGATGTCGGCAACCCATCTTGAAACACAGGAGTGTAATGCACATGTGAGTCAGA
The DNA here is from genome assembly GCA_020466265.1 of Siphamia tubifer. NCBI lineage: Eukaryota > Metazoa > Chordata > Actinopteri > Kurtiformes > Apogonidae > Siphamia > Siphamia tubifer. The sequence goes on from CM035785.1 coordinate 14,345,551, forward strand.
AGGTTTCCCAAAAACTCCATGGCGCAATGAAAGTGGTGACTGGCACACACCGGCAGAGGTGGGATCCTGGAACTGTGGGACCCAGGCGCCCGTGAGCAGCAAAATCAGTGGAACCTAGCGGACACTAATGGTGATATCCAAAACCGGAGGGGGGAGATGATCCCCCCCAGCAAATCGCACCCAGTATGTACATAGACCACCATATATGTGTGATAATACACCATCATATACATTAAACACATGAGCTAACCAGCACTAAAGTCATTTGTTTTCTGATTCATCTTATGAAAGTATGTACATTTAATGTCTGAAGCAGATACTTTGTAACAATAAAAAATAGACCAGTGTAATCTAAGTATCACAAACCTGTTAGTCTTTCTATGATCATGGTCCTGAATCACTCCCCTCACTCTGAACAACTTGGAAGGACACTACACAAACACTCCATTTGTTTACATAGCAAAACAAAACTGTCAGTGAGGTTTTTTCAGTTTTCCATGCAGCTGCAGGATGACTGTGGAGGCAACAAACATGGAAATGGCCTCGATTGCTTCTTGCTGCTGCAGCTGCATGGAATCCCAAAAAATCAGAGTGACAGTTTTGTTTAGGTTTTGTCTTGCTATATAAACAAATGGACTGTTTTTGGTGGAGCAGCCTGTGAAGTTGTTCACTGTGAAAGGATTGATTCAGAGACATAATCATGGAAAGACTAATGGATTCATGATACTTAGGCTCACTAGGCTCAACCAGGTTTTACAGATTTAATAAGAAAATAAGTGACAAACATCATGTGCAGCTTTAACTTGAGTAACATTTCAGTTGGTGACTAATTATTTTTTTTTTATATGGTACCTGTACTTCTACACAAATGTCACTTTCCTATAGGGCTGCACGATTTTGGAAAAAAAAAGAGCATGATATATTGTAATATAAAACAAAAGACTCAGCAGTTTACCATTGTGGAATTTTTTAAAAAACAATTTAAAAATTTCACACAGTACATTGTTCTGCAGATTTTTTTTTTAGAAAGTTGCCTGCTTCAGATATTAAATGTGCTAAATATTACATACTTTAATATGATGAATCACAAAACAAATGACAAAAGTATATGATAGTGTGTTATTCCACATATATGGTGATTTATTCAATTTCAATTCAATTTAATTTTATTTATAAAGCCCCAAATCACAACAAAGTCATTTCACAGGGCTTTATAAAAACACAATCAACTACAGAAATAGATAAAAGATCCCAAGCATCCCCCCTGTCCTTAGACGCTCCTTCTCGACAAGAAAAAAACACCAAAACCCCACTCTGTTCACATGCATGTATACAATGGATTTGTAAATATTCCACTAGAAAGAACCTGTAAAGTGAATGGATCATAATGTGCAGACAGTGTTTTAAAGTAGATCTGAGACCAATATTCCTTTGGACTAAAACCTATTCTCTTGTTAATTGTAAGAATTTCACATTTTGACCCCAGACTTATCTTGGAAACTTGAGCCAACCAGCATTTATGACTTGAGTTTTCTTTTTCACTAACACACATGTGGGAACATTTCATTAGTTTTATTCCAGAAGCATTTTACTTGTAGACCAGTCACGTCAAATATTATAAATTATTATTGTAATACATTACATATTTGTGAAAAAAAATCTTTGTTAATCTCACCCAACATTGGTTAATGTAATCACTGTGTGTATGTGTGTGTGTGTGTGTGTGTATGTGTGTGTCCACAGAAACATATCATGCTATAAGTCAATGAATACTTAAGATATCACCATGACATGGGCATATACATATAGCTAATGCACATCAGATGAGATTATCCATTTGAATAAAGGTCAAAGGGCAAGGTCACAATTAACTAAAAGATCAAAATCACATTATTGGTTATAACTCAAGAATGGAGGGTCACAGAACTTTTCCAAACTTTTCCAAATGATTGAAGATTTCTACAATTCTCATAATTGGCGTTATCACCTACAAACAACAATTTTGATATCTCTGGAGGTCAAAGGTGACATGTCGCAAAATTAACTTCTGTAACACTGTTTGTGTGTGTCAAGAATAGACATATCATCAATAAATAACTATATAAAAATATAAATAAAAAGACAAATAAATAAAAATGCAAAAAAAAACATTTAAAATTCTATACTGTATATATAGAAAGAAGTGAAAAAAAAATAATTGCAGGACGTACAATGCAAGCAAGTAATCTCCAAACATCACTAAATCCCATTTTCAGAGTTATGTTTTGGCCTTTATTGTGCATATGTACATTGTGATGTTGTGGCTCAAACAATATATTGTGCCGCTCCAACACATAGATTGTGATGTTGCTGCTCAAATGATATATTGCTGTGCTACTTTCCACTACGTTATACAGCCCCTACTTACCTAATGCTTCTGATAAATAACTGATGTTTATCACTGTATAACAAAGAAAGAACTCTGACATAGCTGCGTGGGTAAAAATTTGATGTATGTTTGATATAGTCTGATACGTTAGGAACAAAGGAGTGAGGTGAGTCGTCCACTGGTTGTCTGGTCGGTTAGAGTTTAGTGAAGAGGATGATCCAAATGGTCCATGACGTCTTCCGCCTTATTCAGTGTGCATCTCTCCACAGTAGCCCCTAGCAAGTCCACCTACCTCCTGATCGCTGAGTCAGCTTTTTCCACCAGTTTGCTCAACTGCCTTGCATCCTTTTCTGTCAAACTGCCTCCCCGATGAATGCAGCGTTATTTATAGAATCTATCACACATGTTTGCTTTTTGACTAAAAATCTAAAGGGCAGACCGATGTTCATTTGTGTTCATTTAATTCTGATGTCTTAAGGACATTTTACTGGTATGCATGTAATGTCTGTTAACCAAAAACAGTGAGACTGAGGGGCATTTTCATTTTCATTTTCGGTGGAAAAAGTTCACACTCGTTGCACAACAGTAATGACTCATGGTTTAAAAAGAAGTGGCAAGTGTTGTTTTTCCCCCGAAGACTCACTTGAAAGGAATGAACTCCCAGTGAGGATGCTGCAAGAAGAAAATAAAGAGTGATGTCCTTTGTTACCCGGACACTCCACTAGTCAAGTAATACAATATGAAAAGATTTTATTTAATAAAGCGTCAGCGTGAAGACAACTTTATTTCTTTCCTTTTTGTTTTTTTGGAACAGGAGGAGCATCTGACTGCATTTGTGTGTCTGTTCCGCACATGTCTGCAAGCATTTATTCCAAGTGCGCAGACACATGTGTGTAGAAGAAGACTTGGTATTCATTAAGTTTTCTGGTACATGGTGTGTATTTTCATTATTCACACAAAGGTGTGCGCCAGCTAATCACACTGAAATCACTAAGTGTGTGTGTCTTAAAAAGCCCAGAGACAGATTTCATCCATTACATCAATTATGAATTAGCACCTTTCTGCCATTTCTCAGCTCACTCTCTCCTTCTCTGTCGACTGCTGTCTTAATTAGCCAAACACAGGGCATCAACTCATTCTTCCTGCAGGAGCTCACCTCACGTGCACACATGCACATACACACAAAGTACGACGTACATCCTCGTGCATGTTCACACTATACACACGCACATATGTATGAGGCAAATATAAAGAAGCAAATATGCTAACGACACTCAGACAGAGATTGGAAGCAGGTTGTTTAAATGGAGTGTGGGGACACGTAATGAGACAGTCTTTCACATAGTGTCATAGTGTGACGATCAGTTACCAGTCTCCTATCTGACCCGTTTCAAGTGTAATATGAATCGGGGCCCTGACAGGCCCTTAGCACATAGATCTGTCATTTCTAAAAATGCAGTCTACTAAAAAGAAAGTGGAGTTGAAACATGGCCTTCTCTGCTGAATGAGTGTTTAACGTGACTGACAAACCAAACAAGGTCTCTTAAAAGCCACTGCTGTGAGTAAAAAGGTTGTGAGATAAATTTTATTCTACGATGTAACCACTGGATGGCAACACATTTTTAGGAGATTACACGTGCCAGTGTAAAAGTGCACCGTGTAATATTTGCACACGCTCATGTGGAATTTGAGGTAGAGTATGTGTTCTAGTAGGAGCCAGTTGTTGGTTGACATTAACTTATTCCATTTCTATGCTAATGACAGGAAGCGCAGTACTTTGCTTTTGTAAAGGAGCAGAGGATGTGCTATGGGTGGAGGCATGAGGGTTACATAGAAAACTCTGCCAAAGTCCTCATATTCATATTACTCTCCCAACATCCTCAAAATAGAAGTTGGTATACTGCCTATTATCATTCTATACCCCTGTAATAAGGATTATCCTGGTCTTCATCATACAGTATGTGGGACATGATGCTTACTGTATGTGGGATGCAGAAATATTGGTATAAAAATCATACAATTGCGGAAAAAAACTGTTAGACCATCAAAAGTCAGCAAAAAATAATAGCTATGTAATCAAGTAATAACTCCTGTGTGTATCAAAATACAACAGGGAATGAATAAACGAACTGTTATTCTCAGCAAGACATAAATACTGATGAAAGAAATTAAGTGATTTTGGTTATTATCAAGAAAAACATGGAAAATGGATAGATATCAGCTCTGAAATTAAACTACTATGAGCTACTGTTGTTATCATTATATTTGTCTAAACAAATGTACCATTAGTTGGACAATGCACTAAAATGAACAAGAAATCGAAGAAAACAAAGGGTTGTCTAATAATTTTTTCCATGACTGTAAATATAAGTATCCTGGTTACATTTTACTGCTGTTTACAACATAATCTTTTTATTTAATCTGACACTAAAATTACTTTTATTTAACTTTTAAGTTGCTGTAGTTATTTAAAGTAGGAGGCTGATTTAATTTCTATCAGATAAAACTAACGCTAATATCAAATGGACTTATTTTACCAGTGTTCATATAAAAACCAGACCTTTATTATGACACTATTATGGACATTGATGAAAATATGCAGATTTGATGACAGAGGTGGATTATGGTGGAATTAATTGACAGCTCTAAAGCTTATATACAAAGAAATGGTTATGTATTTATTTCCACATGTTGTGATGTTCCTATTTTAGTAAATTAATATCTATATTGCAGAGTTTAACCATTTAACCCAAAAAGACTCACTGTTTTGTGGTAGTTCCCATATCAATTTTCCTTATATTCATTTATATTTATATTCAACCTTCCATAAATGATTTATATTATTACTTAAAAATAAAGTATTTGCCTATATTTAACCAGATGAAAAGTTATAGGTTATTATGAGAAAAACAGAGAAAACATATCATTAAAGTTCAAGGTTATGTTATTTATACGTATGGGTAGATTTATTTCACAGACAGAGTTATTGCATTTGGCATTACAACAAACCACACACTGAACCTCATCGGCAGGTACATGATCAAGTGTCAAGATGAAAGTGTTCAGTGTTCCACCATTCACCAGTATAGCAGAATGGATAAATAAAAGGATAAAATAAGAAAAATAAAAAAGATCAAGTGAAAACAAAATGCAATGAAAACAATAAAATGCAATGAAAACAATAAAAAGGGTCACAATAATAATAAATGGAGCACAGAAATAGGATAAATAACTAAATAAGTAAATAAAGTGCAATGTCACTATTTCTTATTGAGCTCAGTAACAGTGAGAGGAACAAAACTGTTTTTATAACGCTGTGTCTTGTGTGTTATGTCAAAAATATCGATAACTGAACATAAACCCAGTGTTTCCATCCACTGCCATTGATCCAAATCCATGAGTTTTACTGGTGAATCAATGTTACAGAAGATGAAGGTGTTTCCATGGTAACTACAGAACCTCTGAACATCCAAATGGGTCATATCTGATGACCATGAAAAGACCACAAACTATAGTACATTTTACACCAATTATTTTCATGAGTTAATAGGATAAATGGCTCAACATGTTTTAAATAGCTGGTTCAGTAGATGTTTTGGTTGAAAGTGGATGTTTGGGTCTGGGTTTTTTACTTAGCTGAAAATTTTACATAAATGAATAATGAAAAAATTTAAAATCATGATAGCATACAAAAGCAAAAAGTGCTTGTTTCCATTGTGGTCACTTACAAAAATAAATTACATTATTAAAACAAATTAAAACAGCAGTAAAATAAAATAAAAAAAAAAAACCCAAGACAACACCAAATCATATCTTTCATGATACCTTAGCTGGTTAAAAAAATTCTTTAAAGGGATTATCCAGAGTTAAATTCATTTTAACAACATTTTTAGATGATTGGAAGTACATACATATCAATGATGCGCAGGCTGACCCGAAGTGTGTGGGCGCCTGCAGTCACCCGCAGTTGTGAGTCATGGAAAAATATTTTGAATGACATTCAGGTTGCAGTCGGTCAGGTTGTTTGACATTTGAGATAAACAGTAAAATGGTAAATTATTGTAATTTAAATATGAGATAACATTTTTTAATATTAATACATACACTTTATTGACTGAATTTCCATGAAGGTGACGTACCACGTCATCAGTATCCTATGGTATGGAGGGAGCAAGAGAGAAAATAAAGTTGGGAGAGTGGAAGCTCCAGAAACATACAAAGATGATGAGCGGCTCCCAGTGTTTTGTTTTCCATGGAAACATCTCTTTGTGTGTTACAGGTTGTCAACCCCTAGTTCAGATGCTGCACCTTGATAACTTTTGAATGATGAAGCAGGACAAAAGTATTTTTTCAACATATTGACGTACAAACAATGCCATGGAATTTTAACACAGAAATAAATGAAGGTATGTGAGTAAGGTCATGTGATGTTCATAAAGACCACTGACTACTTTAAAAAAAAATGCGGTTAGAGAAGCAGGTCGGGTCCATCCTTTTCAAATATATTTCTTGTGGTCCGAGTTGCGGGCAGGCTAGTTAAAAAAAACAGTCAGTCAGGTTGTTGTTCGACCCGTGCATCACTGATACATGTAGTTGACACCATTCAGATGTACATTGAGAAATTTAGATTTTGCCATTTTGAGCTAAACTGTGTTAGCATGGAAGTGATTAGGGCACATCTTTCCACCGACACCAAAAGCTATTTTTAGACTCCTTCGAAAATTCTAAACATTACAATTACGTGGTAGGAAGTAGAGGGTCCCTAAAGGCAAATCGAAGTGTCCCAAGGTCTTCATGTCATTGGATAGTGTGTCCAGAGTTACTCATCTCAAGCCAGTACCTCTCTGGATGCAGCAGACGTCTTTAGGAGGAAGTCCGTACGAGTTGACTGCCGAGTGCTGAGTTACACGCTCTGAAAATTCATGATTTTGTTCCATTCTTTTTTATAAACATCGTCGAGTATTTCATTACAAATTGAAATGAAGCTGTATATATACAACAGCAAAGCTTAGCGTACTAACAGGTTGTTGTCCTAAAGACGTCTCTGGACACACTAATTGACAAAATGAAGACTTCGTGTTTGCCTTTAGGGACCCTCTACTTACTACCATGTAATTGTAATGTTCTTTAGAACTTTAGAAGAGGTCTAAAAATAATGTTGGTGAAAAGACATGCCATAATCACTTCCATGCTAACACAGTTTGGCTCAAAACAGCAAAATCGAAATTTGTCAATGTACATGCATCCAAATGGTGTGATTTTGATATCAACTATATGTATGTATGTACTCCCAATCATCTAAAAATTGAGCTAAACTTATTTTTACTCCGGATAATCCCTGTAAAAGCCTTTTTAAAATGATTAAAATTCAAAATGTTTTCTAACCGTTGTAGGAAGACTGTTCCAAGCCTGAATGCCAGTGAATAAAAATGTGGATTTGCCATGTGAGTCGACTGCAGGTATCTGTAAATATGTTGTACTAGATCTTGTGTTTATGGAATGACACTGATGGGTAAAAAAAAATTGGACACTTGATTGTATAGAATTTTGAAAACAAGGTTAAGCTTCAACTGAGTAACACGCTCTTTTACTGGCAACATATTGACCTGTTCAAACAGATCTATTCATGATTCACTTACCAATCCTTTTTCTGTCATGTCACACCACGAGATGATGTTCGTAGTTCACCAAACAAACAAGGAAAATGCCATTTTCTAAGGTAAATGACTATCTTTTCACATATTGTAAATAAGAAAACAATCAAAACATGTTCATATTCTCACATTATTGACACATTGAACCTTTTAAGCAGCCAGGGTCTATGGATGTTTTCAGGTGCAGACAAAGCCTGTATATTGTTGCTTCATCTATTGGAATGTTTACCATTGTTGTCAATAGACATGTCAGTGTTATGTTTACACCCTGTTCTGTTGTAAAAGGAACAAGAGAATAAAGAGACATTGAGAAACTATACAATAACAGACATTTGCAATACAATACTTATTCTGTTTTTCATATTTCCTTCCTACTGTATCTTGCTTACTCTATATAATAAATGAGTAAAAATGTACTTTTACGTAAGAATCAACCTGACACTGAAGACAACTGTGTGAAATTGAAATAGATGATGATGATGATGATGATGATGATGATGATTATTATTATTATTATTATTATTATTATTATTATTATTATTATTATTATTATTATTATTATTATTATTATTATTATTATTATTATTATTATTATTATTATTATTATTATTATTATTATTATTATTATTCTCCATCATTCCACATACTTTAAACACACTGACATTTGCAAAATCTCCCCCCCCAGCAATTATAATAGGTATAAGGTTTCACTCACAAGACTGATATTTTTAATTAGATATCATAGTTATATTTGGGGGCTTTCTGATCTCTGATGAGCCACAGTAGGATGGATTTCACATCACACCTAGCTGCACTTGATCTTGTATCGCTGAGATCTATGTGAATCATTTGATTAGTGTAGAATCAGGTGAATATGTGCAGTGTGAATCTGACAGATGAGGAAGTAGTGAGAAGGAATAAAAAAAGAAAAAAGAAAAGAATATAACTAGGGGGTCTAAAACAGTAGCAAATACTGTGAGTGTTGGAAAGATGATGGGTATGATGACATACCAGCGTACAGGATGTGTTGACACATGGCAAAGAGTTAAGAGAAATACCAAAAAAAAAAAAAAACTAGAAGAAGACAGAACAGGTTGGTAAATGCCATCCTGCTTACTGCTTTATTTACCTACAGGCACTTAAAGAGGAGATGAGCAAATGAAAAGTGCTCTATGAAGTGTGCACTGAATTATGTGCAACAATGGTGTTAATATTTATAGAAATAAGCAACTTATGAGGGAAGAATTCCTGCTTAAAAAAAATCTTTAACTTATACGGGATTACTCTGCTGTACTACATTTACAACACTGGAGCCAAACATGTGGTCTGGGGGCCAAAACCAGGCCACAACGGGGTCCAATTTGACCTCTGGGATGTATTAGTGAAATGTAAAAATGACACAGAAGATATTAACTGTCAAGGAAGTTAAATCATTTTACATCAGTTGAGTCTAAAATAGATCTCAGACCAGTAAAATACCATCATGAAAACCTATAAATAATGAGTTAGTTAGAGAAAAAAAGAGACAAAAACCTTGAAATGTGTGTGGAATTTTCAATTCAGTGTCAGTTTTTCAATTTATTTCTAATATGCAACAACAACAAAAAAAAATTCCCACTCTGTCCCCACTGGTGAAAACAAGACAAACATGTACATGAAAAACAAACCAAACATGGCTTCATGTGCATCTTAAAAAAGGAATGGGAGGAAGTCAAACTTATTTAATTCCACAAAACAGTCTGTGGTTTAACTTCCTGTCAACAAAATAAAATCCCTTGGATCAATTCACCTTGGTTATCATCTTCACATGCACATACCCATTCATACATACCTAATTTGACATACCAAGAAAGTAAAAAATGAATAAATAAATACAGACAAACGAACATCCTTGAAGGCAACACAAAATGAATACACAATAAAATAAATAAACAATGAGTCAAAGTGACAAAAGCAAACAAGCAAAACATATTCAAATCCACACCTACGCACGAAACAAATCAATAAATAAAAATAGATAACAGTAATAAAAGCAATGTAATAGTAATAATGATAATCATAATTATAGTAAAAACAAACAGATTTAAGAAAAAAAAAACAAATAAACAAAACCAACAAACAAAGAATGAACACATTGATTTTATATTGTATATGATATTGTTCCCGTTGCAGAATGTGTTGTGTGATGCTCTAGGAATACTGACACGCTGGCTCTATTCAGAACTGGTATTAACATCCTTCCTGACCGTTCTGAACACATGCAGGAACATTTAATGTGAGCTGAAAATATACTCATTGAGGACAAAATCAAAACCAATCTCTGAGGATGCATTTGAATGTGATCTGGGACGTACTGAAGGACTCATGTAACATGCTTTGTGTAGCAGAAGCAACAGTGTGAATTAACGTGTTTTACAGACATCTGACAAAATGCATAATATGAGTGTTTCATACAGTATCTGTAGTGCTGCCAGAGTATAGAGCTGAACAACACTCAACTACTTCTCCCCCTCTGTGTGGAAATATCATGTCTGCTGCTTGCATAATTTAGTAGAAACTCATAAGTGTGTTATAAGTGCTTGGAAACTCAATAGTAACTAATAATACATGTGTTTTGACGATAACCAGTACAAAAAGATTTACTGGACGAAGTTGACGTTGAAGATGAATTGTTTTAACAGTGTCATCTCATGCTGCAAATAACACACAAGAAACCTTCCAATTTAAAAATGACTACTCATTGAACTTCATGTTAAAGGTACGACGGAGTATTAGGGTCACATGTGAAGAAACAAAATATTTTTTGATATGATGAGATTAAAGTCAAATTTTGACAGTAATTTTGAAATGTCGAGAATAAAGATGAAATCTAATTTAGATTTTAATCTCGAAATTTCGACTTTAATCTCAAAATGTCAAGAATGAAGTTGAAATCAAATGTCGGCTTTAATGTCGTCATTTCGGAGAGAGAGAGCAAATGTTCCGCACACAATGATTTCAAGTATCTTCTTCTGACGTTAAATGTGCTAAATCTTACATATTTTAATAAGATGAATCAGAAAACAAAGTGTTGGTTACTGTAGCTCATATTTTTAATATATACAATGATGTGTTATTCCACATATTTGCTGGTTTATGTACATGTATACAATGGATTTATAAACATTCCACTAGAAAGAACCTGATCATAATGTGCAGACAGTGTTTTGAAGTAGATCTGAGACCAATATCGGGACTTTTTTCATGTATCTCTGTAGTTGATTGTGTTTTTGTAAAGCCCTTTGAGACGACTTTGTTGTGATTTAGGGCTTTATAAATAAAATTGAATTGAATTGAATTGAATATTAATTTGGAATAAAACCTACTCTCTTGTTCATTCTAAGGTTTTCAAATTTTGACCCCAGACTTATCTTGGAAACTTGAGCCAACCAGCATTTAAGACTTGAGTTTTCTTTATCACTAACCCACACGCATAGGCAGACTAGGTCTTGGGGGCACCTTTTTATCTGATAATTTGACTTTTTATCTGATCATTTTGACTTTTTATGTCATAAATGTGACTTTTTATCTGATAATTTTGACTTTTTATCTCATAAATTTGACTTTTTATCTCATAATTTTGACTTTTTATCTTGGAATTTTGGCTTATCTCAGAATTTGGACTCTTTTAAAGTTAAGTTTGTTTTGTTCCATGTTACAACTCAAAGTTGAGAGTTATTGTGACTGTTCACTCACTACATCAGGTGTAGGACACTATGTTTACAGATGCTAATTTCTAATTCCACAAAAAAGGAAAGAGGGGTGTTCGCCTCATGTTCGCCTAGGGGACCACATTGACCAGAACCGGCCCTGATGTCAGCAGATGGTTTTGGTTGCTGTATATGGGTCTTTATTGGTTAATCAGGAGTGACTTCAAGAACAGGACTGCGAGAAAAAAGATCTATATAATACAAATAATAGCCCCATCACTGCCTCTTCTAATGCTGGACGTGTTGATGCTTTTGGCGGAGATGTATTCTAGAATCAGTGTTGGATCAATTTGCAGACATCAGGATATTTGTATTTGTATTCAGAGGTAAGTGACCTAAGTGACACAGAAAGCAAACATTAATGAGACAGGTCTTAAAATAATCTAATTAATGTAAATAATATACATTTAATAAGTAATGGAAACATAAAAATCTGTGTCAAATCAAAACAAAATGAAGCAGTTAAGTGAGACAAGTTAATCTGCCGCTGCATTAAAAACATATGTTAGCGCGTAGTGTTTTAGCACAGATTGTTTTTACCTCTGCCCTGCTCTTTGTATTTTTGATTGACAGATGGACAAGCGATCAGAGTAGGAGGTGGGGGCGCAGCCTGCAGAATGGCGTGTAGCTGAGTAGCAGGCAGTCTGACAAGCAGTCAGGCCACTGAGCAGAGCCTCCTGCACACGGGGCTAAGTGAGTTAGCATGGGGCTGCTGGCTCTGTAATAAAGCGTTTAATGGACACACAGCTTCTCCTTGCCTTCCTGGGGCTAACACTAAATACCTCTTTACTGTCGTTCGGCCAGATGTTAGTGAGTTATCCATTTCTCCCATCACTCCGTAGGCTGGTGAACCCATTTTCAGGCTGAAACACGCATAAAAATTTGAGTCAGATGTGGCTCATAACGTACACACTTGAAGCCTGACTGAAAATCCCCTTCCTTCCTTTATTGTATTTGCTATACATTTGCTATTTGGTAATAATATCATAATATTTTCACTCAAAGTAAAGATAAGGTGGTGGAAAGCACAGATGTGGACCAGAATATCCCCAGTCTATTTGGCAGCCCAGGTAATCTACGCTACATTTCATTCATCATAGTATCTGCTTATGTGCTGTATGTACCAACATTACAAATGAAAAGAAGTGCATAGATATCATGTAAAGGTTATATAAACATACATGTATATTTTCCAGGCTTTTATAGACTAGCATCCTCTGAGACATATGATTAAATCTTCTAAAATGTGTCATTGGTCTGTCTATACAAGGTACAAAAACATAAACTTAGGCTTCAAGTGTTTAAGCAACAGATAAAAAGACAAAGGTGATTAATGATCTTTAGTCATAAATTCCTTTAATAAGATTTAGTGTGCCACCAAAGGAGACTGTTATTAACAAAACACAGACCTTGGTGGGACAACGGTTTCATTATGAACCATAGTATTTTTTTTATAGTGATGTGACACAACCTTCAAGGTGACTTTACCTAATTAAATAACTTATAGTATACTATTGTCATCATCTTCTATGAGCTGTCACATACTTTTATTGTCTATTAATGTTATTATCAAACTGTTTTGGGCCTAAGTCAACATTTACTATAGAACTATCACAGTTTAATTGGATGTTTATTTTTTTATATATTTAAAGTGAATAAACAAAACTATGGGTGACATCAGAGGGTCTTTTTTTATACTCTCTAAAGGATATACTTATGTACGGTTGTGTTAATACATTTACACGCCCTGACAGAATGTGAATGGGATGATATTGGGTTTTCCAACATGAAAATGGCCCAAAACATAAGGTCAAGTGCACCTGTCATTGGAATTAAACAACATCATCTAAACATAGCTATTGAGTAACTTTGGGGAGTACAAAAAAAAGATAAAATATTAAAGGAACTGTAGGTGTTTTTGCCAAGAACAATGGGCAGTTTTACCATGTAAGAAAATAAAGTGTCTTACCCACAACTACCACAAAAGACTAACATCTGTCATTGATGTTAAAGGGGCGGGGCCAACACAGAGGATGAAGAACCAGGGTATGTAAACTTATGATCAGAGTCATTTCAATAGTTTCTGTTGTTAGTATGGTTTAAAAAGAGAAAAGACTTTTTTTTTTTTTTTTTTTTTTTTTTACAATAAATGGCTTCGCTAAATGCTTAGCCAGTGAATGAAAAGTTTTTGTATGATTATTCATGTTCTCTGAAAAATGGATTAAAGCATCAAAATCTCTGCTCGGGTATGTACATTTATGAGTACATTTCTTCACCTGTCCTCACCTGTCCTTCCTCTTTACCCTGGCATTGAAAACACACAGACTTAGATGAGTTCTCCTGTCAGCACTCTTAAACATATGGAGTTAGGGCTGAGTGCCTTCAGTGGCAGCTCCCTGTGTGCTAATGCAAATTAGCATCAGCACTGTTAGTACTAATGTTCTGTTCATAGTATTAGCTCTGTTTGTACTACAATGGGTAAATTCAGAAAAATAATAAAGGGTGTTAATCTTCATTAATCTCTTCATTATTATTGTAATCAGTGTGTGTGTGGGGGTGTGTGTGTCTGCAGAGACGTATGCTATAACTCAATGAATACCTGAGATATCACCATGAAATTACATGGGCAAATACATATAGCTAATGCGCATCAGATGCAATGAGCCATTTGAGTAAAGGTCAAAGTCATATTTAGCAGCAAGGTCAAAATCACATTATTGGCTCTAATTCAAGAACAGGTTACCATAGAAACTTGAGATTGCCACAAAATAGGGGTGAGATTAGGCATTCTCTGAATACTTGTTTTTCAACATTTTCACTTGGGCAGATAGAGTCAACTGCTCCTTGACATTACGATTTTAGAACTCATTTTTGTCCACCGTTGCTCCGGTGGGGGACATAGAAATGCTGTCTGTCCGTCCATCTGGGAACACTGTACTCTCACTAACTGTTGACAGCTTTGATGGAGGATCCCCAAATTCTCACCATACATGCCTCACATGAAGGCCTTGGTCAAATTCGATAATGACTTATACTTTTTGACACTTTCTGATGTTTTTTGCCATTTGTGCGACGGTGGACACAAGGCCTTCAGGACAACAACAGCAGGCTATTTTTGTGTTTAAGCATTTCTTCATATCGGAACACTGATGACGGTAACACGATGTACAGTACAGTGGAGTAAGTTTCCAGTTTTGTAAAAATCTATTCTAAACTGCCAGTGAAACAAATAACCTTTGGGATAAAACTAATTCAATATGTTCATGTTCCTCAGTTGTTTTTACAGCTTTTTATTTATTTTTTAAATGGTTTTCATTAAGCCTATGTGGGGGGTCCTGTTGTTTATTGATGCTATCTGGTTCAATTTTTAACATAGCCATGATCTGTACTAATCTTACCTCTAAAATGACTACAGAGCTCAGAGAGTATTTTGTAAAACAAAAAATAAAAAAGTTAATTTGTAGATCCATCCACAGCATTACTATGAGCAGAATCCAGTACCTCAAAAACAGCTTGATAGCATGTCACAAAATCTGGCACAGATGTGGACACAGTCGGAGGTCAGAGCAACTCACCCATGAGGCAGCAAGCAAATCTTCTCCCTTAAATATCTGGGGAGTCCTGCGTTTCTGTGCAGAAAATCAAGATAAAGTCACACATCAGAATTATGAACTTGAAAAACAATCTTGGCTCTAACTGCGAGTAAATGACAGAATTCATGAACAAATGATGATGTGAGGATAGTGAAGCAAAATGTGATAGAGCCTCTGGGTTTTTATAAGTTACATATTGAAACTTTAAGTCACCCTTTGTTACAATATGGCAACAAAATCCTGTATTGGTCAATCCAAAACTATGGGGATAGCGTTCAGGATGTACCAAAACTGAATGCGGATGCTTCAAATGTGATTATTGACCTGCAGGATTCATTTGATAATGGTAGTGTGCTTGTGTGCAGGCCTCAGATGTGATAGTTGAACCTCACAGAAACACACACAGCCCTCAGGTCTTCATTGCAGTAACAAGATTTCCCCTGTTGGGCACACACTCATCATGTCGCTGTATTTCTGCTGAACCTTTTAGAAAAAAACAGACTACACAAGAAAACACAATTAAGCCGCCGGGACAGAGCAAAAAGTGCCACACTGCCAAGTAAGTATGAATTACTCTGATGTGTCCAGACTGGGCCTAATGCACTGAGACTGGACAGACAAGGGGTAATCTGTTTTTGAAAAGAGAGGAAACCTGGGTAAAATAAACCTTGAAAAAAATAGCTAGTGATTTCTGTTGTGTTCAGAGATGCTGGAGATGTTTAGATCAGACACAAGTCTCAGAGTCTTGGCTACACAGCAAACACAATCTCAAGGGCACTGTTTTGTTTTTACATGATTTCTTTCTGTCTCTCATCTCCTCTTTTCTTTCTTTTTTTTTTTTCATGTGTGTCTTTGGATCTTTATTTCCTCCTCTTTCACCGGCACAAAGTGGTGTCTGGACAGCCCTGATGAGCCAGGGCGTCTCTGGTATTAAACATGGAAACAGGACAAAGAGAAGGAGGGAATGACGCTGGGTAGGAGGGAGAGAAGAAGAATAGTAAGAGCAAGTCAGTATTCAGAAAAATGCAGACGCGTCGAATCTGGAAGCATGACAAAAATGTGTCCGGCCTAATGATGTCAAGTTACATTCTCACCGCCCCTCTGTTGTGTGTGTATAAATTGAGTGTGTATGTGCACGCGCGTGTGTGTGTGTGTGTGTGTCTCTTCGATTTCAGTTTTCTGTGAATTTCCATTTTACTGTGTGACAATCTGGTCATCAGGGAGAAGCTGCACTGCTGTAGGGATGAAATACTCCTCATCGACATACGGATATAAACAAAAAGTAGTAATACGTGCAATAAAACGTCCCCTCAGTGCAATGGCGGCAGCCAGATGCGTCTGCGTCTTTAAGGCTAAGTGGGTGCTAAGGAGTGGAAGTTGGTGTGGAGGCTCTGGAAAAGGTCATGCAGAGTTCAGAGCCTGCTGGGGAATGAGTGATGGCCGTGAAGAGGGGGCTCTGTTGCTGGGCCTTGTTCTTTTCTGTGCTGCCTGTCGGCCCGCACAGCGGTAGACTGAGCCTTGATGGATTGGCAGCCAGTGAAAGGAAACGTAACCCCCTCCACCACCAATCCCCCGTTCCCTCCTAGCCCGACTCCCTCCAAGCCCCATCCGAGCCTCCTCCGCTCCTCTTCCTCCCCCTGTCTAATGCTCCACTGCTACTGAGGTTATGCACACGCAGTGATTACAAACAAAACACAGAAACAACAACAAAAACATCCACAATAGCTCTGTTTACATGGGAGTTTTTATTCCTGTTTAATTCAGAATAAAAGTTAATTCCACTTTAAGAGGACTGTGTGAACACCCAATTCCAGTTGAAAATGATAATTCACAATTAAACTTAATTCTGAATAAAGTCACTGGTTTATTCTGATCTTAATTCTGAATTAGATAATTCTTCTGACATTTAAACAGTTAATCCCACTTTAACATTATTCCTGTCGTTGTGCACATGCTCCTGGTCTTATTGTGATGACGCACATATTCAGCTACCAGCATTAATATGTTGATTCAGTCGAGTTGCTGCTTCATAATTATCACAAAAATAAAGGCAAAAATCGCATGTTGTATCTGTCCTTCCATGTTGATAAAGAAAACAGGAAGTGGCTGTTCTGTCCAATCAGAACCCTCTTTACCTCCAGCTATTAAACCCCAAGTAACTAGAGCAGAATACACCTGTTACCCATGGAAACTTTTATTCAGAATTAACATTTCCATGTAAACGTGAAAAAATAGCTTTAATTCCCAATTATTCTGTTCCACATAAATAATTGTGGAATTAAAAAATATCATTTAATGTAGCAGTTGTATGGGCATAGTGATTGGATCTAATATAATGTGAGATCATATGGGTTTGCTTTGGTCCCTTCGTGCATATAACAATCTGCAGTGGTGTGTTAGTTAGTTGCAAACCTCTGCCACACTACATTGGCAGAGGTCTGCACTCTAATTTTTCTAGTTTGTCTGTCTGTTAGTTAGCAAGGTAACTCAAAAAGTTAGATGGATTTTGATGACATTTTCAGGGTAGGTTGGTAATAGGGATATCTAGAAATTATTAGATTTTTTTTGTGTGTGGGGGGGGGGGGTATCTACCTTGGTGGAGATCTGTGCTCTCAGAGTAATTTGTTACTTTTTTCAAGTATGTTTTGAGAATTTCATCTCTTTTTTTTTTTTGCTCTTATTTTTTGTTTTGAGTGCATTTTTATATATTTTGTGGGAAATTTTAGGACAAAAACAGACACCAACAGTCAACTGACATAAGCAGTTTTGATCATGATTAATCCAAATTAATCCATGGAAACCCTGTAATTAATCCGATAAAAATTAGTAATCATTTGACATTTGGGTGAAGAGTATAGTGCTGTAATACAAGCACTATTAAACATGTACGGAGTGAAATATTACAGATATTACATATTAATATTACACTAACGCATTAGAGCAAAAAGTAATCAGTTACTGTATTCCATTACACTCACTGTTAATGTGAGCCATTCTCTCACACATGCTTTTTTACAGTTCCCTTTAGCTTTCATGCATGAAAGGGGCCACTGCAGAAAGCCTGTGTGTACAAATGTGTGTTTCATGACGAGGTGATGGGCGACACTGCAATGGAGATGATGAGGAGCAAGGAGTACAACATGAGAGGGAGGAAAGACAGAAGGGAGGGGGTTGTCGGCGGGTTTAAGTGCAGGACATCCCCTGACCCGGGGTCAAGCGCAGAGGACGCCCCAGGCGGCTTGTTTTCTGTGTGTGGGGAGGGGGGAGTTTGTTGTACCTGGATGGACACAAAAGAAGGCCAAGCAGCAGGGGGTGGGGGGCGCCTGCTAAAATAAACATCAAAGCCTGCTGGATATGTCCCGCTTTTGTTGCCTGGAAATGGCGGGTTCCCCCTCAGAGGTGGACGAGGTGAGAGGAAAAAGGAGGATAGGAAAGGGGTGGGGGGAGCCAAATGAAATATTCTGTATCACAAGCTTGCCAAGCTTCCTCTGTATTTTTTTTTTATTACAAATAAATCACCCTGCATTTTGTAACTATTTATGTGTTTTTCAACTTTCTCTCATTTTTCAGTCTATTTTGGTCGTGTTGGCATGAAACTCGGGGAAGACTCATTTCCTGGCACCAGGAGGAGGTCACATATATTATAATTGAAAGAATCACAGGTAATTAATATAGTACACTGTTCACATACATGAGTTGGTCAATCAAAATTTTACATCACGTTTTCTTTCTTCAGTGTTAAAACTAAATCTTTTGAGTTATTTGTTCATTAATTTACCATAACCCTTTGATGCATGAATTATGAGAAGCTTAGGGAATATTTTTTTATCAGTGTTTTTATTCCCCTTTACACATGAAAAAAGTAATGTGATTCTATGGAAGAGGATTTGGGCCAGTGTTTAACAAAAGGGCATGGTTTAGTCTGAGATTAAAGTCAGAATTCAGACTTTTTTTTAAATAATTTTTTACATTTTTTATCACTTTTTTTTTTTACAGTGGTCCTAATGGGCTTCAACAGGATGCCCAGGAGAAAAAAATTTTAAAAAAAGCCCATAAAAAGTCAAAGTATTGAGATAAAAAGTTAATTTTTGAGATAGGAAAGTCGAGATTTTGAGATAAAAAGTCAAAATATTGAGATAAAAAGTTGAAATTTTGAGATAAATTTTGACATACTAAGAATGTATTTGAAACAGTTAACCTGTATTTCTCTCTCCTGGTGGAAGTGGGCTTCCATAAATAAACTAGATTTACTTTCAAAACAACAAGAAAATCTAGTATTTCATTTGTGGTAATGGCACATTTAATGTACAGTACTCCTCATTGTATTCCATTGGGCTTCCATACTAATCCTCTTCCATATGATTGAAATCTTTTTAATGAACCTATTTTTTTTGGAGTTACAAAAATGTCCACTCAGCTGGACAACATGTGTTTAAACTTTGAAGCAAATAAACAGTATTTAAAACACAATATCAGAACACTATGAAAAAAAAAACAAACATCATGCCGTTTTCTGTTAATTACAGTCTAATAACAACAAGCAATTGATTTACAGGTAAAAATGTTAGTGCAGATCAGGTGTTAAGAACAGACCAGTTACAGTAATGATATGAACTGACTGATATGGAACTACAACAACAAAACCCATGAATATACAAGAGAACTGTAGAAGAACTGTCCACTGGAGTGATCAGTATGTGTGAAATGGATAAATATAAACCAATGAACAGTTCTAGTTACACTGCAATGAACTGATTTTTCATAATAGCTCAGTTTCTACGACATGGATTAAACCTAGTCCATGACCAGAGTAGTTTATTTTTTCAATGCAGATGTTAACTGGATGTTTCTTGAAATGTCTGTCTAGGTCAGTGGTGTCAAACTGCAGTCCTCAAGGGCTGGTGTCCTGCATGTTTTAGATGTTCCCCTCTTCCATTACACTTGGAGCCCATTGCATCATTATGAGTCTTCTGCAGAACTGATAAGGAGCTGATTATTAACTTTTTAAGTGTCAGTGCTGATGCATTCTGAATGGATGATTTAGTTTAAATATAAAATAAAAACATTTTGTGGATAGAAAAGGTGTAAAAAAAAAGCCATTTTTTTTAATAAAAAAAAAATTAAAGGCAAAATTAAAACTACTGGGACCAAATTTTAATACTAGTTTTCTTTTTTTTCAAAATGTTCCACATTATTTTTTCATTTTGTAAATATGTATTTTGTTGCTGATTTAGTTTATTTTTCTAAATTTTTTTATGTCATTATTTTTCTTTGATTTTCTGCCATTTGTGTCTTACTTTGCTCATGTTATTTTGTTAGCTTATTATTAATTTTTGTTTTTTATTGTTGCTCATTTTATTTTACTTCATTTTTATTTATTTTTTTAACTTTTTTACTGTTTGCTAAAATCTCAGGAGTTAAATGGTTAAACTGAATCACATTGAAGAGCGAAATCTCTAAAACATGCAGGACACCAGCCCTCGAGGACTGGAGTTTGACACCCCTGGTCTAGGCTTCATCTATGACTGGTAAACGTTCTGTGTTTTATTAGAAGTTCTATTGTTGTTGGAAATTCTGTCATCTATCATTTTAGTTCAGGGGCCACATTCAGCCCAAAGTGATCTGAAGTGGGCTGGACCAGTAAAATAATAACAGTGAAAAAGTATAATATTAGTAAGTATAAAATATTCACATCTCCAAAGTTTCAGTAAAAATCTGAACAACCTGAAATTTCTTAAGAAATACACTTGTAATTTTACCAATTTTATGCTTTACAGATTAGTAGCGACAAATACACAAAATATTTAGTAACAGACACAATATTGTGAATAAAAACTACTTTTATTTTCATTAAAACATTTCAGGTTCTTTATGGATGTTCATGTTATTCTCATTTTTAGTGAAAAGACCATTTTAATTGTGAACATTTTCATGAAATTGTACCTTTTTATGCTGAAACAAAGAAACATTTGTCTCTTGTCTCGTCATCTGAACCCACTTAACCCTCAAAGCGTCACAGGGGTTAGGGTGGGGGCCTAATCCAGCTACAATGGGTGAAGGCGGGGTACACCCTGTATGAGTAGAAACATTTGCAGTTGTCATTATTTATAGGTTATTATGATCTTATTTTACTGTTTTGATCCACTTTTATTTTATTTGTTGATTTATTAAAACATTGATTTAGCTGCTGTCAACAAAGTGCAGAACCACAGAGACTTCACCTTGATGACTGAAACAGATTTTCTTGAACTAACATGTTCCAAAAGCAGCTTCTGTGACAGTAAATAATCTTTAGCCCCAACTGTCAGTACAGAATACACTGTCTATATATTACTCTCATGCTGACTACTCTGACAGATCAGGTTATTAAAGTGCATACATTCTGACTGTGTCGTAGTCAAAAGACATGACAAACTGCACTGATGACTGGAATTAAAATATAGTATTTAAACAAGTAAGACAGATTTTGAGTTGGACAACTTGTTCCTAACTGTGGGCCAAAGAGGTCAGTATGGTTTAAACCCTGTAGCCTTAAAATAATTACCTCTGCCAAGGAGGTTATGTTTTTGCCGTTGTTTGTCTGTCTGTCTGTCTGTCTGTCTGTCTGTGTTCAAGATAACTCGAAAATTTATGGATGGATTTTGATGACATTTTCAAGATATGTTGGAAATGTGAACAGGAAGAACTGATTTCATTTTGGGGGTGATTGGGGTGGGGTGGGGGGTCTAACTTGGCGGAGGTCTGGGCTCTCAGAGTGCTTTTCTACTTACATTTATGATTCACATGATTTACAGTGGCTGTAGGTTCTGTTATGCCTTCAGTACTCTGTGTCTTGTGTTTTATTTATTTTTTGTTAGTGTCTGGACTTTTATTTTGCAATGTGGGTTCATGTCACTGTTTCTGACTTTGCTTCCTGCCCCCTTGTTAATTTCCCCTCATGTGGAACACCTGTCTATTGAGTATTTAAACCCTCTGTTTTCCCATGTGCCTTATGAGCAGAGGTGGAAAGTAACAAAGTAAAAGTACTTCATTACTGTACTTGAGTAGATTTTTTAGGTATCTGTACTTTACTTGAGTATTTATTTTTCTGGCAACTTTTTACTTTTACTCCTTACGTTTTTATATAAATATCTGTACTTTATACTTTTTACATTCTCAGAATAGACTGGTTACTTTTTCAAACTAAAGTGACAGTATGAAAAATAAGTGACGGAAGTGGAGGAGAGAAAGTGTGACTATATATATATATATATATATATATATATATATATATATATATATATAAATAATTTTTTTAAATTTTATTTATTTATATTTTTTTCATTTCATTTTATTTATTTTTTACTTTTTATGTCATAATTTTGACTTTTTATCTTATAATTCGGACTTTTTATCAGATCATTTTTACTTAATTTCACAATTTTAAAAAGTATCTTAAAATTATGCATTTTTTTTGTTTAAATCTCATATTTCTATAACCTTTGTAGAATCTCAAGATGACTTTTTATCTCAGTTGTGACTCCCCCCCCCCTAAATTTCCTGTCCATACTCACAAAACTGAGTAACTGTGACCTGATCAAACACATTATCTACACACTAACTCACTTGTAAAGGTTTTATTTTAGATACTTTTTCCCCTGCTTAAGTATTATTGCATTCATGGCAAAAACATTGTTTTACTTTTAAGTTTTGTACTTTATTACAATTGAGAAATTGTACTTTTTGACTTTTATTTAGGTAGAAGAGTTGAATCAGTACTTCTACTTTTACCAGAGTATTTTTTACACACAAGTAGCTGTACTTCTAATTAAGTACAGAATGTGAGTACTTTTACCATCTCTGCTTGTGAGTGTTTTGTCTTCTTTGGTTTTGATGGTGTTTTTCTGGTTCTTGTGCAGAGGTGTTCAGAGCGCCTCCATTTTGATGGTGCTAATGCTAACTACTGAACCGTCAGTAACATTAGCTTCCTCCAGAAACGGCAAGAAACCAACAATACCTGAGTGTTGTTGTACAGTCGGATGCAATCAAAAACATGATCCTGCTAAGGGAACATCCTTATATCGTATCTCCCAAAAAAAAACAACACAGAGAAACAAGTGCTTGTCTGCAAATAACAGGCAAAACTCTGATGACAGTGTTCCAACACCACATGAGGCTTTGCAGTCTTTAATTTTGGATCAGGTAAATTTCACTCCTGAAAGTAATTAAATGAGTTCTCTGCAAATATAGTTTGGCATTGGAGTAAAATGTATGAATTTTCTGTTATCAAAGAAATCCAGCACATTTGTGTGCACTAGCAAACATTAGCATTAGCCTGATCCAGTCTAGTCAGTAGTGAAAGAAACCCTGGGACTGCTGTGAAAACTGCAGCACACTGAGTGGACAAACTACGACTGGAATGTGGAAATTAGGATTGTTTTTTGTTGTTTTTTTTTACTTTGTTTCCCCCTTTTTTCACAAAAAAATTACAAATTAAAATAAATATAAAAATAATATAGTCTTCCCAAATCTAAACATAAATAACAAACAAAAACAAACAAAAGCCTACCCATTAGGATAGGCTATATTTAGCCAATAGGATTGTACCTAAAAAGTACTGAAATATGTCATTTCAAAAGTACTTCATTGTTGAAATGGAAAAGCTATTTAGCATAGATGTCTTTAAAGTCAATTGCTATGAAAATTTAGGCTAAACTAGGGATACATTTGTAAAAAAAAACAAAACTAAAGCTGAACTAATATTTGACTAAACACAATAACATCAGAAAGGATCTAAGAATAATTCAAAATTAGGAATTTTTGCGGCCGACAACATGCGGAGAGAGAGAGGGTAGACTATCAAAATGGCGGACACGCCAGGAGGGGTCACATGGGTGGTAATCACCTATAGAGTAATAAATAGTGTGTCTAGGCTAGGTTAGTTCATGTTTTTAATATAAATGATGGAGTGTTATTCCACATATATGGTGTTGTTTAAAATTATTTATTTATTTTGGATTTGTAAATATTCCACTAGAAAGTGAATGGATCATAATGTGCAGACAGTGTTTTGAAGTAGATCTGGTAGAACTTAGACCAATATTCCTTTGGACTAAAATATATATAAATAATGTATTTCTTGTCTACCTTGTAACTGCTAGTGCTACAGGTTGTATATTATGTCCTCTATTGTAAGTCGCTTTGCACAAAAGCGTCTGCCAAATGCAATGTAATAATAATAATAATAATAATAATAATAATAATAATAATAATAATAATAATAATAATAATAATAATAATAATAATAATAATAATAATAATAATAATAATAATAATAATAATAAAACCTATTCTCTTGTTCATTGTAAGAATTTCATATTTTGACTACATGACTTATCGTGGAAACTTGAGCCAACCTGCATTTAAGACTTGAGTTTTCTTTATCAGTAACACACATGTGGGAACATTTCATTCGTTTTTATTCCAGATGCATTTTACTTGTAGACCAGTGCTATTGCTCAAGTTTGGATGAAAAATGGGTCATAAACGTACACAGCTTTAATGTCTGATGGTTTTAGTGCTTTTTGTTTTTCATGCATGCAGTTCGATTATGGGTGAAAAGTAATGTAATGTATTACAAACACGACTGACTATGTAGCAAGTAAAATATTACTGAAAATTAGTAATCCCTTACACTACTGTGTTACAGCAAAGAGTTTTGTGACATGTTATTCCCAACACTATTCATCTGTATATTTCAACTCTGCCATGAACCAGCGATACATCTGGGGTGTACCCTGCCTACACTCATTGCAAGCTGTGAAAGGCTCCGGCACCCCAGCAACCCTCTATAGGATTAAACAGTTTAGAGAATGAATGAATGATTTACAGAGGAATCCATCTGAACCGCACACATACTGCACTCCACAGTTTGACACTAACTTGTCTATTGAGGAAATGAATATGATGAAATAGTGTCCCCTGCTTTGCAACTCTGATGACTTACTAGATCTGCAAAACCATGATTACGACACAGTAAATGTGTTTCTTTAAGACATCTAGCATTTTAGTAATTCCTTTTTAATGTCTTAGTCGAGATATTAGTACAAGTGATGCAAAACAAAATCCATTTTCAATACATTACAGAAACCCTGTGGAGTTTTGACCACTGTAGGACTATGAAGTGTGGGGTCCATATTTATCTAGTGGACATCATTGATAGTTTATGGTTTATGTGCATGGTTACATAATGCACCAGCTACAATAAGTTTTTTTTTTTTTTTATCTACATGCAAAGAAAACAAAGGCAGTCAAGTACAGCAGTCAAGTAGAAAAAAAAGCTGCTTCTATTACAGGGCATAGTCTGAGAACAACTTAGTTAATACTTGGACACCCTTCTCATCAATGTCAACACACTGAATTTTGTTTGGATGACAAACAAGACAAATAAACAAACATAACGTGAGACTTTCTGATTCAAATAGATGGTAATTGCTTTTGTCAGCTGGACCAATTCAGACAATCTAACTGTGGCGTGACTGGTGCTTGAATCAGGCTGCTGTATGGCTGACTCGTTTAACAATGCATGTGTGAATGTGTGCGTACATGTGTGTGAATACCTCGGCATGGATGAGAGAGCAGGAGAGGAGTGTGTGTGTGTGTGTGTGTGTGTGTGAAGTGATGGGGGACTGGGGGTTGGGTTGGGGTAGCGAGGGAGATGATTATGCCCATCTGTGGCAGATGCCAGGTGTGCGAACCTCCTCCAATCCTTTACACACACACACACACACACACACACATACACACACACACACACAATACAATCACACTCTATCAGGACTCTCAAGCTGGCAGGAAAAGCAACAGCCACAGTCCTCGTTGATCTAACTTATATGGATGGGTGGTGTTGTGCATGTATGTGTATGTGTATGGAAAGCATGTTGTGATGCCAGTTTGTGTTATTGTTTTTTTTTTGTTATTTTTATTATTCTCCCAAACAGCCACCGATGACCAAAACCATCTATTGATCCAACATATATCATAACTTCTGATCCACTAATCCTATCAATACATGTAAATAATTGGTGGAAAATGTGGTTTGTCATCTTTTTATGGTCATCAGATATGACCCATTTGGCTGTTCAGATGCTCTGTTGTTACCGTGGAAACACATCTCCAATAACATTGATTTACCCATGAAATCCATGGAGTTTAATAAATGACAGTGGATGGAGACATTTCATTTATGTTCAGTTAATGAAATATGTTCCTGAAAAAGTCATTTTCTTTTGTTTTCTGTGTTTCTAATAATAACCCTCAACTTTATCGTCATGTGACCAGATGTACTGTGTCTATACTGTATGATGTCTGAGGAGGTTTTAAGTATGTGCTTGTATTGTGGACTCTAATTCCTGGAATCTTTTTGGGCGACAGTGATTGGCAACCTGTTACAGGTAGCCTTTCTGCTGTTGGAACCAAGAATTTCCTGTCAAGGGATCCTCTCCTCTCCTCTCCTCTCCTCTCCTCTCCTCTCCTCTCCTCTCCTCTCCTCTCCTCTCCTCTCCTCTCCTCTCCTCTCCTCTCCTCTCCTCTCCTCTCCTCTCCTCTCCTCTCCTCTCCTCTCCTCTCCTCTCCTCTCCCCTCCCCTCCCCTCCCCTCCCCTCCCCTCCCCTCCCCTCCCCTCCCCTCCTCTCCTCTCCTCTCCTCTCCTCTCCTCTCCTCTCCTCTCCTCTCCTCTCCTCTCGACCCAGTATTACTTTTATGTAAATTCCTTTTTTATTTATACTTTCTTCAGAGATTTATTGCCATTATTTTAATATTACCCTCTTTATGTTTCATTTGTTTCAGAACAAATCAGTTATTTTCCTATGTTTTCATTGAATGATGATGTAGGTGTTGTATTAAAGCTCTGATTAAAGTTGAGGGTTATTATATTAAAAATACAGAAAACTGAAGAAAAAGTGACTTTTGAGGTAAAAAAATGTCTTTACCTGAACATAATCTATTCATTTCCATCCACTGTCATTGATCCAATTCCATCGGTTTTACTGGTGAATCAATGTTGTAGAAGATGATAATTTTCCCATGTTCACTATGGAGCTTCTGAATGTTCAAATATGACAAACTGCATTTTACCTTAATTAGGTCAAAGTATTGATAAGTGAGCCAAGTCTGTTCATGGCTAGTCACTTGGCGCCCCTTTTCCCCACTCCCCACTGTGGGGGGAGTGGCAGCTCTCTCAGCAGTGTCCGTGTAGGGAGCCATGGACAACAGGATCTGTGGTGAGTCGCTTGTGTCCTGTGCTGACCTGTGACCCCCGGGTCTCCTCCCTCGCCTATCTGATGGATGGACCTGCCCCCCCCCCTCCTATCATCTACAAATGTACGTCCATCTATATCCTGTCCATCCATGGGAGTCGATCTCTCCTTCACTGTGGTTGTCCCCAATATTTCTTCTTTTTCTCACAGGTTTTGGAGTTTTTTCATGCCGAAATGATGAGTCTAAGGACAGGGAAAGTTTGGGACCTTTTTTCTATTTCTGTAGTTGATTGTGTTTTTGTAAAGCCCTGTGAGATGACCTTATTGTGATTTGGGGCTTTATAAATAAAATTGAATTGAACTGAACAGAATAAGGTTAGAAGGTCAGAAGTTATCAAATGTATTTGGTTACTCGTGGCTGTTTGGGTCTTTATGGGTTAATCTGACCTTTTATGAACATCCATTTGAGTAGTTAATTGAATACCTGATTTTTACTGAAAAGGCACAAAATATAAAGGCTAATGTCATTGTAAATGGTGATAAATCACTCAAAAAAGAGAAAATATAGAGAAAAAAATATTGGGGTTTATGCTACAAAAATAACACTCTCAATATTCAATAAAAAAACTAAAATAATTAAGAATAATTAAGTGAAGAAGACACATTTAGTGTTAAATACCATATATTGGTGATTTACTATGAGTAAATGGTTTACAGTCACCACTTTTCTCAAACTGTGTGCTTTTTGTTGAGTACAAATGAAATTCTCCAGTGGTTCAGACATCTCCTGTGAGTGATTTACAGACCGTCCACCTTTATCCACAACATTTTATAAAGTCTTGGTGTGGATAGTTTATTTAGTTTATTGGTTTTGAGCCCCAGTAGCTGCCGCACCCACAGCAGTGACTCTTCCTGGGATCATTAACAACATAAAACAAAGCACCACAACTCTACACAACTCGCTCAACAAACCATATGTACATATAGTCATAAACAAAGTTATTAGACCACCCTTATTTTCTTCAATTTTTTGTTCATTTTAATATCGGGTGCAAAAAAAGCTACATTTGTTTGGGCAAATATAATACTAACTAAAATGGCTCATAGTACTTTAATTTATGAGCCCATATCTAACCATTTTACATGTTTTCTTGATAATAACCAAAATCGCTTCATTTCTTACATCAATATCTGAATAAGAGCACTTTTTTTGTCAGGACAATGACAGATAATGAGATAAACCTCACAGTAGTGTTCTGTATGTTTCTTAATTCTTGTGTTTTACCTCTTCTAAAATAAACAGACATCAAACAATGTTTCTTGAATGCTGCTCAACATGGTTGTGTAGCGATGTTCTCTTGTACATAAAAAACATTGATTTTAAAAGACACAAAAAACAAGAAACATAAGGAACGCTAAGATTTGCCTCATTATGTGTCATTGTCCTGACAAAAAAGTGATTTTATTCATTCCATGTTTTCTTTTCTGTCTGTTTTAGTCACATGATACACACAGGAGTTAGTACTGGATTGCATAATCACTGTTTTTGATGGCTTTTGGTGGACTAATTATTTATTATGGTTGTACTTTGGAATTGCCTTTCTGTTGTGCCTTATTGGCAGACTTTGTAGAAAAGCATGGAGAGCATTTTCAAAATCCAAGCTCCATTCACTTTTCAAATTCACATACTTAGGAAAAGAGAACCAGGGAATAACAAATTCATTGGATAAATATCCATTTAGAATATTATCAGTGACAGGTAAAAAACAAAGCTATCACTGGGAAGTGACATGAAAAAAAATCTACTGCATTGTCGTGACAAAAATGGTGATTTTATTACCCCACCACCGAAGTGGAAAGGGGTATTGTTTTTGGTTAATTTTTTTTTTTGTTTGTCTGTCTGTCTGTAAGTCAGCAGCTTTACACAAAAACTACAAGACCAATTTCCATGAACATTTCAGGAAAGGTGTGAAGTGGTCCAGAATAGATCTCATTACATCATAGTGAAGGTAGGTCAAAGGTCACAGTCACCAAAAAGGTGTTTTCATAATGATACTGTAAGAGGTAAAATTAAAATGTGTATGTGTGTGTGTTTAATCCATGTTTTCTTTTCAGTCTGTTTCTGTCAGGAGTTAGTATTTCATTGCATACATATTGTTTTTGATGAGTTTTGTCAAAATTCAACAGGAAGCACACATTGAAAAACAAATACAACAAGTGGTGCCCAGCACAACAATCCCCACCCCCTTGCACACATTTTACCTGATTTGCCCTATCTGTTATCATTGTGAAAACACATTTTTGGTGATTATGACCTTTGACCTACATTCACCAAATTTAATGGGATATCTCCTGGACCACTTTGCACCTTTCTTGAAAATGTCATGGAAATTGGTCCAGTAGTTTTTGTGTAAAGCTGCTGACAGACAAACAATACTGTAATAACAGTATAATAGTATCAACAACAACAATAATAAATACATAAGATTAAAGCCAAAAAAGTCTTATCAGTCTAGTGATAGAAATCATTTTCAGACTTCTGTGATTCTGTATTTCTTGGACATATTCATTCATTCATTCATTCATTGACCCACTTATTTATTGTTTTTTTGGGACAAAATCTGGAGCTGAGGCTGTCTGACTTTGTCAGACCAAGTACCATATCCTGTCTTTTTGCGTAAAAGGCTCAGCACTTCCTTCATAAGCTTCTAGTTGTTTACTCACAAAGGACGAAAGAAACACTTGATGTCACTTTGATGTCACAGGCTTACAGGATCATGGGTTCAGGGGAAGGACAGAATCAGAGAAAGGTTTTACCAGTGGAAAAGCTTCTATTATTCCTCCTCCAAGGTCCTTCCGCTGAGAGGTGATTGACAGATTGTCAGCAGAGCCGGGAGGTCACAAATGGAAGTGGGGTGGTGATCATCCACCTTACCATCCTTCAAAACCGTCCTTCATGTGAATGGAAGTCAAGCTTAATGTAGTTAAAGAGGACATATTAGGAAAGCAGCAGGTACACACACAGTTAAAGGACACATGGACACCAAAGAGGCAGTAATGTATTACCTCCATTATATTGTGTATTTAGTCACTGCAGAAATTTAGAGACAAATTCCATTTTTCCACTGTTGTCTTGATTTGATTGTTTAATTATCAAGCAATTTCAGTTTATTTGTAGTCTATGTTTAATCATTTTACTTGTTACTCTTATCTGTTATCATTTGGTTCCTCTTTAGCTTTTTTCCATTCCCTTATAGCAGGGGTCTCAAACTCCAGTCCTCGAGGGCCAGTGTCGTGCATGTTTCCCTCTTTCCCATGATTCAGTTAACCCTTTAACTCCTGAGACTTTAGCAGTTCCACATTAAAAAAAAAAAAAAGCAATTACACTAAGCAAGAAAATTAACAAAAACACAGCCAAAGTCATCAATAATATATGTTAATTTCTGATCATTCTCATTTCTAATCAACTCTATAAAGCCCTATGAGATGACATTATGATTTGGGGTCTACAAATAAAACTGAATTGAATTGAATTGAAGAGGTCTGAGATACCTAATGAGAGATGACTGTGTTTTTTCCAACAACGTGAGTTTATCCATAAGAGTATATTTAATTACCCCCCTTCGCCCCCTGAATGGGAGAGGGCTATTGTTTTTGTTTGTTTGCCTGTCAGCAACTTTACACAAAAACTACTGCACTTATTTCTATTACATTTTCAAGAAAGGCGTAAGGTGGTCCACAATTGATCCCATTAAACTTTGGTGAGTGTAGGTCAAAGGTCAAGGTCATAATAATCAAAAATATGCTTTTGTGATGATAAGAAACACAGTAGGACCAATCAGGTAAAATGTTTGCGTGCGTGTGTGTGTGTGTGTGGGGGGGGGGGGGGGGTGTCGTGCCGGACACCACTTGTTATGGATGGATTTTGATAAGATTTTCAGGATGTGTTGGGAGTGTCACAAGGAACAAATGATTACATTTTGGTCATGATATGGAAGAGATCCTGTACTCTGGATCACTTTGACATTTTACACTGTGGTAAATTGAGAATAAATTTCAAAGTGATCACCACCAAAATGTAATAATTTGTTCCGTGTGATACTTTTATCAAAATCCACCCATAACTTTTTGAGAAATGTTGCTGACAGACAGACAGGCAAAGTCCAGTTGAAACATAACCTCCTTGGTGGACCTCTTTTCATTCAGAGGGGGAGGCAAGAGTTTGTGCTCTCAGAGTATTTTTCTAGTTTGTGTTTCTGTTTGTCAGCAACTTCATGCAAAAACTACTGGACCAATTCACATAAAATTTTCAGGAAATGTATCAGGTGGGCCAGAATAGATCCCATTAATTTTTGGTGAATGTAGGTCAAAGGTCACACTCACCAAAAATGTGTTTTCACAATAATAAAAGATAGGACAAATCAAGTAAAATGTGTGTGAGGGTGCGGGGTTTGTTGTGCTGGGCACCACTTGTTTATTTTGTTTAATTTATTTTCAAATTTGTATTGTTTTTATTTCATTTCTTCCTTTTTTCATTATTTTTCTTTCTTTCTTTTAAATGTCTAATTCTTTCTAAGTGGAGTTTGTTGGTGAATAAAGAAGATAATATTCCAATAAATGGTTATAAACCAATTCACAAACGTTCAAAACAAAGAAAAATGTATTTGGGAACTTCCACAAAAGTAGTGCTGGGTCATTATGAGTTAAACATTTAAACATGTTTATCAAAACTAAACACTTGAGAGAAAGTAAATGAGATGTTTAAGGACTGTGAGTCCATCTGGACCAGGACTGTGACCTGCGACGTCACTCATGCTTGATCCTTTAACAGTACCCTCCTCCACAGTTACTAAATGCAGAACAGTGACTCATGGGTGCATTGAATAAAATAAAAACAATGTGTTTTCTTTAGTTCTTTAGTTCAACACTGTTCCTGCTGTAATTCCGCTAAGTTAATTTAGTAACTTAGCAACACCATGTATCCAGATCTAGTTTCTGTTTTCTTTTTAAACACAGGGATCATTCTCAATTTGACTTATTTTTCACCACAAACAGTTGTTTTTCGTATATTAATATGATTTTTTTCTGTGTGTACGCTGTGCATACTCTTTAGCAGGAGGGTGCATTTTGTCACCATTTATCATGAAATGAAAAGACGGTAAATAATGCAAATGGGTAACTAATCACTTTAAATACTCATTAAGAAGAGAAAGTGAGCATAAAACAAGTCAGACAGGAAAAGAAAGATTCAAGAGGAAATGCTGTTGAAACACAAAACATGAGACGTTTCAGTAGTTTTTTTTTTTTTTTTTTGTTGGAAATTACCAGCAGTTATGTCCACCTCAGACCACATTGCAGCATTCGCTTGTCTCAATTTATTTAGCGGAAACTGGGGTTTTCATCTTGGATGCTTAACCTGAATTACCTCAATGTAATATATCCAATTCTGTAATTGAATTATAAACCGTCCACTAAGCCCCTCAGATAAGGAAGGCAGCTAACCAAATGGAAAAATGATTTGCTCAGGTTTGCATTGAATTATGATATGCAGATCGTCTTTGGTGGACAGTACACTTAAGACTCCAGACAGGGACTGGGAAAGAGATATTATTCCTCCTACACACACACACACACACACACACACACACTAAGGGAGATTTGCTGTGTATTGGTAAAATAGCAGCATTATTAGCCTGATATTAACCCTCTTTTTCATTGCAGTGCTGGTCAAATACACTTCTGTCTATCTGTAAATCTTTCTCTCTGTCTTTATCTCATGGACACAAGCACAAAAAAACAGACTGACAAGCAGCCACACAAACACACACACACACACATATTGCGGGGCCCACAAGCGGAGAGGCCGCAGCTCGTAAAGCAAGCGGTGACGGGCTGATTGATCCCCTGGTGAAAATGGGCGATATTCCCCCAACATCGATATCAATAAAGCCTCTTAGGCTCGAGGCTTCTCAGGGCCTGCCTTTGTTTCTCTTCCGAGGAGAGCTAAGAAAAATCTATAGACAATTGATGGTGTCTGGGAGAAAGGCTCTATTGGAGTATATCAAATCAACGTATCGGAGAAGGGAAAGTTTGCCCTGTGAATTAGACTGTTTTTGCTCCAAGTTCAGTGGCAGAGTGAGAAGGATAGACATAGCTGTGTTTTGAAGACATGAGAAGGGGCAGAAAAATGCACAAAGGGATCAACGAGGGGAGGTCTTTTTTTTTTTTAGGTTCAGATAGATGAATACACTTCGAGAGAAATTCATCCTCATTGGGGCAGAGACAATTTTTGTACTAGTGTTGTTTAAAAAGGACAAGTAGATAAAGGCTGTAGCTGCTGGAAGACAGTGTGTGGGTTCGATTTTGGCGCTACAGCGATTGTTGTTCATTAGGTGTGGAAAAATTAATCATTTATCTGAAACAGTAGTTTAACGTTTCGGTCACCTAGATGCGGTCATTTAAACGACAGTGTCCCCGTATTGGAGGAATATCTGCAATAAGTACAATACTGGAGTTGTCCTGGTGCCGTTGATTTTAATGGTGTTTTAAATTGTGTACCTTTACTTTACATTGTGCTCTTGTAGTGAAGACAAACCCATTCCTCAGACCAATTAGAAGTATTTAACAGATGTTAAACTTTTATAAGAAGCATCACTCTCCATATGGGTGCTTCTAAGAAACTGGGCTCATTTTGGTACCTAGAGCTTTTCTAGGTTTTTAGACCCAAATAAAAAAGAAATTTAGACATAGTTCACCCCAGGACATACTTAATGATGACCTCAAATAAATGCAAAATAATAAATATATATATCTGAAAATGTATGATTTTTTAAATAAAATATTGGGCTAAAATTGGGACAGTAAAAACTATTTTGTCAGTGCATTTGATCTGAAAACATAAAGGTAAATGGTATTATATGGCAGATAAACACATTGTTAAAATTGTCAATCCTTGTGGTTTTTCTGATCCAGACATGGTATATTATTTATTAATTCAGGTAACACGTGTCCTCTCATGTTACACGTGGAATGCATTTAAACACAACAGTGGTCAATTTTTGTGAAACACTGCCTTGTATATTTAACTGATTCCCATTATGTAACAATGAGAAAATAAAGAAATATTTGAAAAAAAAAATTGTAGTAATTTTTGTGTCCATTTCACTATATGCAGATTTTTTGCAAAAAAAAAAAAAAAAAAAAAAACCTATAGAAAAATATTATAAGTATGTCATCTGAAAAATATTTTCTCTTTTATCAACATGTTTTCACTTCCAAACTACATTTGGTTTGAATTTTTATCCTTGTGTCCTGTTTTAGTACCAGTATCATTAAAGCACCCGTATTACTCTCACAATGCGACATTTTGGTCACATTATTAGTGGTTAGCGCCATGACCTCACAGAAAGAGGGTGGGTTCTATTCCGGTGCTGGACAGTGAGCGTGTTTACATGACCATAACCATCTGATAACTGGGAATAATCTGATAATTGTAATAATCAGATCTAACATATACACATGCACTTCAGAAATGCCATAATCAGAAAAGCCTGGTTTAGATTATTATCATATTTCTTTTGGATTGTATGTGATTTCAACTTCCTGTTGTCTTTAATTCATGTTTGATTATGTAACTTGTGCAGATGTAAAAGAATGAAATAAAACACATTAACCTCTGTACGTACATACAAGAAGATGTCGGAGGATTGGGGAAAAAATCCAGGTGTGTTAATCTGATGTGTCATAATCAGATAACTACCCTGTGATAATGTGATAAAGCATATCAGATTATCCTGTTTACATGGTCACTTAAATAATCTGATAACAAGTCAGATAAGGATCAGTCTATCATGTGCATGGAAACGGGATCAGTATAGTATTACCCTTTCCCTGTCTGCATGGTTTGGGTTCAGGTTCTCCAGCCCCCCCCCACTGTCCACAGACACAAACCTTTACTCTCCCACTGTCCACAGACACACACCTTTACTCTCCCACTGTCCACAGACACACCTTTACTCTCCCACTGTCCACAGACACACACCTTTACCCTCCCACTGTCCACAGACAAACACCTTTACCCTCCCACTGTCCACAGACACACACCTTTACCCTCCCACTGTCCACAGACACACACCTTTACCCTCCCACTGTCCACATATACACACCTTTGCTCTCCCACTATCCACATACACACACCTTTGCCCTCCCGCTGTCCATAGACACACACCTTTGCTCTCCCACTGTCCACAGACACACACCTTTACCCTCCCACTGTCCACAGACACACACCTTTACCCTCCCACTGTCCACAGACACACACCTTTACCCTCCCTCTGTCCACGGAGACACACCTTTACCCTCCCACTGTCCACAGACACACACCTTTACCCTCCCACTGTCCACAGACACACACCTTTACCCTCCCGCTGTCCACAGAGACACACCTTTACCCTCCCACTGTCCACAGACACACACCTTTACCCTCCCGCTGTCCACAGACACACACCTTTACCCTCCCACTGTCCACAGACACACACCTTTACCCTCCCGCTGTCCACAGAGACACACCTTTACCCTCCCACTGTCCACAGACACACACCTTTACCCTCCCGCTGTCCACAGACACACACCTTTACCCTCCCACTGTCCACGGACACACACCTTTACCCTCCCTCTGTCCACGGAGACACACCTTTACCCTCCCACTGTCCACAGACACACACCTTTACCCTCCCACTGTCCACAGACACACACCTTTACCCTCCCGCTGTCCACAGACACACACCTTTACCCTCCCACTGTCTACACAAATAAACTCAACAAGACCTATATTTTTCTAAATAAAAAATATATAATGTATTTTGCATTCCTTGTGGGGCACTAAAAGAAGATTACACAGGTATATATATATATATATATATACATACATACATACATACATACATACCTGTCTGCCTACCTGTCTGTGACAATAAAGTGACTTATTTAGAACAATAAAACCTTGGTAAAAAAATAAATAAATCAACATTTCAATATCAGAGGCTGTAATGAGCACATTTCATAACATTAAAGTGCAGACTCCACATACTCTACAAAAACATTCTGTCCATTCTGCAAATCTCATCTAGTCCAGTGACAGATCACCATGGTACTAGATGGTTCTGTTGTACATTTTGAAAATGAGTCTAAGGTTCTCCAATGCTAAAACTGTAGTTCCACCTGCTACATGTTCTAACCTAAAGAAAGAAAGAAAGAAAGAAAAAAAAACACCCAGAATAGAGCTTATACCCCACACTGCCAAGCCTTTGTAACCCCCCACAGTTTGAAAAACACTGATCGAAGGTCAGTGTATAGATATAGCCCTTCCATTTTCAACAATAACATGGTACATACTCACCAAATTACTTTCATCTGCTCAAACCATGAACACACCTGTGGAGCGCTATCATGACATTAGGCTTTGGACAAACAAAGGTCACACACTGTGATTTAGGACCCTATGTTTACCCCTGTACAGATGGAAGCATGGAAGTCATGGAATGACTCCTTAAAGCTGTCATTCCATGGTTTTTTCATTAATATTACTGTGTTCTCCATTGTTATTTAATACATTGTGTGTTGGTTCTATTAAAAAACACACAAAAAAAACCCCTCTGGATTGATTTGTTTCCAGCTGTTTTTTCACAGTACAAAAATTACTTGACGTCGAACAATGGAGTTTACTGGTACTTCCTCATACATGTTGATGACGCAGTGATGAGGCGTCTCTAATTGGCACAGAATGCGTGAAGGAACACTCCTCCCTCCCCTCTCGCTCTTGGTGTGTGTTTACCTTTACCAGAGTAGCATCCAGCTAGGTTTGGTGCCGTCGCTTGTTTTGAAAGCATGCAGGAAAAATTTTAGACTTTATTTCCACATAAAGCACATGAACCAGTTTGACCCACCATTTTTTCACACTGTGCAGCAGCTACTGTGGTGCCATCTTCTCTTGTAGATGCTAATGCTACTTCATATTAGCTGCAATGGGGGACGAGCTTAACCCCACGTGAGTGATGCTAAAGTCCATCTGATGTCAGACGGACCGGCTGTTTCTAGGTCCCTCGTTCCTCTTGTTGTTTCCTGTGAATGCGGTATGCAGCCAGTGGAGGTGACAAACCACTGGACAAAGGCAGGATGTGTTGATAACTCTGGGTGACCCATCAGATTCCAAAAGGAGCCTGGAAAAGGGATTTTCAGCGGAATGACACCTTTAATACAAATTGCTCACCACATGTCACCACAACCCGTCGACTTAACTTCGAATTTATTGACGGATAAGTCGACTTGAAAAAAAAACTGAATTCATTAAGGCTTGGTGGCAGAAAGAAAAACAACATCAGTTATTTTGATTTTTTTCTTTGTATTTATTTATTTAATGTATCTATTTATTTTTATTTATTTCTTTATATATATATATATTTTTTTTTTTAATTATTCATTTTATTTCATATTCATTTTAATTATTTTAGCTGCAAGAGGGATGATACTGAAACGTGTGTTCTATATGGACTATTAACCTGTTTGACCATTTGTGCCGGCACCACACAGCTGTTATATACTGCTGAGTATTTTTTTTTCATATCGCAATATATATTACAGAGTTTAAAAAAACTGCAATGTCAGTTTTTTTTTTTAATATTGTGCAGCCATAATCTCCACTTGAGCCTCAGTTTTCAGAAATAGTCATTTTCAGTAACATAACTGGAGTAATCATGTGGATGAAATCATCTTTCATTAGGTTGTTTTAACTGTTATGGAAATATAGACTAGAATGTAATTACTTTCTAAGCAGTTGTTTGTGTTATCTTTTTTGCAGAATTTCTTGATAAGGTATTTTCTCATATTATTCCTGTTCTTCACTTGTTCTTCACCATGTTTTACAATCTGTGTATCATTCGTTCACATTCATTTTTCAAAATAAAACCAAAAATAAGACAACGAAAAACAACTTGCTTCTTCATTATTTGTTTCCAAAACCAAAAAGAAAAAACAGATAATGATGATAATGATGCATTTTTTTCAGTTTTCCATTTTGTGTTCAAATGAATAATGGAAAAACGGATAACATTTTTAGTTTTATCCAATTTTGACCTTAAGCAAGTTCAAATGACCTTTGACCCGCAATGATAAAGTTGGAAACCTACGTCCTATTTTGGGAAACGAAGAGGGTCACCCTAAGACCTGAAGATATGACCACAGAGAACATATTCCAGATATGTTCTTTTTTTTGTTTAAAACAAAGTGATAGATAGTAAATATCATTTTTTTTGCCTGAACTTATTTAAGGTCAAAATTGGATAAAACGAAAAATGGACGTCATTGTTTTTTTTTCCATTATTCATTTAAACACAAAAAGGAAAACTGAAAAAAACGCATCATTAACCATTTTTTGATTTTGGTTTTGGAAACAAATAATGAAGAATCGAGTTGTTGTTTCGTTGTCTTATTTTTGGTTTTATTTTGAAAAACAAATGAACAAATGATACACATATTTTTTTACAGTAAAACATTGCATTAACATTAGATTTGGACATGCTACAGCTGCCCCCCAACATCTGTTTTTCTTCCCTGTCCATCACAGAGTCATAAAATGTGTTCAATTATTTATGTCTATAAGCTTTACAGAACTAAATAAAATGAGTGCATAAAACTGTCCACACATATAGGCTACCACTAAGTATTTTAGTTTGTTTCATACAGCCATAACAAGTCGTAAAACAATGCAGTGTTTTTAATTGATAATTATATTGTGTTATATCGCCGCTGGTCAAAATAATATGTTTTTCTTCGTATTATTATTATTATTCTTTTTCTTTATTTTGTGTTATCTGTGTTGCCCCTCTTTCTCTTAATTTTCACAAGGGGTGAGTGGTTTGAAGAGGCCCTAAGCAGGCCAGCCTCTGGATAATTATTCTTTTCCAATCACAGTGACTGTCTAATTGCAGTCCTCGCTGCTAATTTATGCACGCCTTTGTTTTCTTCAAGGAACGCATTTCAAAAAAACACATCAAACGCTTTCTGATATGTAAAGAATATACCAAAGGAACACGGGCTGAAGCTGCTTAAAAATAAATTCCTGATTATTTTCATATGATAATAAGTCAGAGAAAATGAGGAAATCAAAAGGGAAGTCATATAATGATGTATGGGCACAAATATGGCACTTATTGTATTTTTTTTTTCATTGCCTAGAATACATTACCATATTTGCTGTGTTTTTATTTGCCTTAAGCTGGAGTTATGTAGGACAGCTTGCTGACCATCATTCACAAGCTGTCGGCATCTTTGCACATAATCTGTCAAGCCCAGATCTCGTGCGCATATTACATTAACGGGCATTGTTTTTAATGTAAATGATGCTGCTGTGATGAGGAGCCATTAAAAGCATGGACATAAACATAACTACGCATAGAAACACAGTTATACAGCCTAACCATCCCGTCCTACACACAATTTGACACCAGTGCACATGGGAATGGCAGTATTTACTTTATGCATGAGGACAAGTAAAAAACACACAAATCCACAGTGGACATTGGCTGTAATTGAATGTGACTCCCTCTGTATACTATCCATAGCTCCAGGATCCTGGCAGCTAATTGGAATATACAGCTTCCTAAACCACTGGTGAACTCCGTAGAGAGGCTGGGTTGTCAGACGCCGATGGCCCGCTGAGGGTTTAGCTATGTTAAGGTGGCATGGTACTCTCGTACTGCTAACATTGAAGATGAGGGCTAGAATGTGAGGCAAATTGGAAGCTCCAATGGAGAATGACAAGACGCTCCCATACCTGTGTGCATGTTTATACATGTGGGTATGGGTGTGCATGCAAGTGTGTTTGTGTCTGCACTGCCTGCATTGCCATTGTTTATGAGTAGAAAACGTCACTGTGCTCTCATTGCTGTCTATTACAGTTGATGTCAAAGACTGTCAGTGTAGAGACTTTAGTCCAATTGCTTCAGTGGAGATACTGTGTATTTATATGCTTTAGTTGTCATTGTGGTGAATATAGTTTTGGAACAGCAAGAAGGTTGTTTATTATTTCCCCTGCCTTTTTTGTTTTTTTTTATACTGTTTGACCTACAATACTGAGCCAATGTTAGGCTAAAAAATGAAACAAATGTTTGCAGCACACTTTGCAGACTCGTTCTTGTGTGATGCACTAATTAAAGACGGACTAATACACACAACTTAATTACTGCATTATGCTTGCGTACCATCAAGTACCACATACATAGTTAAATAAATAAATGCCAGCTTTGTTCATCTGTTGTTATTAACTGATGAAATATACTGATGATACAACACATCTCCAGTTAAAACAACTGTTCTTCCTTTTGAACATTATTTTTAATATGGCAGAAAGGAAAAACAGCCCAGCAGACATAGCCTGGAAATTATACAAAAACATCACTGGAAAAAAAGGCCACCATACATCTCTGCAAACCATAGATACGTACAATGACAAAATATATTTCGTATCAACATTTCTACATAGACCTAACTTCATTATAGTATATATATTTCAACTGTGACTCTTAATATTCTATTCATATGTAATTTATCAGTTTTAATGGTAAGGTTTAGTCACTGACAGTAACTGATGAGGTTAGAAAAATACACTAAGGCTTGGTTTAATGCAGCAAATGGCTGCAAGAATGTGATGAAATACAATATTTAAGCCTAACGTCTTTTCCCAGGAATCACCATAAAAATTAGTTTAAAACGCTGTATGACTTTCATCACATTTTTTTTAAATTCACATTAATAAAACCGCAGTGATTAGAGCCTAATTATCACTAATTCATTAGTCTTTTTGTTTTTACACACCTGAATTACTTCTCTCATGGTGACGCCATCATAAAAACAGTCTGCTTGGTTCCATAACAAATCAAAGCCTTTTTGGAAATTTTGTCACAAAGTGTACTGTGGGAATGGGAAAAGTGTATAAAAGCAGTTTCTCATACATTCTGCTTGAAAACAAACCATATCAAGTAATGTAGTAGGAGATTTTTGACTCAGGAATTTCTTAATTGTTTACAAATGCACCTTAGCCAATAGAGAGCTGAAGGGTAGAGGGAGAGGGTTATAACTGAAAATGTTCAAAAATTTAAAAAGCAAAACAGGGTTAACAAATCTGTTTTCTCTTGTTTTTTTGTGAATACTGATATAAACTTGTTTTGATCTTGCTCCTTTTTTTTGTATTTCTCTTCTTCATACATGTACCATCTTTTTTCTTACATTCATTCTTTCAAGAAAAAAAAGGGGAATAATGCACCAGATCACTGCAATTTAAAATTCTGCAGTCCACTAGGGGTGTTTTAAAGTATTGTTGGTGGAGGTAAAGGATTCATTTGGCTTAAGTACTCAACAAGAGACAGCAACATAACTGCTGTGTAGAATTCCAATTCCCACAATGCACTTTGCAACAAAATTTCCAAAAAGGCTCAAGTGATGTTTTGGAAAGACTGATGAATTAGCGATGATTAGGCTATCACTTGGGTTTTACTAATTTAAAATACATATTATGAAGTAAGTCATCTGCTGCTTTAATGCCTAAACATCAAAAAGTATGCAAATATATAGTAACTATGACTCACACTGTACGTAGTAATGAAATATACTGTAGTTCTGACACTAGTTCTACTTAGAGTTAACAACCTTTCCAGTCTAAACAGGGGATTTTGCAATCACCAAACATTGGTTGTGACATGTCACGACCATCTATATAGAAACCTACGCCCATGTCATTGACACATTGTGTAGTCAATGGAAAAGCAACAACAGTTCTTAGGCTGCACATTTTTACATCTAGACCAGGGGTGTCAAACTCATTTTAGTGCGGGGGCCACATTCAGCTAAATTTGACCTAAAGTGGGCCGAACCACTAAAAAAAATATAAAATAAAAAACACATAAATAATGTCAACTCCAAACTTTTCTCTCTGTTTTACAGCGAAAAAAAGTAAAATTTCATTATGAAAACAAATATTTAGGCTTTAGTTCATCATTTACATATGTATATTCTAACTTACAGATCACAGTGGATCCACAAATACACTAAATATTTAGTTATAGGTGGAATATTATATAATATTATATAATATAATATAATAATTTGTTCTGATTATTGTGATTTTTCTGTGAAATTATACTCTCTTTTAATGTCACTATTTATAGTTTATTATGACATTGAATTGGTCTGAATGTGAACCATGAACCAAAATAATGTGTAATTTTTATATAGTGTAATAGTGAAATTTTTGCATTTCACAAATTCATCCAAAGGGCCAGACTGGACCCTGAGGCGGGCCAGATTTGGCCCCCGGGCCGCATGTTTGACACCTCTGATCTAGACAAACTAAGAAGGACGACAATTTAAGATAACCACAATAATCCAAATGTTTTAAACATTGAAAAGTAATAGTTGTTCTTTTCTATATGTTCCTTGTGTATTTATGGACAATGACTCAAGAGCCAGATTTGACTCAGTGAGTTGTAAATCACTAAATCTAAAACACACACGTTCACCTCCTGCATGTTGAAAGAACATAGATGTTGACATTACACATAATGAAACTGAACTGGATTTGATCACTTAAGCTAATCCATCTTTAATATGTCCTGTTTTGACATTCTGTCCTGTTTCAACTACATCCATTCACGTCATGTAGAAAAATAATCACTGAAATATTCCAGATTAATCTCCATCATAGCTTTTGGATCAAATAGACAGAAAGGGTTAGGAAACATAAAAGCAGGTACAGTTTAGTCCACTTATTGCACCACCTTTAACCCTACCAGCTGTGTTGTCCATCACTTCTTATAGACTTATCCAAATCAAACTCATGGAAAGAGAAAAGGAAACAGTGAGTCAGCTCTGGTCAATTCCAACACAGATCCACTGACTTTTATTTAATGAGTACATATTTCTTTGACTTTGACAGACTACATTATCCTCAGATTCATTGGCAGGCTAGAGGTGAAAACCATAGCCACTAAAAACCTTCACTTGCTTTGTTTTCCTATTCCAGGTCAGTATTTCAACAATAACAATTAATCTTAGTGGGATTTGAATTCTTGTAGTACATTTTTACTTGCTTTTGGACAAGGTCAGTGCATGTCCATTAACAGATGGTGATATGGGTGTCAATATGCAGTTCCATGAATAGAACTTAGCATTAAAAAATGTTGTAATAGACCTGCCAAACTTTAAAACTGGGCATATGAAATTAGATGTTTTGTAGCTTATTTAAGTCCCAGTTAGTGGTACCATGGAAAGGCAAGGTAAGTTTAGTTGTATAGCACTATTCATACACAGGCTACTTTACATAGACAGACAAAAAAAATCACAGAATTGAAAATATGTGTTTTCAGACACAACAAACCCTGTCCATCACAAATGTTTTACCTGATTTGCCCCATCTCACATCAGTGTGAAAACACATTGTTAGTGACCATGACCTTGACCTTTGACCTACATTTGCCAAAATGAATGGGATCTATTCAGACAGACGGACAAA
Organism: Siphamia tubifer; assembly: GCA_020466265.1. Classification (NCBI taxonomy): domain Eukaryota; kingdom Metazoa; phylum Chordata; class Actinopteri; order Kurtiformes; family Apogonidae; genus Siphamia; species Siphamia tubifer. The sequence goes on from CM035785.1 coordinate 14,389,712, forward strand.
CAAAAAACAAAGTGGTGCCTAGCACAACAAACCCTGACCCCCTGGTCCACATTTGCCCTGTCTCTTATCATTACGAAAACACATTTTTGGTGACCGTGACCTTTGGCCTATTTTAACCAATATTTTATGGGATCTTTTCTGGTCCACCTCACACCTTTACAGAAAATTTCACGGAAATTGGTCCAGTAGTTTCTGCTTTCAAACAAACAGAACAAGCCAACAAACAGAGTCAAACACAATAGCCCTGTCTCCTTCAGGTGGGACGGGGGTAACAATATTGTTGTCTCCTATTTGTGTGTTTGTGTGTGTGTGTGTGTGTGTGGGGGGGGGGGGCATTGAAAATACATAAAAATTAAAAAAAAGGGGGAAATATATTGAAATCATCAGAGATAGAATAAAGAAATAATAATAAAAGAAAAGACAGTGAACATATTAAAATCACACAATAACATTTACATTACAATTACAATAGAGTAGTAGTAGTGTGTTTATTTATAGAGAGATCATGTACAATAAAAAACATAAATGCTACATTTGATGTATTGTACCAGAGTTAGCTCAGAGCTAGTTTATATCTGCAGTCCCTTGCAAGGTCACAAGACAAACATTTGTTGAAAAAAAGAGAAAGAAGAAAAAAAAAAAAAAAAAGAAAAATACATTAAAAAAAATCTGAGTATAGGATGCCATAATAAGTGCATTTAAAGACAAGTTTACTCATACGTGCAAAAAGGAGGGAGGTTTTTAACATGGGTTTAAAAATGTTCACATTAGGGGCTGATTTCATTGACAATTCTAAAGCTTTCCAGTTTTTCTAATCTACTAATGACTCCATCACCATCAGTTATGTTGTGACTTTCAGAACTCATTCTCACTTCTGACTCCAGTTTTATATAATTTTGAAGCCATTTCATTTGAAAGAACAATGAAGCCAAAAACATATCTGTATAAACTTGTTAAATCAGCAGTCACATGTTTTAACTTGTGTTTCATAAGGAAAGTAATAATTTTTGGGATACGTTCAGTCACCGTTGGGAAAACCTGCTGTTAAAAATAAAAAATATAATGCTCGGAAAGGTTTGTTATTTCTGCATTTGCTGAGCAGTACTGAACTTCTAGGAGTTTTTCTTTTTTCATATGAAATTTGGATGAAGTGATCCTTTAATTTATGGTATGGATATGCAGAGCAGAAGTTGGCTGGAAGTAATTTTTTATTTTTTTTTTGATATTATAACTCTAAATTACAGTTGTAGACTTGATATGGCTGACGGTCACTTTGGATTTAATGAGGAAATGTCAAAAACTGACAGCTTACTATATATTTTCCTTCCATGAAAGACACAAATTGTAGACTAATAAAATGACATCTGCTATAAATAGTGCTTGAATAACATTATGTGAACAATGGGATTTGGGCAGTAGATTGTTCTTGTTTGTGAAGCATTTGTATTACATTACATTTCTTTACAAAAACAGAACAACCCTCACAAGCTTTCTATAAATCTCCTTTTTCTTTTGTAATCTCTGAAATTTTCATCTGTGAAGCATTGTGCGTCTATGTTGATCCACTGGTGTTCTCAGCCAGAAGCCACCAGCCTTGTATCTATCCCACGTAAATAATGAAACACATAATTATCATATCATAATTGCAGTAAAGATGGCTTTGACAGAAATCATTTCCCGTATCTAATACAGCGCTAATCGAATCTGTTCCCCCACTCACTAACACGACCTCTGGTGATTGAGTTTTGGACATTTGTTTGTGCTAGTGTGTGTGTGTGTGTGTGTGTGTGTGGTTTATTGTTAGATATCTTTAGTGTTTGGTGGGAAAAAAATGGGTTGTTTGGACGTTTTCTTTTGTTTTTCTGTTTCTGAGTAGACAATATTGCCCTCCATAGCCTTAAACTGAAACCACTTCACACTTTTCATCTTAAAGCACCAACCTACCATTTGTCTCTGCAGCATTTATCATGTTCTGCATTTATGATATTTCACAAGTAAGTTGATTAATTATAGCGTAGTCATGGGCTCATAATAAAATGTCAGCATTATGAATATGTGTATGTACAGAATCGTGTCTTTTCTGCCTTTCTTTTCCTTGCTGTTTGTCTATTGTTCTGCGGTTTGATTGATTGACACCTCATTGGATGTTGCAGTACTGGCTTGGTCACATGACTTAGCAGATGGCTTAGCAGACAGCTGACAGCAGCGAGTGTGTATGTGAGCATGTGAATTAATGTTTTTGAATCATGTTTTGCAGCGGAATTTCCCTCATGTGTACAGATACATGTGAGAAGAGTGTATAACACTGCAGTACATGTGCAGACAGACAGACAGACAGACAGATATAGTTGGGAGAAATATGTATGAAATGGGGATAGATAGTGTAAGAATAGTCTTAAAGGGCAGATTGAGATAGGCCTGAGGATAGGTCTCTAACAATGAGTGATTACTGCACTAACAAGGCTGGCGGCTGGAGGGGATGCATGTAATGTGATTGGTGCTGGCCGCAATTTATCTTGACCAATAGACAACTGACCTAGCCGTGCCTCCCCTAACAGGTCAAACAGAGTTCACCAGGCTAGACCAGAATACACACACAAACCAGTAAAAAAAAATACCAGGTAAAAAGGTACTAGGATTCATACTGTATATCATTAAACTATATACAGATGCTTGAACATGAAACAAAGACATACACACATTTGTAGAGACAGACGTTGAAATATACAATCATGGGAGAAAAAAACCCCCTATATATTAGTTCATCCTTTATTTTCTTCAATTTCAATGTTTTCAATTTGGTACAAGTAAAGGTATATTTGTTTGGACAAATCTAATGATAATAACAAAAATAGCTCATACTAGTTTAATTTCAGGGCTCATACCTGAATAATCTTGATAATAACCAAAAGCACTTCAGTTCCGACATCTATTGCATTGTACTGACAAAAAAAAAACAGTGCTTTTATTCATTCCATGTTTTCTTTTCTGTCTGTTTTTAGTCACATGACACACACTGGAGTTAACACACAGGCTTGATTGCTAAACCATTGTTTCTGATTACTTTTGATGGACAAATAATTTTTTACACAACTATACATGTAGCCTAATGAGAAAAATACACTGCTTTCTTTCCTATTTTAAGTCAGACATTGGGTATATTCTACATTCCATAAATAGTAAGCTTCTATTAAAACTTGTGAAATCCAATCAAAGCTGCTTCCTTCTCTTTTATCTCGTTCACAAGGAAAGTTACACATATCAGGTACGTCTGTGGTCGGTGGTTATAGGTGGTGGGAACGGCACACATGCAGGAAGTGAGATGGGAAAGGGTGATGAAAAAGGAAAGAGAAAGAGACTTGCATGGAGCGAGGGGGGGGGGGGGGGGGGTGAGGCGTGTTGAGTAATGAGCGCTGTTGCTCCCAGAACAATCAGGGTCTCCATTTTGCCGTGTGTTCCTACCTGATGTATAGCGTGAGCTGTGGGAGCCGCTGTAATAAGACCATTTGGGCCTCTCATTGGTGAGCATTAGCAGCAAATATCTTCCACGGGCCTAAAGACAGCCTGCGGGGCAAAAGAAACAGCCATGTTACAGTAGCTGAGCCGATCTTTTGGTGCAGGGTTGCGGCAAGTTGTAAGGAGAAGTTGCTGCTACAGTGGCCTGTATACACTTGATTAGGCCATTTGGTTTGATGCAATGTGAAAAACTATGAGGCTCAAAAGAATGTTTAATATTTACTAGGTTTTGGAATTGTTTTTCCTTTGGTATGTACACTATATGACACAAGAGTATAATAATTCCACTCCCATGGATTTGTCTAGTGTAGCTTTTGATGCCAAAAATCCAGAGGTGGTCAAAGTACTCACATTATGTACTTAAGTAGAAGTACAGCTACATCTGTGAAAAGATACTCTGGTAAAAGTAGAAGTACTGATTCAACTCCTTTACTTAAGTAAAAGTAAAAAAGTACAACTTCTCAATTGTAATGAAGTAAAAAGTAAAACTACATTTTTTATTTTTTTTTTGCTATGGATGAAATTATATTTATTTAAGCAGGGAAAAAAAAGAAAAATGTCAAAAATATCCAAAAGTAAGTCCTTTAAAAGTGAGTTACTGTGTTGATGATGTGTTTTATTGGGTCATGGTACTCAGTTTAGTGGGTATGGACAGTAAATTTTGGAAATAAATAAATAAATAGGAGATTAAAACAAGCATAATTGTGAGAAAAACATGTAAATCGTGAGATAAAAAGTCAAAATTATGAGATTAAAAAACCTAAATTATGAGATAAATCATCAACTTTATGAGGAAAAAAGCTCAGAAATATGACATAAAAAATTATAATTATGAGATAAAAAGTCAAAAATTTTATATAGTAAGTCACAATTTCTGATTTACTGATTTGCAACTTGTATTTCATACTGTCACATTTGTCTAGTTTGAAAAAGTAATGAGTCTATTTTGAGAATGTAAAGAGTATAAAGTAAAGATATTTATAGGAAAATGTAAGGAGTAAAAGTAAAAAGTTGCCAGAAAATAAATACTCACATAAAGTACAGAAAACTAAAAACTCTACTTAAGTACAGTAAAGAAAGTACTTGTACTTAGTTACTTCCACCTCTGCAAAAATCTAGGATTTCCAGCTGTTTATTTGTATTCAGCAAAAGATCTAAGTGTTACCAAGATGCTTTTTTTCTTTAAAAGTCACTTTAAAGCTGTTGTGCTTGATAGTTTCTTGTGTCACTGAAATCCCATTATTACCTTCCAGTATGTTGTGACTCAAGTTATCTGAATGGAAGCAAGAATTCAAACCACTATAGTCATTTTAAGGCCTTGATCTGAGGATGGGAAGTGCTTCGAGATAATGACATATTATGGTTGGAACTGCATTTATTATAAAAGTGAATTAAATTGAAATGAAACATCTCAAGCCTGACTCTACTTCATGGCTCAACACAGAGGATTAGAAAGGTGGCTTTTTCATATCATAATTATTGAATTGTTGTTATATCTATACATAGAAATTCTTGTTTGTCTATTATCAGAATCAATACGATATGTTGGATTGGATTGTTCATTGAAAATAAAGCCTCTGAAGTCATTACTCTGGTACTAGGGCAATTATATAATGTTCTTTTCAACATTTGTTTTTCTGTCAATACAGATGAAATGATAAATCAATAGAGTAAGTGACAGCTTAATGGATAAACCAAAACAGAAGCATTTATGAAAACACTAGAGAGGACAACTGGCAAACAATATCATACGTTATAGGACTGTATTTAAAACTACTAAAATAAGAATAATTTCCTCAAATCCTGTAAAGTATTACATTTTGACAGTATATTTACATACTAAACTTTTGGCAATAACTGAGCTAAATGTTTAACTGGAATTTATGAGAAATGAGCGGCAAGAGAATGAAATGTAATTTTTAAGCAGCAAAAGGTGAGGACGACTGTAAAACAAATGTGCATTTCTGTTATTGGTGTCAGAATGTGGAATTGTTTGGCAATGAAAGAGAAGAGTACTGAATATTTTTTTTACATTTTAAGAGAGAGCATATTATAAAAGTATTATAGAAAAATATGTAATGAAGTAGTTTTGCTTATGATTTAGGATGTATTTGTTCATTGGCTGTTATGTAAACTGCTGTAACGGGGACTATCAGATGTAGTGGGTATTGTAAGGGAGGGGAAGGTATAATTTTTCTTCATCTTGCTCCTTTACAATCATGGAGACAAGAATGAACAAGGCAAGGCAAATGTATTTGTATCGCACATTTCATGTACAGGACAATTCAAGGTGCTTTACATAAAACATAAAGAAAATTAAAATGATTAAGATGCATTAAAAGACAATTAAAATAAGACACATAAAAACATTTAAAAACAAATGAGAATCTAAGTAAAAACTCCAGTGAACAGTAATGTTTTCAGGCCTGATTTAAATGAACTGACAGTTTTTCTCAGACCTCAGGTATTCAGGTAGTTTGTTCCACAGGTGAGGAGCAGAATAACTGAATGATGCTTCACTTTGTTTGGTTCTGATTTTGGGAACACATAGTAAACCTGTTCTTGATGACCTATGACCTCAGGGGTCTGGATGTTTCATAGGGAACCAGCAAGTCTAAGATGTATTTGGGTCCAAGGCCGTTTAGTTCATTATAGACCAGGAGTAAGATTTAGAACTATAACCTTTGACCCACAGGAAGACAATGTAAGGATTTGAGGACCGGTGTGATGTGGTCCAGTTTCCTGGTACTGGTCAGGACTCTGGCAGCAGCGTTTTGGATCAGCTGTAGCTGCCTGATTGATTTTTTTGTTTAGACCAGTGAAGACACCATTATAATAATCTAACTTACTGAAAATGAATGAATGAGTTTTTCTGTGTCTGGTTTGGACAGAAAACCCTTGATTCTAATGAAGTTCTTCAGGTGGTAACAGGCAGACTGGGTAATAGCTTTTAAATAGTTGTTGAATTTCAGGTCTGAGTCAATAATTACACCCAGATTTCTGCCCTGCTTTGTGGTGTTCAGTGACATGGACTCAAGGTGAGCACTGACCTTTAAATAAATTACATTAAATTAAATTAAATTAAATGATTGACTGAGATACGTTTGACTCTGAGTCACGAGGTGGCACTACACATCCTTTTATGTTAGTATTTTTCAGGTCGGTACGATGGATGAAAAAAAAAATAGTAAACAAATGCTGCAGATTTGAAGCAGACGTAGTAGAAGAATGACAACAACACAGGGTGAGAATATGGACGACAACGATGCAGGGGCTCAGGACAATTCATATATACTTCTTCGTTGTTGTCTTCTTTGTTCTTCTTCTTCTTCTTGAGGGCATTTTTACTGTGATGAAGAAGTATGTACAGTACAACAATAAGGTTGTTTAAGATTAAGAACAATTTATTCCAAAAAATGTATCGATTATAATGAAAAACCAGCAATAATCAGCCATCAGATTAACAATGATCAGTCTATTTTGCAAAATTGACTGAACGCTGCTTTATACTAGCAGTGACATACACACATAAACTGCTCATGTTAACAAAGTCAAGTGAAGGCTACTGAACTTAAAATCCAAGCGATTGTACATAACATATCCTTGCAGTACATATTGATTTATTCTGTTCCTTTTCTAGGGCATGTCCTAAAGTAACAGAAGTCAATTATTTTTTCTTCTAAACTTCTTTGTTGTTCCTCATCTTTTTTCTGGTACTTTATTGTTGCCATGCATGCTATGACTCTCATCATTTGCATAAGTTGGAGTCAATAGTACAATTACCCATGGTTTACATAAACAACTTAGAACTGCATTATCTGGCATGAATAGTCTGATTTCAAGAAGACCAGTTGGGTTTGAACTACAAGGTGACTAAGGGGCAGCCATGGCTCAGTTGGTAGAGCACTTTCTCCATTAACCAACGGGTTGGAGGTTCGATTCCCGCTCTGTGCTAGTCAGTCTGTTGTGTCCTTGGGCAAGACACTTCACCCTCCTTGCCTCCAGTGTCACTCACACTGGTGTATGAATGAGTATGAATGTTCAGTGGTGGTCAGAGGGGCCGTAGGCGCGAAATGACAGCCATGCTTGCCCCAGGGCAACTGTGACTACATATGTAGTTTACCACCACCAGAGGAAGCATGTGAGAGTGAATGAATAATGGAACACTAATGTGAAGTGCTTTGGGTGCCTTGAAAAGCGCTATATAAATCTAATCCATTATTATTAAGGTGAATATATAGCTTTTTGATATTAGCTGTATGTGTAAATGTACTGAGTTTGGTCAATGCAGGACCAGTGGGAGAAAGTTTGATGTGTATGTGAAGTAAATCTGGACTGAAACTTAAATGATGTGAAAACTGAGCAATTCAATCACATGACAAGGCATCATTACTGAGGCCAGAATAGCTGACAGAACAAACTACAGAGACAACACCCAACCAGAGGCTTATGGGTGTTGTTTATGGTAACACTTTGTCCAAAACAGGTGTGCACTCTTTAGTAACTGTGCAACAGAGCATTAACAGAAAGCAATACATTAGCACGTAATATATACTGTGTGTTAATGAATGTAATTACAGGTTTTTATCCAATTTTCCAAAAGGTCTTCCATTTTGATGGAGGAATATATCAGGACAGGAAATCCTGTTGTGCGCAAACCATTACTGTATCCATCTATTTGATGCAAATGAAGGGCAACTTGCTTTGTACTCAGGTGTGTTTCATAATACAAAACCTGTCACGGAACCCAGACGCGAGAAAAAAGAGAGACAGTGATATGTGAGATTTGCTCCGAAATAGCGAAATTGAATTCCAAAGAAAACACACTATGCCATTCTATTTACAGACCAATCAAACCAAATGCATTTGAATACATTTGGAAACATGGGGCACACTTGACTCGTGTGACAAGTGATGAGCCTTTATTGGAGGCTATTTTAAGTGTCAGCACAAATAATTCAAGCACAGCCCAACTTCAGATATTTGAAAACATATTTAAATATACACCATATGCTGGCCAGGCTGGGGCAATCAGCATCTCAAAGCATGGTAGATTGCATGGAATGCAAAAAAAAAAAAAGCAGAGATAGTGAGTTGATGTTGAGAAAATGAATGAATGAAAGATCTTTGTAGGAGAGATGGTTTCATCCGAGGCTCAGAGACACAGGAAGCTCGACTGTATAGAAAAGTAATCAGTCAGATTAGTGAGGGATTATGCTGAAGGCAGGAAAAGTGGTATTATCAACATCTGACACATCATCGTAAACACTTACATGCATCCCTACAACACACACTTGCACACGCAGAAGGTCTGAGTGATTCAACAATACTTGCATTGTCTGGCTATTTATTCCAGGGAGCAGAGAATGAGTGTTGAGAAGTGCATGTGTGTGTGATATTCCTTCACCGTATGTATGTGTGTGTGTGTGTGTGTGTGTGTATGTGTGTGTATGTGTGTGTGTGTGTGTGTGTATGTGGCAATTGAGGCGGGGAGGGAGGGTTTTGCTGCAGAGGGAGAGTGGAAGGCGATAAAGACTCTGTGAGTGGCAAGTGTACATGGATAGCTTCACATCAACTGCCAATATGTTGTGAGGCGGCGGTAACAGGCGAGGGTCTCGGGGGAGGGCTGCGGCAGAGCAGGCCAGCAGCAGACGGAGAGGAAAACAATTTCTGGTGCCAATAACCCCGAGCGGCACAGATGAAAAATGTTTTAATATTTGCAGCTGCTTTATGGCAGTCGGGGTGACAGTGATGGAGTCAATGTCAGCTTTTTCCTTTTAAATGTCATGCTCTGTCTCAGGCTGTCAGAAAGCCTGTGTGTGTGTGTGTGTGTGTGTGTGTGTGTGTGTGTGTGCAGAATTGATCTTTTCCTCTTGTAAAGTGCCCAAATGTGAGACAGCCCCACCCCTATTCCCTTCACCATTTTACCCCTAAACCACCCCTTTGTGCCTGTGTTCCTCCTCAGCCTCCTCCCTCCTCCTCCTCTCCTGTATCCTCCAGTTGTCCATAAAGACAGTGCGCTCAGCTGTCAGATGAAACTCCCCAAACCCGGCAGCCATCATTTAGATAATCACTTCCTCCTCTTTGCATTTTATTTGGATTTGATTATTTTTCATCTGCGGCAAGATGGAAACCATAAATTACATTGTGTCCCTTATGCCTTTGCTGAAATCAAACATGCAGCCAGAACTGTAGAATCAGCAAATGGATGGAAACGTAACAAGATCCTCAACTTTTGGACACAACCCACACTGACAATGGGGTGTAATGCGCAACAACACAATCACAAAGAAATAGTCATTCACATCTGTGATTTTTAATTATGTGTTGACAAAGTAATTAGACTGTAAAATGTCAAAATGTGTATTAAAATGTATTTGACATTTCATTAAGACCATTGTAAAATGAAAAATATATAAATGAATATATTCATTACGGTTTGGAAGCACATTTAACATTTAAAATCTGTTGCTGGCATGTGTTCGTTGAAAAAATACTTGACAATTAATTGGATTTATAGAGTCACAGATTAAAACGTCTGGAAAGGTTTTCAGAAATATCAGTAGATAAAACAGTAGAAACGCCATCAAGGGTACATTTATTTATACACGATTTTGTGTGTTTGTTTCCTGTTATGATTTAAAATGAGCTAACACACATTGTTAAGGAGACATTGTCATCCCAAAAAAAAATCCCCTTAATGGAAGAACATGATCAGTTTTAATGTTTTCCCAAAACCAAAAGTGAATAAATTAGCTTCCATTTTCTTTAAGATCAGATGGAAAGTGTTATGCAGCCACTAAGATGTCTTTGTGAATTATGTGCATCATCCAAAGTATGGATTATTTCAAGTGGTTTTTTTTTTATTTTATTTTGAGTGTCTTTCTGCAGAATGATTCAATCCCGTACAAATACTAAACATAGCATGAGCTGTAGTATTCTATTGGCCACAAACTGGCCTTTGTCCACTCTCGTCGTAACACTTCATACCTTAACTGGCCATTAAAAACATTCCTACAAGTCATTTCATGTCTTTTGTCATGAGAGGCCCGAGTGTTTGCTATTGTTCCCTGACCTGCTGTGGACACTCTTGACCCAGACTTGCTCCCACTTAGAGGGTCAAAGGTCAGAGTAGCTACTATCGGCATGTCAGCCCCCCTGCACACACTCTCTAAATAATGCATGTAATGCAGCTGGGTCAATGAAGTGTTTTTATGTGGCCAACAACATCATTAGTATCATGACCGGTGCAGGTTGATAAACATGTCTTTTCTTTTCTTTATATTTTTAAGAGGCAGTCATGACTCTGCATATTATGCAGTTTAATCTGATTTACAGAAATTATGTCATGTCCTAATTAGGGACAAGTAAAAATGATTAAAATCTGTTTTAATGGGTGCAGCTGGAGCACACTGTGCAGGCATGTGTGTATGTGTGTGTATGTGTCATGTTTTCCTGCATGAAAAGCACTGTTTCAATTAAAGGTGTTTGATCCAGCAGCACGGCGGGACAGGCCTGTGCGCAGGTTGGCTGGAAGGAGGCAGCGTTTCTTATTTGCCCCCCTGCTGGGCGTCTCAGCAGGAGGCTGATGTGTAATCCAGTGCCAGGCTTGTGGGCCCACACAGGATATCTCACCTATAATAGCAGCCAGTTCCCTGAGGCCGGACCCCCGTTGGAGGTGTGACAGGACCTGCAGCCAGGCAGTCACTGACCCTGGATGCTGTCGTTCTCAACATAAACTCTTCTAATTTGTTTTCCTTTACTCTTTAGGAAGAAATTGAATGAGTAGGTTTTCAATACATTATTAACAACTAGAAGATTTACACTCTGGATAAAATTTTATGGAAAAAAAACCCTATAATATTGTGAGCAGGAAAGTTAACATATGATGGTAATAAAGCTGTAATATAAGTCAAAAAGATTATGGGAATGGAGTGTTAATATTTTGAGAAAAGAAGTGTTAATTATACAAGAAAATATAGAAAAAAGAGGAAGATTTGAATGAGCAAAAGGTTTAATATGCAGTAACTGGTTGTATGAGTACAATTCTTTTATTTTAATAAAGATTTAAAATCAACTTTAATAACAGTTTTTAAATCTTGTTACATTATTTGATACTGTATAATTTCTTAATTTTTATCAAGAAATTTCAGACATTCTTCTTTTTTGGTAAAATATTTTAATATTAGTAACTCATTTGTTCATTCTTTCTCCAATTCACTTAATACTCAAGAGACTCACAAAGAATATTACGACTATGATCCCAAAATATCTACAACTTCGTGCTACACACGTGACTTATATTTCATGCCTCAAAAAGTGAAGAAAGTTTTAACAAGAGTCTTTAAGCTTCTTAAAATTCTAATTTATGTGGCTCCATTGAGTCAAATGACAAAATCATTTGGGGTGTAAATTTGATACGTGTGAATGTACATGTTAGGACAGACTTAGACATGGATATAGATTGTATTTGATTGTAATGAAGCTATATTTCAGCTGCAAAATGATCTGACCTTAATTGGAGAATTACCTCAAATGACAAAATGTTTGTGACAATCATTTGTTTTTTATGTAATTGAAATTCTTTGTCTTTGTGTTGCACTTTCATTTGGAAATAGCCATTGCCTTGTCTTCAGTGTGCCTCCATTGCGTGGCCTAATTAAACTGCTTAATCACTTAACGACTCCAGCGAACACAGTTAAAGGGGAATTAAGCGCAGAGAGATTGAGGAAAGGAACGGAGGAAATGCTGAGGAGACGCTTCGTCCGTCTCCAGTGTGAAATAAAATCAGGGATGGAGCAGAGGAGAGGAGGCCATTAAAAAGTGAGCAGAGGGTGCCGAACTGTTTGCCGTCGTTCTGCTGAGGGCGAGCGAGCCAATCGAGGCTCTTGTTTAAATGGGAAACGGGCCGTCTTCACAAAGAGGCAAATTAAAAGCACTTTGCTCTGTTAAGCAGAGGAGAGACAAGGGAAAACAGCAGAGAAAAAAAACAACTCAAGTGAAATGTGTTTTGGAGCAACTGTACTCCTTCAGTGAGTCTTTATAGTTCTCAAGTGATTTCAGATCAGTCGCTTAATAGACTTCAGCAGTGAATTTATTGAGATGCCTTGTTGAGCTGCATTTTGTAATAACAGTGCATTTGGTAATAAACGTCCAAAATGTAATAACTTTTTCATTTCATTTTGTAATAAGTAATTATTATTATATTTTGAGATTGAGATTTGACATTTTTTTGTCTCGAGAAAGTGTAATAACATGGTGCATCATGTAATAATAATTTTAAGGCATAGTTTATTTGTTTGTATTTTACTTTAATTTGGACATGCATTTTAGATGGAATTTGCCAGAAAACCCTGTTGGGGCTTAAGAGGTTAAACATCATAAGTGTGACCAGATAATTTATCCACTAACATTCATTTTAAACAAAGATGAAAATGCTTCAAAAGGTGAAACAAACAACAAAATGTATCCGTAATTTCAAATTTTCCATGTCTAATATAACATAAACTACTTGGAATGTTTCCCAAACAGCTCCTTGAGTTTTAATGCCACACCACCAAAGCGCCCTGCTGCTGCAAAATGGCATAAATTATTACAAAATGAAATGAAATTTTGGACGTTTATTACAAAATGCGGCTCAACATGCCTTTGGTTTTAAAAATGTAACAGTGTCACCAGAAGTATCTTTAAAGTTTTGTTTTATTTGGATAATGTCTTCAACAATGAAATCCAGTTAAAACTTCCTTTGTTTCCTTTCTCATTTCTGTCTCCAGCTCTTACAAGTTTCTAAACCACAGGTGCACATATAAGGCCCGGGGGCCAAATCCAGCCCACCAAAGCATCCAATCTAGCCTGTAGGATGAATGACGATGAAGATTTTAACAATCTATGGTGTAAAATTATTTTAATTCAGTTTCTACATACAGAATAATTAGATATCAATTGGATCAGATAAGTAAAATGTAATCATAATAACCTATAAATAATGAAAACTGCAGATTTTAGTGTAAAAAAAAGGAATATTTTGTATTTTTATATTAACAAACTATCCTTTTACAAAAAATTTAAATAACTCGAACAAATACGAACGAGCTGAAATGTCTTAAGAGAAGTACTGTAAGTGTAATTTTACTCATATTTTGCACATGTGTAAATGTATAACACATAACCTGTGGCAAAAAATAGTTACAATTACACTTGTTTTTTTAAAGTTGTTCATGTTATTCAGATTTTGAGAGAAATACTGTCGATATAAAGATCATCATAATATAATTTTACTATTTTCACTGTTATTATTTTATTGGTCTGGTCCATTTCAGATCATATTGGGCTGAATATTGGGCTAAAATAAGTTTGACACCCTTGTTCTACATCATGTCTTATTCTTTTCCTTTGTTGAATTTCTGAACTAAACAGAACTTTTTACTTTTTTCTTCCGTCATATACATAGATGTTTCAGCTGCTGTTTCAGTTCGGTTGTTTCCTTCCTTTTCCTCCTCACATGTTCACTCTCCTTTCCTTGTCCACTTTCCTCCTTTCCTCTGCTTTGCCACCTTTGTTCTCTTCCCTATTCCTCCTCCTCCTCCTTCTTTCCTCAACAGTGAAATCCAGTTAACACTCCCTTTGTTTCCTTCCTCTACTTCATTGTATCTTTTCCTACTTCAGCTCCTACAAGTTTCTAAACTATCTGTCTTTTCCTTTGTTGAATTTCTGAACCAGACACTTACTTTTTTCTTCCTTCATATTGATTTTTCATGTGCTTGTACAGTTTCTTTCTTCCTTTTCTTCCTCATTCCTCATGTTTTCCCTCTCTTATCCTTGTTCTCTCCTTTACTCTGCTTTGCCACCGTTGTTCTCCTCCCTAATCCTCCTCTCTCCTCCTCTCCACATACCTCCTCCCTCATCCTCCACTTAGCTCCACATGCCTCCCTGACTTCCTGGACGGAGCCCAAAATGATTCACGCTCATTATGCAGGACACCGTATGGGGGGAGAAAACTGGTAAGCGGGAAGGGGAGGAGGGAAAAAAAATGAGAATGAAAGGGAGTGATAAAAAAGACGAAAGGATGGAGGGGGAGAGAGCTTCACAGCATCTGTTGGCCTCCAAGGTAAAGCATGGAACATGGCACACACACACACACACACACACACACACACACACATTCTACAAAGTAACTTTCTATATAAATGTTTGATGTAGATTATGGGAGCAAAATTATCATATTTTTCACCCACTGACCACACAATAATGCATCAGTTTGTTTGTGTACATCTTATTTACACATATATATGTGTGTGTGTGTGTGTGTGTGTGTGTGTGGACATTTGTGTGTCAGGTGTGTGGACGCTCAAGGGGCGTGAGTATTTTGTGACGTCTGTCGAGCTGCGCCTGTCTCAGCGGGCCATGCAAGTGTCATCTATCCACCCAGGCCTCAGCACATACACACAACCACACTAAAATACACACATGTACATGCACACACTCACACTCACACACACACACACACACATTCTCTCACAGTGGCGAGAAACAGAGACAGCCTAGAGCTACCTGTCATCCCATCACACTGTGCAGGTCGGCCACATGCATGTGTACATGTGTTAATGTGTGTGTGTGTGTGTGTGTGTGTGTGTGTGTATGTGTGTGTCAGACAGAGTAAGGAGCATAATATCGCCACTAAACAGCAGTCTACTGTCACTGTGGAATCAAACTTCAGGTCGCAGCTTATAAATTTAGAGAAATTTGTCCTTTCCACCCTGTTAATGACATCACAGGTCATGCACAAAAAAAAAAAGACAACCAAAACAAAAACAAAAGAGGAAGAAAAAACCCCCAATGTGAAACAGACATCAATGGCCATACCCCTAAATCACATCCACTTGTTTTGATGCTGTCTATGAATTTGTCTTCATAACAATTAAGCGTATGAAAATGCTCCGAAAATTACTGCATCGCGTAATTTCCGGCAAAAAGCCTCTTTGTGCCACTACCATTTCTAGTCATTACCACCAGACCCAGTGTATTCTAATAGAAAACCCAATTAGCTTGTACGCGGGAAGAATGCAAATGGGGATCACAAAATTCTTGAGTGCTTAACGGCATGCATTTATGTGGTGGTTGGCTGCACAATTCATTTGGCAACCATCAAGGAGTAATTTGAGAAAAAGGTAAGAAAGACTGCAGGCTGATTAGAGAAAATGTACCTGTTTATAGGCTCTGAATTCTCATGATTGCACAAACTCCTCTCTTTCATGACTCTTTTTGGTTGAGAGCTTTTCTGAAATGTTAGAAAACAGTACTTTGAAATGCAGATATATATTTTTGCATGGGGATGGTATTTGGAACAAAAGCTATATTTTGTGGTACAGGTGAACAATTCATTGTTTTCTCTTTAAAATAACAGTTACATTTGTCACCAGGGCTATAACAGGAGCAAGAGGAACATAAGGAACATAAGGAACATAAGGAACATAAGGAACGTGGGCTAATTTATGCATCTCTTTTTTGTTTTCTGAATGTGTGAATTATTTTATTGTGATTCATTTTTATTATTACGTCTGACTCACAATTCACATGCAAAGAGTAAAAACACAGAACATTGTTTCCTGAAATAGGAAGTACTGAAATATCTAGTTATGGTTATATTTATTTACAGAACTATGCAAAAGTCTAAGGCCACCTTTAACTGTGTTGTTTTTGCAGCATTGAAATGAGCATATGAGCAATGTTTCTCATTGTCTTTTCTTCAAAAAAATACAGGAAATATGTGCACAACCTTAAATGACAAACACAAAACTCAACTGAACTAAATGGATTCGAAAGGGTAAAGTTACTATTCAATGTGACCCCTGACCCCCATGACAAAAAGCAACACAAACAATTACTAAGATAAGATAAGATAAGATAAGATAAGATAAGATAAGATAAGATAAGATAAGATAAGATAAGATAAGATAAGATAAGATAAGATAAGATAAATTTTATTGTCATTGCACGCGTACATGGTACTATGAAATTGGAGAAACTGGTGCAAAACAAGGAGGCATGCATCAATAAAAACAGAACAAGATATATACACAGATTGAATAAAAACTGTGTGCAAAAGTATGAATATATAAAAACATGTTTGAAAAATGTAATGAAGTGTGTAAAGTGTAAAATGTAAAAAGTAAAAGTATTGCTGATGGCCTTTTTGCTATCCCTTTGGTTCATAGAAGCTGTTTTCTCGTGAAACTTGTGTTTTTTACCACTGTGTACATGGATCAGTTTTAATACAGATACTGATGAATGATAAATGCAAATACTGTATGTGGTCCCTAGAACTTTAGAACCTTTAAAGGAGTCCTATTATACTCAGTTTTAACTCGCATTATGTGAGTTTTGAGCACCTACAGAGTAGCTTTGCATTATTTTCAGGTCAAAAACTCCATATTTATCTCGTACCAGCGTTTACAAAAGTCCTGATCCAAAGCAATTTCTGCCTCTGCCTGAAATGCTTGGTTTTGGCTTCTGGCCAATCTCACTGTTCTCTGATTGGCCAGCTCAGTGGAGGCTTTGGGGGGGGGGGGGGGGGGGCAGAACAATAGGCAGACTAAGGTATTTTGAGTCCATCCCCACATGTGTATTTGTTTACTGTGTGATACCTGTAGGCTAACATAGGCTACTGTACACAGAGCTATCTAGTCACACACTTTTTGGTTTTAATACAAATTTCTCTGGCGCGGCGCTCTCACTATTGAACTGGGAGGACTCAAGCACATTAATATTTTGGACCACTTATTTTGCACCATTACAGTTGGAATTATATGCGGAGTGGGTGTGGTTTGGGACCGGTTCTATGCTGTTGGAGCGTTCATCCTAATTGGATGCTTCAACCTGACGTCAGGTTTTGTACACATCTAGCGAAAATCTCACAAAGAGCTAATTAGAGTGGCAGGTAACCACGTTTTGTAACTCATGTTTTGTAACTTTGCTAAGGTTTACAGTCGACATCTGACATTATAACATTGTATGTATGTAGAAAAACATAAATAGGTCTCCTTTAAACCTAATGTTGGATTAAGACTTTTGCACTGTACTATACATATCTAATATAGTATATATATTATGGGCATAAAATTTACTTTTCTACTTTAAATATGTTACATTTTCTTAGCCTGATCATATTGAATTTACCCTCAGTAAAGTTTACACTACACATCTGTACAGTATCTGTATCGGCCGTCATTGTTCCCTCTTCATGATACAAACACATTTACTTACTGTCCAGTTCATCCTATGCGGTTTGGTATGAAATGTTGTGTCACTGGGGGTGCCATTTTTAAAAAAAAAATCCATATTTGTTTTGTGAGACCCTGTCCTTATGATTGTATGGAGTTGTTTTTCATGATTGATGCTTGAGACGGCAGAATAAAACAGCTCTGACAGGTTCGGTCACTTAATCACAGTATTTTACAGGATTAACGAAGTCTTCTTTGGCAGATTGATACGAGCATATAGAGAATTCGTTCAGATTTTTTAACTGTTCTGTCCATTCACTCACACGTGTAATGGAAAACGTCAGCCTGAGAGGGAAAACATTACTAAGGTCCAGACCTCAGTGACCTCATAGCTGGCTACAGGATTGATAGTTACATGCACTCATTCATAGTGACGTTATAGAGCAGAATGAATCAAAAAAGTATGAAGTAATTGATTCTTTTTTTTTTTTTTTTTTTTTTTTTTTAGGAAGTAGTAATACATAAGAAGTACACCTTTATTCATTTGCAGAAGGAAGGCCTGTCTTTGCAGGAGGTGCAGGTAAGGTCACTAAAATGAAGTAATGTCACTTTGTAATGTCACAGCAATTTGTTACTATGGAAATACTGAAATACTTTGGAATAAACACCATATTATTTGGCATTCAAACTGACCACAGTTTGTTTTTCAGAGATGCTTTTTAGAGATTCCCGGTTAAGTGATGATGGTTAGATGTTGGTACGAAGACTTACTGCCTCTTCTACTTCATGCATTTAACATGTGGTTGAAATACAGCATATTACATCATTCTAAATATGGCTCAAATGTAACCATAACACTAAAATGGCTTGCTGGTGATGTGGTGGTGTAAAATCAGGAAATACAGCAAAAAGTCATATTGCTATATTAATGACCCATTACCCTGTCAGGAGGAGGTCAGAATCAATGGATGGTTCCTTAAACCTTGTCCTTAACAACATACTTTATACCAGAGCATATATTTATATACCTAGTCTCACAACTGAACGTGCTCATCCTCTCTTTTGTCATCCTCAACGGTGTACCAAACATCTCTGATTTGTCCTGTCTGCACTAGTTGTAGGAACCGAGTGACATATTATAATTTTCAACTAGCATTATCTCATTTTACATTAAGTACATGACTTCTGTACATGTAAAAAAAAAAAAAAAAGAAAGAAAAAAAAAAAAAAGACAAACTAAAAACTATTCATTCAGGGAAACAAGGAATATAAAAAAAAATATACACAAAAACCTAAAATAAAGTTAGTGAGAAATAAGTACTTTCCTTTATTCCCTTATGAAATTAATACTTAAATACTTAATACTTAAAGTGTATAACATGAACCAGGTGTCTAAATGTACAGTACACTTTATGAGTTAAAATGAGCTCTTAACCTATAAAAACCCAAACATCCACCAGTGACAAAAAAAAAAAAAAATCATCACTAAGATGAAATGTTTGATATCTGTAGGTCCACTATATCCTATCAGTACATATAAATAATTGGTGTAAAATCTAGTTTTACAGCTTTTCATAGTCGTCAGATATGACCTATTCAGAGCATCACAGGCTCTGTAGTTACCATGGAAACACCATCATCTTCTACAGCAATGATTCACCAGTAAAACCCATGGAGTTGGATCAGTCACAGTGGATGTCTTTACATGTAGTTTATGATATATTTTATTTGGAAAAACTCACTACTTTTTAAATGTATTTGTTTTAATAATCTTCAAATGTAATCTCATCATGATGAATAAAGTACACAAACATAGGATAAATACACTTTATATAAAATATATTTTTTCACAGAAAAAATGCAAAATACAGAGAATTATATGATAAATGGTGGCAAATCAGTTAAGAAACGTTAAATAGATAGACACATTTTTTGGGAACTGACACAAAAGTAGCACTGGGTCTTTATGGGTTAACAGTGTTAATTTTTCTTTTTTCCAATAATTGGTGTAAATTTATCTGATTCAAGTCTAACAGACAAAGTCAGCTTCTCCAACCTACACATATCACAGACAACGTCCCCCCAATCCTCCATTTGCTGTACTTTTTTATTTTTTATTACCTGCCACCAACAACATTCTAACCAGATAAGTACCCTGTGAATTTGCTATTCCCTGGTTCTCCTTCCCTAAGTATGTGAATTCAAATGTGAATGGATGTTGGACTTTGAAAATGTTCTCCATGCTTTTCTTTAAATAATCAATAATCTTTTGGGATTATTCAGTCACAGTCATGGAAAAAAATATTAGACCATCAAATGTCATGAAAAAAACAATGGTTATGCATTCCAGTACTAACTCCTGTGTGGACCATGTGACTAAAATAGACAGAAAAGGAAAAAAATGGACAGAAATAGACAGAAAATGAAACATTGCTTTTGTCAGTACAATGACATATACATGTATATATTAATGTTAGAACTGAAGTGATTTTGGTTATTATCAGGAAAACATGGAAAATGGATAGATATTAGCTCTGAAATTAAATTCTTATGAGCTAGTTTTTGTTGGTATCATTATATTTGTCCACACAAATGCATCTTTATGCCACATTTTCCACATGGCACTGGCGTGACTCGGTTCTGCTCTACCTTTTTGCATTTATATTACAAAAAAGGACCTGAATCCGGTATCAGGTACTATTTTTAGGGTCACCTCTGCTGATGTTCCAAGGGATACTAAAAGGTGACGTATAAAACCTGCAGTTGACGGTAACTATATTGGTACATTAATCTATATGATGACAGCCCAAAATTACAAGATGGTCAGTCAAAGATATTCAGTCTTTGGTTGCTGATATAAAAATTCAGAAAAGACAACATGAAATGACTGAGTTCATCAGTAACGACAGGGAAGTAACACACCGCACCGCTATGATGAACAGGTACTGTAAAGTCAGTACTATCCTCCAATGGAAATGCTCACCAGGAATCAAGTTCAGCTGGTCCCATGTAATGGAAATACAACATTAGTGGCACCAGGCATTAAAATGAACAAGACATTAATGAGGAAAACGGTGGTCTGATCATTTTTTCTGCAACTATATGAAAATTAGTGTCTAGCATCTTGTATCCTGAAATTTCTGCTACACTGGTGTAAGAAAATATCTTCCAACATTGTGCCAATCATACTTGCTCTATGAGAAGGAGCACATTATTTTCCATTGTTGTTCCTTGATACTAAGAGAGAGACATTCCATAACAAAAGTGAGATGATGGGAAAAAGATAGAAGACATGACTCCATTTTCCAACACTTCCCTCAAGTAAACTTTCCCCTAAAGACAGGTTAAGGTAGACTGGGGCAAATAAGATAGAAGAGTGGAAGACAGAGAGAGAGGAAAAGGGAGAGAGTGTTGATGCATGCCAATAAATCAGATATTTAATTATCGGACATATGACAAGAAGCATGTGATGGCCTTCCCTGTGCCTCTTCCTCTAGCCTCCCTTTAGCACAGTTTGTTCTGTCTTACCATTCTATCATCAATCTTTTGCGTGACCATCCCCCAGCCTTTCACCACCGTTCCTCAGCTGTCCATCTCACTCATTTCCTTTCCTTTGGTTGTTCTTTTGCCAGTTTTGTTTATCCTTCATCTCCCCTGTGTCCCTCTCAAACTGTGTCTTCCATCGTCCATACCTTCAGAAGCTTTCTGTCAGTTATATTAGGAACGAACACCGCAGTACACTACAGAGCTGACGCCAGCTACCTTGCATTGTGCTAATAACAGCGGAGCAACTAGGAATGCATACATGTCATGTACCAGGCTGCTGTGCTGTCAGCTCGCAGCCGAGAAGCAGACAGACAAGAGCAAGAGAACAAGACTACGCTAATTCTCCCTCACGCTCAAACACAATCGAAAGACAAGTGGACAGACAAGGCTGTTCCTGGTGAATGCAGCAGATGGTATTTGTTTCAGAAGAGTCAGGCTGAGTGGGGGGGGGGGGGGGGTATGTGGGGTCAGGGAGATGAACTGCTTTACAGTAACTACCTGCAACATTTACATTCATGGCCACCTTGTATTAATATACATACATACATATATATATATATATATATATATATATATATATATATATATATATATATATATATATATATATATGCATATAAAAAAATTAAACATTTTTAAAGCCAGTTATGGACTAAACAGAGGTTGTTGTTATGGAAGACTAGTTTCATTTGACTCAATACTCGTCTGAGCCAAGTTTCAGAGTCACAGTTATGCTCATTAGTTTACATACTATAGTAGAGTTTGGGACTCTTTGGCCATTTTCAGAGAATATGAATGATAATACAAAAACCTTTCTCACTTGTGGCTACGTGTTGATTGTTGTCAAACAAATGTGTTTGCTCTTTTTAAATCATACTGACAACATAAACTATCCACATGAACCTGATCTTCAGTTTCCATACCCTGCCCCTTTAACTCTGCTGAACAGTGTGATCAGAACACAGTGATCAGAACAACTGATCCATCTTCTTGCTTGTCTTTTTCGTGACTGTGATGAAGGTACAGGTAATAATCTGCTATCTTTCCTTTATTTTGCTTCCAAATGTTGCCTCTGCCGTGACCTCCACCCCCACCTCTGGCCCCTGTTGGCCCATCATTTTGCTTGGGTCAGAAATCCCCAAGATCCTGGCCCGCTAGTAACTGGCCCTGAATATGTAAAAACGATTAGCCCCGTTAGGCCCCTGTTAGCCCAGCTTTGGCCTGACAGGCTAGTGACACTTTGTCATTAGTCGCTTTCAGTCTTTTTCAGTCCAAGCACCGAACCTGGGGGGACAGAGCCTGTTATTTAAGATTTTTTTGATTACTTTTATTCTGTCTATTTTAATTTGTGATTGCTCTGTGTTATATTGTTTTTTTGTTTTAAATTGTAGTTCTATTTTACTGCATGTCTTTGAGTGCCATGAAAAGCCCTATTCAAATAAAATGTATTATTATTATTATAATTATTATTATTATTATTTGTGGATCAGACACTTTATTTTCTCACATTGTCAAGCTACCCAAACACCATTTTTTGGGATTTTCTTGCATGAAGTGCAGGGTTTGACACTCAGGTCAGGGAACTGAGATGGAAACTCCTTCACCTTTACTTTTTTCTGCTGTAGCCAATGACAGGCCGACTTGGGGTTATGTTTTGGGTCATTGTCATGTTGAAATGTATGGATTGTATATATGCTCTGATTGAGTAATACAAAGGGGTAGGACAAGATAAGTTTTGTTAACTTCATCCTACACCCCTTCGAATAAGGTATAGTTATCTAGGATGCTAAAGAGGTGTTGTTTTAATTTCTGCTTAAATACTTTGTATGTTTTTCTTATTTTGTTTTACCTGTTTGAATAAACAAATAAATGAAAAAAAAATGAAAATGAATTAAATGAAACACTCAAGACCAACTCATGTGCATTCAGTCCAGCCATGTACCCTTAAGAGCACAAAGCAAGACCTTTGTTACTTGATTACAGTCCTTCAAAGCATTAAGAGACAAACTATGAACATGTAACTTTTGCTAG
Source organism: Siphamia tubifer (assembly GCA_020466265.1). Taxonomy (NCBI): domain Eukaryota; kingdom Metazoa; phylum Chordata; class Actinopteri; order Kurtiformes; family Apogonidae; genus Siphamia; species Siphamia tubifer. The sequence continues at coordinate 14,413,024 of CM035785.1, forward strand.
TATAGTTATGAGTCCAGGTAGTCAGTCTCTCATCATTTGTCTCTCAAGATGATTTCATGTCAAGCACGTCTTGTCACGCTATTTTAACTGTTATACACCTTTGTAGATAGTAGAGGACTAGACAGCTGTGCACCTTAACAAAATACTTTCATCAGTTGTTCGGCAGTGTTTACAGCTGCTACATGCAGACGCACATCATTGATCACTATTGAGAGAAAATAGCTCCAAGCAATTATGAGGTTTGAGTTTTTGTTTCATAACGGTTTTGTTATGCAAATAAACCACTCATTCAAACACATACTGTTTTGAGAAGAAACACATTTTACTTTGTTGAACCCAGGAAATCTGCCGAGACTACTTTTGCTTTGACCAAAACCGGACCAGAACCCGTCTCACAGGACAGTGTTTGGGGTAAGTCACTGTGGGTGCACCAGAGTAAAGACAGTGATGCCGTACAGATTCATGTGAAAAATACTGAACTATCCCTTTAATTATTGGATACGTCAGCTCTGATGTTTCCAACACATGTAGTCCAATTACAAGTCAACTCAAATATCATCCATCAAGCTCATACAACTCACTTCACAGAGTAGCTGAAACTGCAAAAATCTACATTTTTTCCTCATTTCTAGTCTAAATATCTCATCACACTTAACATACAGTAAGATACTAAAAAGTAAGTTACCAAGATACTTTTCACTTGTTTCATTGGCAGATTTTTACCCATCCCTCCAAAAGCAGAGGTTCATTTTTTTTCAGTGGTCCAGAATAGATGCCATAAAATTTTGGTGAATGTAAGTCAAAGGTCAAGGCCACAGTCACCAAGAATGTCTCTTGTCTCTTGGCAATGATAAGAGATGTTGATAATGTTCGTTGTGCCTGGAAACACTTATTTTTTTTTAATTAAGCGAAAATAAATAAATAGATTTAAAAAATCAGCCAATTATTTTGATAAGATTTCTTGAGATAAGATTTTCTGGATCTATTGTCTAAAGATATTACTGTATTATATCTATACAATGATAATAATAATAATAATAATAATAATAATAATAATAATAATAATAATAATAATAATAATAATAATAATAATAATAATAATAATAATAATAATAATAATAATAAGAAAAAGAAGAAATCTCACTTTAGGTGATTATGTGTTATTTTAAGCGTGATGTGTTATTTTGATTAGAAAAAACACTTTCCAGTGCTTTTATCCTTTTTTTTCTTTCAGTTCAATTCATTCAATTCATTTCCTGTTGAAATACTCCTGGTAACTACATGAACACGTGCATTATAAGGGATGTTGTCATTATATATGGAAGCGCAGCTCACCTGAAGGACTGTATCAGCAGTAATAACCTGTAAGTGCAGCCACAGTTTGCTGCTTATCACAGCTTGTACAAACACCATATGTAGAGGTGTGGGGGTTTTTTTTGCCTCTCTCTGTGTGTCTGGACTTACAAGCTCTCGATCATCCGGTGGAGATTTACAAGCAACTCCTTTTACTTCTTCTCCTCCTCCCTTTTCCCCATACACTAACTTAACCCCCCACCCCCATCCTTGTCTCAGTCTGTCTGTCTCTCTGTCTGTCTCCAGGAAGAGGAAAGATCAGAGTGACTGTTGATTTATGATGTTTAGCTCTCTAATTCTGCACTATACCACACCAAGCAGTGTGTGTGTGTGTGTGTGTGTGTATAGAGTGGGAGGGGTTGGGTTTGGGGGTTTGCGGTGGGAATTGTGGGTTGGGGGGGGTGGGGGATGGGGGGTGGAGAGACATGTTTTCTGTCGGTGGTGATGTGTAGTTAGTTGCTGATGTACTAGGTGGGTCTTACTTCCTCAGTGTAATTCATAGATACGACATGCAAACAAATGGGTGTGTCAGTAGCTCAAGAGCCCTCTTGGACCAATATATTTAACACACACACACACACGCGCACACACACACACACACATACACACACAGAGACAGTTTTGCAGTGAAGACAAGGTTTGTTTCAGTTTTGTTTTACCATTTAAGTTTCAACCCCTTCCATGCCATTTTAGGATTTCTAAACAATACATGAACAAACAGAAATATAGGGCTTAAAATTGTTTGCAAAATGTCATAACATATGATAACCTTTGCATTGGCACTGTTTTTAATTTTGTTTAGTAAATGTGTGGTATGAAAATAACTGTATTCAACATTTCCTTTTGCAGCTTGTATACATTCCTTTTGTGAAAAGTGAATAAAATAAGGAGTAATTTTTTTTTTTTTTTTTTTTGCAGTGTGAAAGCAATTACAGCTTCAATGATCTCAACTGTAAATTGCAAACCCAGATCTTGACACATCTGAGAATTGATTCGACTAAAGAAAAAAAAAAGAAAACACTTGAAAGTAAATGCATCAAGTGTTTTTTTTTTTTTTTTTTTGGACATTGCTTAAGAGTTTGTGAGCAGATAAAGAACAATTCCTTTGCCTTTGAGGCTCTCAACAGTGATTTTACAAAGATGACAAAAACAGAAATTCAGTGGTTACAGTCTCATCTGAATTCTCACAGGAGAGAAAAAAAACAAAACTAAAGGAGTGAATAAGTGGATCAGTGAGAGAAAACATGATGCCATGCTGCATCTGTCTGAATGTAGACCACTGCATGCACCACCTCTCAGCTGTGATCTACCGTCTTGAATCAGGGCGGTAATGTGCTGCCCTGCCATCACTAAATGTGACGGCACACGTGAGAAAGGGCTAATTTTGCACAATTGACTGGTGGACCTTTTTGGTTCAGTGAAATTACAGCCTGATTAATCAGCCATGATTAGCATTTAGCAAGGCCTTGTAAGAACGTAGGTCTCTTATTTATTTATATATCTCCACTCTGCTTTTTTTCCACCTCTCTAACGCATTAAGCTGCCAGTCTCATCAGGCTGACAGGGTCAACACCACCTTTCATTATTGAACGTAAGGGAAGAGAAAAGATGGGCCTGCTGAAAGCATCACAGTTTTATTCAATCTCCCCATGTGTAGTAGCTCATGTCTACCTCATTGCAAACAAAAGAGGAAAACCTAATGCTATAGGGATTAAATACTGTCCAAGTAATAGTGGCCAATCACAATAATGAAACAGTGTACAGGAGAGTAATGGATGTTTCATGGGACTTCTTCATAGTCTCATTTTCAGAAATAGACCATTCAGGAATTGACAAAAATCGAATAGAGAATGACATATTCCATATATAAGTGTCCACAGTTTTAGTAGATAGTTGTAAAGTGTGAGCAAAAGATCAGATAGTTTTAAACCTGTAAAGCCTGAACCTGACAGAAAACTCCACTTCTTTGAAATTCGAGCCTTTATTTGTCCTTGAACAACTCCCAATTTCCCCTCCAAAATATACATATCAATGTACAAGTTTCATTTCTGTATCATAGAATAAAATCCTTTATTGTTACAGTAATTATTGTTGCCAATATATACTGTGAAAATTTGTTTAGCAGCTCCACATGGTAGTAAGACACAGAAGAATAGAAAGCAGTAGCAATAAACAGTATAAGTCACAGTTAAAAAATTAATTAATTAATTAAAGCAGTACTTGTACATATATTGAGGTAGCTATATATATATCTATATTATGTAAACTGGTAAGTACTTTCAGGTTCATAGTGCAGAGGGGGGGTGTTATTGTACATAGTATATAGTGTGGTGTGTGTATGATGTCAAAGTGTAAAAGTCAGTAGGGTGGGTGGGGTGATGGTTTTAATAGCCTGATACAAAAGGTCTTAATGCTCTAATACAGATAAAAAGACAGACACAAACATGTCTAACACATGGTTAAATCCTGAAAGTTTTGCCTCCTTCCTCATTAATGACAGTCTTCTAGAAAGGCCTTTGGTGAATGACTTCCTCCCCCCTGGTGGATTATTCATGCATTGCATGTATCCAATTGTTTACATCAGGTTATTTAAGAGAAAAAAACCTTCAAAAGTCATTAATCAAATATGGTATGATTGGTGTTAATAGGGTTAGTTTTATTTATAAAGGCCCTTTTTTAAACTAAAGAACAGAATGAGTCAAGAAAATGCTAAAACAACAACTTAGTCCTCGTGAGGGTCATGAGGATGTTTGATCCAACCCAGCTACCATTGTTCAAAAATGACTTACACTTGGGATGAGTTGCCAGTTCGTTGCAGGGGTGACATACAGACATTTACAGACATGTAGCCTATCCTATGTACCTGCTGTTTAAACACAGACAGACAGGATGCTCTCAGAAAACAAAAAAACATTCACTCCCATTCACACCATCTATACTGTAGATGACTAATTAATATATGTTGCAGGAAATGAAGCCAGCACCTTGTCATTGTGAGGGAATAGTGCTAATCACTGCACCACCATACTGCTGAAGTTCAAATCAAATCAAATCATTTTATTTTTGTAAAGCCCAATATCGCAGCAAGTTAAAACCAATGTTGAAATGAATGACACCAGACACAACAAACACCACTCCTTGCATGTATTTTAACTCATTTTGGCATTAATCTAGCTGATGTTATCATCTCTATGCATGTGCTGATGTGAGCATCTCAATTGCCAAGTTTGAAGTAAAACGAAACAAAATTGCTGCTTTTAAATTTCACCCATTAAATCAAAGGAACATTTTTTTTTAATCATAAAAAATTGGAACTTTGACCTCTTTTTCCCTAAAATGTGATTAGATCTATTCTTGGTCACTGGCAATCCATAAACCCAGTTTGTTATAAATCCCACAAAAGAAACAAACAAACAAGTCAAACCAAAAGTAATACCCTTTGTCTTCCCCTTTTTTTCAGGGGGGCAATGTAATAAACAGTCCCTAAATACCTGAATCTGCTCTGTTCACATATCTGAAGCACCAGTAATGCAATGTTTTGACAGTTTTCTTAAAGCACATTGGTCATATTTATATTAATCAAACAGTCTCCAACCTTTTTTTTGCCCCCCACCCCACACTATTCTGAACACTGCATGTTAAGAAGCCCACTTCACATTTTGTGCAATACCATCATGGTGTACATCACAGTCATTAAAGTGCCAGAGTTTGCAGTTGTCTTCTGTCTGCTTTATGTCAGTTTTACTTCCTTCCTCTTTTCCTCACTCCTGCTTTGCTCCTGGTATGGAGCTGTAATGGTGGCGGCTGGCCCTGGGTGGCGATGCAGTGTTCTCTCTCAGGACTTGAGCAGACCTGGAAATATGGCTGCCAGGAGAGGAGGTGGCAGATGGCTGACAAGGCATTTTTACCCATAACGCCCCAGTAAAACTTTAACTCCCAAGATTTAGTGCTAGCGCTCTGCACTTAGCAAGCTGCAGCCGCTGGCATATTTTTTCAAAAGTCCCAAACTGATGGTTTTGCAAGCTGCGCATAAACATGCTTTATTGATTGCGCTGTTAAAAGATTCAAAGGGTCAGTATCATTTAGCAAAAGACAGTTTTAGAGGACAAATAAAAGCTAAAAATTGCTCAAACGTTGTGGCAGGCATCATTGATTTTTAGAGGAAAGCACAGAATACTGAATTAAATTATTCATTGTGTCATAATATTGACTGATGAGTATGGTAGACAATAATTTAGAAATTTAAAGGTTCCTAGGCAACAATGGCAATTAAGGCATTTAATTCACCCAGTAACAATCTCTAAGGGCCTCACTACAGTCATATCTCTCAATTTGTCCCGGACAAGAACACCATGAAAGTCATACTTGCTTGCAAAATTGTCCAAAGAGAAAGCTTTATGCTCATAAACCATGCAAAGTTTGGCTATTTTGTTTATAATGAACAGCCACCCTATCAGTTTAATCAATATTAAACTCTCCACAGAACATAGAAATACCCCCACACCCCTGTCAGACTAATGTATATGGAAACATCACAATGTGGACTACAATAGCAGTTCAGGGCTATGCATTGTGTACTGACTGCAGGACTAATTGGACCCAGGGTGCCTGTAAGGATGGCAGTATGACTGGGTCAGCTTCAGAGTGCTGAAGCTGGCATAAAAGAACAGAGACAGAAAGAGAAACTGAAATGCAGAGGGAAGGGGAGGTGGGGGTGGAGGTGGAGGGGCCAGGAGCGGGCCTACCCAGCCGCATGGTGGCACCGAACGAGGTGACGTTATTGGACTCAGGTGAGACATGCGTGCATCTGTGCACACCAAAATGCCTGATGTGATGAGTATGAGGGCGAGGGTGTGTAACTGCCAGCGCACAGTGATGTGTATATCCCTGCATGTGCATATATAGATATTTTCACGGCACACATCTGCCAATGTCTCTACCTGGGAGTCATAAAAGAACTTAACAGTGCAGCAGCCATAACCCAAGGCAGCATACTCAAAAAGAAATTGCTGCCTGAATCCACACAGCTCTCTTTTTTTTTTTCTCAAGACTCCATCTTTCATCAGTTTTGATTTAAAAGAAGAAGACGAAATAGAGAAAAAAAAAAGGAAATAACATCAAAGAAGTCCATTATTTCTTAGCGTGACAACCCGGGTAACATCAATAGTAGAAATTCTTTAAGGAGAGCGGTCAATAAGAACAGCATGAGACAAAATGGGCCGCTGTATGACGACTACAGTTAACGTAGCAGCAAAGATAACACTGTGGTATCAACAGTTGGAAATAACACCTCTGGGAGCCAATACTAACAGTGCAGTGGGGTTCTCACACTAAAATAACTACACTAGATATACATTAAAACTTGTACCGACAATCACAATAGTAAAAACAGAAAGCAATAGAATTCAAGCTTGAGTAGCAGAAGGATTAGTAATGTAATCACATTAGAAGTTGCTTCTAGATTTGTGGTGCCTGAAGGGACAAAAAGTTCGTTCTCTCTTTTTTTTCATGGAAATTTTTTGATTACAGTCAAATCCTGACTTCCCAGGCAAAATCCCCATGACAGATCAATTCAGCTGCATTGTATCTGTCTTACTAATACCTCATATTACCTTATAAAATCATGCATTATTTCATGCGTGGCTTGAATATCCACGTACCTATTTACATCACGCTTCATTAGACAACAGTCACAGAGGTAGAGGGGGCTAAGTAGTGGGGTAATGGGTTGAATAGGACTAAACTTTGTTACCTGTGAGGTTAATCATCTGCTGTATGTTCACTCTATTTCTGAAAGCATGTGTTTCTCAATAGATAATTTGACAACATGGTGTAAATGATCCAGTCGCACAAGGAAATACACATAAAGATGATTCTCTTCTGTCTATGCTGATGTTATGTCATTGGAAGTAGAAATGCCTGGGGTGCAGCTATGATTAATAGAATTAACATCATGTTCTCCAGGTACTTTTAAGTAGAATAGTGCCCCAGTAGTGAACCATGGCAGGTTGATTTTGTTTATTGTTTTATAAAAAATTTAATTATGCATTTTCAAACATTTCCCAGTGGTCTACATAAACTGTGAATGCTATTACCTGGTCTTAATTCTTCATTATTTCAACTCCACGGGTCCATTTTCAAAACCTATTTCTGAGTAATGACACCAGAAAGGTTGTTATGAGCGCTGGCCCTTTAAATGCAGATAAGACACTTTATGCCCCACCCCTCCGGGTTGTTGACTCTGCTCTGTCCCGTTCAACCAACAATTGAACATTTTAACTTATGCTTAAAGTTTGGACGTATTTTCATTATGCTACAATTTTGTAGCATATATATATATATATATATATATATATATATGATTTATTTCATATTTAACCAGTAAAACCTCAGGGCCATTGATTTTTTTTTCAGTTTCATGAGAATCACCCAGTAGTGTTTGTAGTGCTTGAATTAATCCGCCTTAGTACAAATTCTCACACCAGTCGAGGAAGCACTTCTAATGTCTCCACCTCCGCACACCTCCAGCTATTCATCCAACCATTGAGAGCAACTGGCCGGCCTACTGGCCCCCAACGGCACAGCGGATGCAGCACTTTATCTCCACACATTAACATGATAGAAAAATATGAATACTAGAATCTTATCTCAGACACACTTTATAAAGAGCATTCATCATAAAGCACATTATGTATTTATCATGTCAGCGGAGGGAAAAGATGGTGCAGGCAAGATCCCATTTACCAGCACCGTGGTCAGTGCAAGGCCTGTTGTATTGTCCACATCTTAAATATATATATATATATATATATATATATATATATATATATATATATATATATATATATATATATATATATATATAATATTAAAAATCTTATCCATTTTGTTCCCCTTCCTCTGTATTCCTTCCCCCTCTTTGTTGCCATCTTGGATCTGAAATTAACTTGCTCTCTAGAGTCTATGACTTAATAGGATAAAAATATAAAGAAATATAAAAAAGGACCTCCTTGGGATCAGTGAGATTTACAATATATATTAACTGAGTGTGAAGCTGTGATGTGCAGACTGATAAATGTGCTGGAATTACTCAATTCTTTCTCTTTTAATAATTCTGTCATCCGTCCCCGCCATTTGACCATTACACTATTGAAGTCATTTTTTGTAGAAATAGGTAATATCATCAGTCATTATAATCATTTAATACATCTTTTCCTCCTCTATCCTTTTACTTTTGGTTCCTAAGCCGGTGCCAAAGGCTGTATCTAGCAGTTCTTCATGGAAATACATTTCAGTGGCGCCCAGTGAAATTGGACTGCTTGCCATGTAGAACTATATGGGCCAGATATGGGTGGTATAGGACTGTGTACAAAGCTGGTAGGAAATTTACAAATGGGCCGTGTGTGGTGTCATTAATTCACTTTGTCTGGATGTTTCTCTGTCTGATTCATTGGCTTGGATGCTGTAGAGAGTTTACAATGGGCTGTCTCCCTCTGCCATTTCAGTGTGATTGCAGTAAGTTAAAGCATCTTTGCATTATATAAAAAAGCAGATGAAATCTTTTATTGCATCTCAGCAATTTATTGTTTTATCGCTCTATTTTTCATACCACTAGTGCATACAATAGCAATTTGGATAGATTAACATATCTTTGTGGTTTAACTACATTTCATATCCTGGAATTTGCAATGGCAAAGACATTTTAAAAACCTGAACGGTGAAGTTTGATTCTAAGACGACTATTGTTCTCTGAATACATCACATGACCCATGAAAATAAGTAATTTTTGTCAAAAGGCCAAACTTTTTATGATTATTGTTAATTGTATTATTATTTTCTGAATCCCACAGTGAAATAAACACATTAGAGGACGTGATGAGGAGCTTTGTATATGTAGTTCTATTCATTTTAGACAAAGCTGTGGCTATTTAATGTGTTTCAGTTAATCAGCATTGTAGACATTAACAATGGTTTATGTATAATACAGACGTAAACAGACATACCTTTTTATTAGTAGCATTAAATCAAATACTCAAAGTATATAACGTATATCTTTATATAATAAGCTTTTTTAAAATGAAAATAAGCAGCATTAGCTACAGCCTAATCATATGATAATAAATGCCAACTAAAATATAATATTCTTATTGTTTCATTTAAATCACTATAGAAAAACCATTATATCAACAGCATGAGTCTATAAAATATAACAGAATTATCTAAAATCATGGTAATAATGCAGTATATCAGGCATTAGCTGACAGCATAGTAGACATAAGGCTCGGTCAGTCAAACGACCTGTGTTATACAGGTCATAGTTTATGTGTCACCGTCTTTCAGTGATGTTTTCATTAAAGCACAGATCCAGCAGTGATTGTATAATATAAATCATTGTGTGTGTTTTGTTCCTGTCGAGGACCAGGTGAAATATGCAACTGGAACAGATGGCTACGTCGACTGCAGCAGGAGCGTTAACAGTGCGCAGCAAAGAAAGAGCGTAATGCTTACACCTCCTTAAAGATGTTGGAGAAATGTACACAGTTAATCTTCCTCCCCTTTGATTTGATTGTGCTCGCTAAATACAAGGGGACTTAATCAAGCTTAAAAATAACAAACAAACAAATAAAAGAGAGGTCCTGGGAGAACTCATTAGAAGCCTTGTCAAACTCCAAGAGACTACATAATTACTTTACCAAAATAAAAATGCAAAGCTTTTTCATTTGTATTTGCTTTTCTTTCGGAATAACTGCTGAACTAAGGTCATTGAAACTTTCACTTTTATCCTTTGAAAAGTTTGATTGAGCAGGGCCGACTGAGGGCTGCTCGTCTCTGCGTTTTGCCTCACTTCCATGAACCCATGAGCACCGACCGGCTCACGCTGACACCGTCCATCGATCGGATGAGAGAAAGGGATAAAATGAAAAACACATGCACTTCCTTCCCTTCATTAAAAGACAGAAAATCAGGGCCCGTTGACAAGGAAATGAAACAAGTTGGGCAAATTTCTATAAATAAATCTTTTTTTGTCATTTTAATTACTGGATTAACAGCGGCTCAGATGAACAGCCCGGCCATCAATCTTTAATTAATGTCACGCTTTGCGGATTGCAGCGATGCTGGGCCTGATTGAAAAATAAGCCCAATGATATTTCTATTAGAGTTTGTTTTATTAATAACGCGTCAGGGCTTTAAAAACATGTCTCTGAGATAGCCAATCACAGGCAGACGATGGACACATTTTACATTTAGATCTTACAGCCTCACTCTTATGCAGATCTGCTTAATTATTTCTCTCATGCATAATTTCCATATCCTCCTTTCAGTTTGGATTTTCATGGTTTAATATTGACCGACTTCCTCAGAACATTAAATTAAAGCCCGTATAGTGTTTTGCTGCTTGTACTGTACATGTATTAACCCATTAAAATCCAAACAGCCACTGGCAACCAAGACCATCTACTGATTTAAAATGTTTATTAACTATTGATCCAAGAATCATGTCAATAAATGCAAATAATTGGTGTAAAATGCAGTTTCTTATCTCTTCATGGTCATCAGATATGGCCGGGTTTGGATGGCCAGGGGCTCTGTAGTTACCATGGAAACACCATCATCTTCTAAAACATTGATTCACCAGTAAAACCCATAGCATTTAATAAATGGCAGTGAATGGAGACACTCGTTTTATGTTCAGTTAATGATAACTACTGATGAAGTCACTTTTTCCTCAGTTAACCTTGGACTTAAAGGTATCATTCCACTGAAAACCACTTTTCCACGCTCCTTTCGGAATCTGATGGGTCACCCCGAGTTACTAACACCTGCCACATTGACAGTGGTGTGTCACCTCCACTGGATGCATTTCCCATTCATAGAAAACAACACAGAGAAACGAGCCACTCAGAAAAAGCCTGTCCACATTGCGTAATATGGACAAGAGCGTCACCCACGTGGGGTTGAACCTGCCCACGGAATGCAGGTGACACTCCCCCCACCCCATCTCCCATTGTAGAGAATCTGAAGTAGCACTAGCACTAACCTAAGAGACGACGGCGCCACAGTAGCTGCTGCACAAACTTGAAAAAAATGGCGGAACAAACTGGTTCATGTGCTCTCTGTGGAAATAAAGCATCGTTTTATTTCCTGCAAGTTTTTAAAACAAGTGACGGCATGAAACCCAGCTGGATGTTACTCTCAGATGGTAAACACCCACAGAGCAAGAGGGGAGGGGGAGTGTTCCTTCTTGCATTCATTCTCTGAGCCAATCAGAGATGCCTCATCACTGCGTCATGGAGATGTATGAGGAAAGACCTCAAGTCATTTTTCTACCCTCCAAAAACAGCTGGAAACAAAGATACCCAGATGTTTATTTTTTTTAAACAGAACCAACGCACAATGTATTCAATAACTAGAATAGCACTCTGAGAGCGCAAACCTCCACCAAGGCAGACCCCCCCACCCCACCCCACCCCGAATATGAACATATTCAGGATGTGTGTCACAAAGAACAAATAATTACATTTTGGTGATGATCCGGAAAAGATCCTGGATTCTGGATCACTTTGAAATATTACATTGCTGGAAATATAGAATATAGAAAGATAGATAGATAGATAGATAGATAGATAGATAGATAGATAGATAGATAGATAGATAGATAGATAGATAGATAGATAGATAGATAGATAGATAGATAGATAGATAGATAGATAGATAGATAGATAGATAGATAGATAGATAGATAGATAGATAGATAGATAGATAGATAGATAGATAGATAGATAGATAGATAGATAGATAGATAGATAGCTTTATTGTCTGTTACACATAAAAAACAGAAATTCTTCTTTGTCATGGCTTCTCACAACAAACACCCTCCCCACTAAAAACACATTGCCACAATTAATAGACATTATAAAAATAAAATCACATAAAATAATTAAAAACCCTAAAAACACAGTCACAATTTAATACACATTAATAAAAATAAAATAAAAACAATGGCGAACACAGAAAGATTAATGAAATGACACTGGAATGAGACTACTAAATGATCAGGGGAAATACCAGATTTTTGGTAAAAAAAAGAAAAAGAGCAAAATAGAGGTGACAATACTATTAAAAATGGTAACAAAACAGTGAACAAACATTAAATAGAGAGAAAAATGCATTTGTGAACTGCCACAAAAGTAATGCTGGATCTTTATGGGTTAATTTATTGTTTTCATCTCAACCTGTTACTGTCAGATACTCCAGCGTTTGAACAGTTTACAGACAGTCCATGCAGAGAGGAAATTCTGTTCCTTTGTTTCTTCATTGTCCACTGATCTAAATATTGTTTCAGACACTTTTCTGTCCTGACAAGAACAGAATGCTGAGGGGGTACAACGCACCGCACTACATAAATATTTTCCATCGTCAGACAGGTTGCAAGCACAAATCCTCAAAAGGCAACAGCAGAGCTACACCTGCAGCCGTACCAGCCAGCTGTAAGAGGGACAGAGGAAAGAAAGGAGAAGATAGAGAGGGATGCAAGTGTCTTTAATGCTGACAGAGGAAGTCTTCGTGTTCTGTTTTTGTCCTGCCATCTTTCTCATAAGGCTTTGGCCTCAATATGACTTACTGTAAAAAATAATAATAAAATAAAAAAAAGAAAGAAACAACAGCTAGTAGTCAAGACAATCTGAGAGATCGAGATATTTCTGGTGTGAAACCAAACAATGGCACACAAACTTTTCCATTTGTCCTCAAAAAATAAAAGGAAACAGTCATATATATATATATATATATATATATATATATATATATATATATATATATATATATATATATATAAGAAATGTAATAATAAACAGTATCAGACAAGAAGCATTAAAAAACAAACTTGAAAGTGGTTTATATATTATTATCGCTGACAATTTGCTTAATTTACAGTAAATGATTACTTTATGCCATCTACATCATGTTGCTTTTATTAGATAAAACAAGCAGATATAGATTATAGATGTATAGATGCATTAATGAACATATGTCTTATTTTATTTAAGTAAGTCTAGCACAGTTTAGCAGGTTTATGTAAAATTCTCACCCATTTACTGGCTATCATTTCATAGCTGAATATACTTTAGTTTTCTGTAAAGTAACTGAAACTCACTCAAACTTAGTTTTACCTGCATTTATTAGAAGACATCAAAGGTATTGAATGGTTACAAAGATGTAGTTTACTATCGCAGGTGTTATTCTTGACAAATACAGTAGCAAACACGGTCAGTTGTTCCGGATAGTTTTTATATGACTGCTTTCTTCTCTAAAGTTGACTGATTATAGTTTGACAAGAGCAAACACAGACAGATAAAACTGCAACGGCAAAGCTTTTTGTGATTGATGCCGATGATTCAGTAGCTCTGTCGAAAAGAAATGTAAAAAGTTATGCTTACATTAAGGGCGTATAAATGTACAAATTGTCTTTTATGATCTCTACATGCAGGGCAGTTCATATTTAATGTGAGGCGTCCAATGAAATTTAACAGTTGTTATGTCTTAAAACCACAGCATGCCCTGTTTAAAGTTTTGAGCTGTTTTAAAGGTGTAATAAAAGCCTTTTTTGACTGATGTCAGAGACATTAACAGAGACCAGAGTCTCCTCTTTGCCCCTGTTTGTTCCAAAGGTTTTGTTCGTCAAAATTCCACAAAGGAGCCATGGCAGTGTTCTTGACCTGGATGTTACGTGTTTATGTTGTTGGGGCAATCTTTCTTCCATCCCTCCCAAGATGAACGCTGGCGGTTTATTTTTAAGTCATCAATTACTCAAACTTGGCCCCGGCTATCTCTCCCCTACCATCTGGACGCCACACCTTTTCTGTCCCGGGGCCCCTGTGTGGATAATGACAACCTTCCTCTCTGCCATTAATTTACGAGTATGCCGAGTCGTTTTTCATGCAGTATCACGAGCTGCCATTTGATCTTTCTGTATCTCCCTTCTGTTTTTTTTTTTTTTCATTTTTGCTTTTTTTTTTTTCCTTTCAAAAACAGCTTACCGCTGTGTCTGCATGCAACAGCTCATAAATCTTTCACTCTCATACCATGTCGCTGGTTCACTGGAGGATGCACCAACACAGCTGAGGTTGTTGTTGTCACTATTTGGTAGGCATGGTCCCGAAAACAAAAAAAAAAAAAAGAAAAAGAAAAAAAGCCCAGAAACAAATTTACTGACCCAAGATCCTGAAATGCACGAAGAAATACCACATGTGTCTAGACAGGGGGAGGCTCAGGAGTCTGCTCTGGCGCTGAAGTGGATCTATTTTAAGGCTGCACTGCTGGATCTTGAATCAAAGTTGTTGATTGATAAATAGCAGATGAATTATTTGTGCCTTCTCATATTGTAACAAGTAAAATAAAAACACCAAAAATTAAATGCATAAAAATTATTCTTTTTTTTTTATGCATACACCCTCATGTATCTGTAAGACATTTGGTTTGTCTCCATTATATTAAAAGTATATCTCAGGACTGCCTGGATAAAGAAATTCTGCAGATTTGGCTCAAACATTCACTTTGACACAACAATGAAATGAAGAGACTTAGTGACCAAAGGTTAAAGTTTTTGATTTCACATCTTTTTGTATAAATCATTAATCAGGGAAGCAGTTACACTTGGTCTTTTCTGCACACATTACAAGACAGTGACAGCAGTGTTGTATCTGAATGAGTTCATTGAACGATCGTTCATGAACGATATCATATTTTTGACGAATTTGAACGACTCGTTCACTTTTGCCAAATGAACGGGAAGTTGTGAACGCGGTTATTCTGGCATTTATTGAACTGCGCTCTTATGTAGTTCACATTTCGTTCATATCACGTTGTAATTATTGAGTCCTGTAAGGCATAAAATAGGATCAAAACACAGCATTATCATAGATGTCATTTTTGTTCTGTTTTATTCTGAACAAATTTTGGCAACATAATGTTGTGGAATAGCCAATGAGAAGCATTTTGGGCGGGGCAGAGAGAGAGAGAGAGAGAGAGAGAGAGAGAGAGAGAGAGAGTGAGAGAGAGAGAGGGGTGCAGATAGTTTTTGGGAGTGGAGAAAAACAGTTAAATGTACAGAGTGTGACTGGCGACCAGAGCAGGTATTGTCCCGTTCTTGGAAATAAACATTGAAAACAAAGCTCACTGAAACCGCTCCTTGTGTTCTAAGAACCTGCAGAGGGAAGTTAACCCCAGGGTAAGGTACTTACTGGAGAATCCGTCCGAGAGGAGGACGGCATTTTCCCCTGATTTCCTGACTACGTCAGAAACGGTTAACAACGGTTTACAATAATAACACAAAAAAAGAATGAAAAAGTTCATTTTGGGATCCATGAACTTCTAGTTCATAATTTGGAAGAATGAACGATGAACTGAACTAATTCATATTGAGTAACTTGAACTGAACTTTGAACTAGTTCCTAATCAAGGTGAACTTTCCCAACACTGAGTGACAGTAACAGTTCCAGTGAGGACAGTGAGGTGTCGTTCAGACAAGGACGACTGTGAGTGAAAACGACAAAATATTTTATTGGTGCGTCAAGGCCTGAAAATGCAAAAATCTGAAGACCCCTTTCCAGAGTGGGGAGTTCTGAAGACGAGCCAGGTCGTGTCTCCATCTGAACGGTAAGAAACACATAACATGTTCACATCGCACACACCTTTACAGTGAATTGGATTTCACCCACTGTTACATCTTCATATAAAGAAAGATTTCATCCTGAAAATATTTGTCTATTTGTGGATAAATAATTGAAGATGAGACGCCACTTTTGCATCTTCTGTTTTCATTGTTACCATATAAAGTAGTCTGTGTCAACAACCTGAGTTCCACTGTGGTCTAGGGTCTATAAGATCCACCTCTGCGTGAACAGTGAGTAGAAATGCACAATGTATAGTTTGAGCATTGACATCGCAATGTATGTGTGCGCAACATTCACATCAAAGATTCTGCAATTTCTTACAAATTTTTTAACATTTTCTATTTATTTGTATATATTTTTATTGATTTTTTAAAATATATTTATTTAATTTTATTTGCTAATAAAGGCTGCAATGATTAGTCAACTAAAATCAATAATAGAAATAGTCGACAATGAATTCCAGTTGCGTTTTTCCAACAGAGTGAGACATCTTATTTGATTATAATCTTTGTGAAGCGTCGCTCATGAGCAATAGTGTCTGTGTCTGTGAACGGTAACATACAGGTATGAGTACCAAACCTTCTAAAGTTTGGGACCATTTTAGCCTGGATACGGTAAATAAAAAGTCTACTGGTAAGGTTTGTAAAGCAGCAAAGTGCAGCATGGTAGGCAACTGAATGAAACGCAGTCTGACTCACCTCAGTATGATTCAAGTCAATACAGTTTTTTGTAAAAAAAAAAAAAAAAAAAAAAAAAAGAGAAGCTTGAGCATTATGTCAGACTGTGCCTATTTTAAATTAAATGTATGCAGCCTGAAGAACAGAGTGGACTACAGCTGGGAATATATGACCAAACCTGATGGGACCCGACCTGTCATTATCATTTGAATCGGACCCGGGCCGGTTCGGGTCTGACATTTAAGGCCCATTACATGCTCTGCCATGGAGCCCTCCACACCCAGCACTGTGACCAACTGGTTTTAGATCTTCAATAAAACAGTTTTCATTATACTCATGTTTCTTGTGTTTATTATTATTTGCCACATAATTAAATCAATTTTATGCTAAATTTAAGAACAAATGTATAATTATCCGATTAATCGACTAATTAGCTTCAATAGTCGAGTATTTTAAATAGTCGTTAGTTGTAGCCCCATTTGTTAACCACTGCACCACCATGCAGTGGTTAGCACTTGTGCCTCAGACAGAAGGACCCTGGTTCGATTCCCACACCAGACCTTTCTGTGTGGAGTTTGCATGTTCCCCTTGTGGCTGCGTGGGTTTTCTCCAGGTACTCCAGTTTCCTCACATGAAGCACTGATAGGTTAATTGGTTAATCTAAATTGTCTATAGGTGTGAATGCAAGAGAGATTGTTCGTCTATATATGTTCAGCCCTGAGATGAACTGGAGACTCATACAGGGTGTACCCCACCTTCACCCCATTGTAGCTGGATTAGGCCCTCAGTGACCCCGTGACCCTAGTGAGGATAAAGCAGGTTCAGATGACGAGATGAGACGAGGTGATATTTTCATTTCTTTTTAATTTATGTATTTATTTTTATTCATTTATGGTAAGTATATTTTTATGTATTTATACATTTTATTTTATTTTGTATTTCTTTATTTTTGTATCTTTTTTATTTAATTTAATTTTTAATGTTTTATTCATTTATTTTTAATTATTAATTTTATTTAATTATTTCGGCTACAAGAATGATATTGAACTAAACAATATATATCGCAGGCTTGAAAATATAAATCACAATGCCAGTTTTTTGTAATATGCAGCTCTCACAGTGAGCGTACCTGCTTTGTTCGGTACCATTGTAAGGAATGGTGTAGATGTGGACAGGTGCCTGGATCCACACTGATGTGGTAATATTCAAAAAGTGATGTTCTCTTGTTCTAAAATACAAATTCCATTTTCATTAGAAGTGCTTTTACTTGAGTTTTATTTTATTAATTTATTTTTTACTACAAAGGGGCAAGGGATCAGATGCGGTAATTCCAATTACCTTGATTTTCTGCATAACAATACAAATTTTGGAGATTTTTTTAATACAAAAGTATTAGTCTTTTTATGTCCTTCAATAACACACTGAGGTTGACATTTGCAGAATATTTCTGTGTGTCCTATGAAGGTTAACTGACTGTGAATGTATTTTCCTGCAAGAATTTCGGTTGGATCTGATTGACTGAATTTATGGCTCTTGTGTGGATAAAAATTGTTAGACTGGAATGAATAAAGTCATGTCTGGCAAATTAAAACAAATTATGTTCTATGACTTCACCATCCAATACTAACTCAAAATCTTGCTCAAATCTGGGTTCTCCTATAATCCACAATCATCTATTTGATTTTGCTTTACAGTAAGATCATAGTGATTGACTGATATTATTTTTTGGGGGGCAGATTTTATTTTATTTTATTTTATTTTTTTACATCAGCCTTACCTGATAACCAAAGCAGGCCACCAATATTTCTAAGCCAATACTGATTTTTTTTTTCTCTGTCAAATGATAATAAATGTCATAAACTCTTCTTTTTTTTTAAAGGAAACATTTATTGAACTAAAAATAATATTAAACTACTGACATTTCATATAATAAAACTCATATCCAGGTAAAAACAAAACACGGTTCAGTGCAATTCATTCTCTTTTTTTGTATAATAAACATGAAGGTGATATACAGGGTCCCTTTAAACACAATTCCTTACAATGGTACCATTACTTCATGGTACTGAACAAAGCAGGTACGCTCATTGTGAGAGATGCATATTACAAAAAACTGACATTGTGATTTATTTTTTCAACCCTGCAATATACATTGTGTATTTCAGTATCATTCTTGTAGCGGAAATAATTAAATAAAATTAATAATTAAACATCTCCATACATATGAAAAATAAAAGTTTCTTGACATAAACCTTTTTATTTCTATAATATGCTCTATATGACTGCCATTTCAGTGTGTTGCTCTTTATTCAAATGCTCTTTGACTTACCGGATATATAAAAAAACACATGTTAGAACCATATATGTATGGGATGTATTATGGAAACTTATGGGACACCCTGCAGAACAGGTAGCAGTATCTCCAAAAACACAGAGATGTCATGATCTTCACCTATCTGTAATATACAACAGGCCAATACTGATTAAAACAAACAAAAAAAAATGTTATAAAAAAGGTAATATCTACTAAGGATAGACTGATAGATCTCCTTATCATTAGTAGATTGAATCATGCTTCAAACCAATTTGCCTGGTCTCTGAAAGTCCAATATATGAAGAAGAAAGAGAAAACAGGTTGCACTATATCCAAATACCATTAAAATGTACTGTAAGTGGTGGTTGGACTGTAGATATAAGCATCAGTCCATCAACTGTATCACACATTCAGTTCTGTATGGATTTTTACTGCCTCACAAAAGAACTAGCACAGAAGTACTCAATTTGATGTTGTATAAACTCAGCCTGTGAACTTTAAAATGGTCTAGCAACATCAGTAAGGAGGTGGTGTCTTCTTCACATTCATCCAAAGACTAACGAGTGTTTGTCTGCACACTATGTGCAGGGACGGAATGCTTTATGTTCTCCAAAGAGGTAGAGTGATTGTTAAGAGCACATACTGTAGCCAGCAATACAGAAGCACTTTGCATATGCTATTTTCCTCCTCATCTGCCTGTTATTTTGGTTCCTAATGAAATCACACACAAATCGCCCAAAGTGCTGACAACACAAGCTTCAAGGCCGGAAAGGCAATCCTCTCAGGGCTCCATTTAGATAGCAGCTAAAGGGGCGGTGGGGGGTCGGGGGGGGCTCTGAAACTAGATTTGATTCTGTTGTCTTTTTTCCAGTTCCAGAGCTGCTGAAAAAATCTGAAAAGAATCACAATGTATATGTATAAAGAAGGAACGGACGCCCCATTGAGTTAATCTAAAACCTAAGTAGTGGACAAAGACTGAACAGGAAGAGACTGAGAATGAAAGGCTGATGGAAAAGTGGTGAAATATTCCGTTTTTTTAGCAGCACTGGTAAACTTCTTTGCATCTCTGTAGCTGAGTCGTGGCTATATTTCCCTCCCAAAATGACACTTTAATTAAACAAATTACTGCGCCTCGGGAGAAGGACCTTCAAGAGTGTGATAAGGCCGCAGGGAGATAAAAGCCTTATAGGCAGTGTTTATCAGAGACGCGGGGGTTTAAACCTTTAATAGGTAATGCCCAGATAAGTAAGCCTTTGTGGTGTTACTGGCGCAGAGATATTTTACACAGAGGAGCTTACCAAAGAGAGGGGAAAGAAAAAAAAAAAGAATCTGGATCAAACCAACAACTTAAAGACCCTCTGATTAAGAACAGTGGAGAAAAGGGGGACACCAAAAAGTGTACCCTCACTAAACTCTCCTTTATTTATCCATATATTTCAAGCATGCGATTGAGCTCTTACCGACTTTTCCATGGATTTAACCTTAGCTAGAATACACACAGTCCTTTTTTATTTTTTATTATTTAATTTTTTATTTTTTTTTAACCAAAACCAGCATATGTGATAAGAGCCTTACCATTTCTCATGGATTAACATTAAATCTTGTGCATCCTGGCAATAGATTTTACCTGTCAAACATAGAGAGACAGACCTAAGAGGCAGGGAGAGAACTTTCTGTACTAAGTCTTTCTGTTTCTGATAACAAAGTATCCATCTTATAGGAAGGAATTTCTTCAGGAAATGTTAGTTTTTTGTTTTTTTTATGTGACTCTTCTGCCAAAAATCAACAAGACATGGAAAAATAAAAAGGTGGGCACAGATTGGTATTTCTTTTATTTAATTTTTTTTTTTCAAAACAATTTAAGCGTCAGAAAGTAAGGAGTAAGGAGACGCTTTCACATCACATCACATTTCTCATTTCCTCTCAGAGATCTTTTCCTTTGTGATATAGCTACATGTTTCATCCGCTTTTGCATGATTACAGGCTGGAAGTACAGCATATGTCTTTGTATAAATATTTTACTATATTACAGTCTGTATTTTCATATGTAACTTCAGCAGTGGTGACTGGTAAACCTAATTTTACTTAAACATAAAGTGTTTCTGTGGTCAGAAGGATGCATCTGAGCACAGGTAAGAGTCTTTGCATTTTGTTGAAGGCACATCTACTGACTGGAAAGCAAATGAGAAATTGTAATTAGCAATGAATCAATGACTTATTACATTACACATTTTTTTCCCCAGACTAAAAACACTTATAAATTACAGTTTATATCCAAAAGGCTCCAATATTATATCATTGTGTCATAGTACTAAAAAAAATCTTTATTACAGTCATGCAAACATTTCTTTTTAAGCTCAAACAAAAACAACTGTGACTGAAGTAATTACCTCATTTCCAATAAATGATAGAGAAAAAGCCCATGAGGCAGTGATGAAGTCACTGTTATTTGACATTATAGTAACTGCAGCCAGGTCTAACTGGAGGCTCAGAGAGCTCCTGCTGGCTGAGAGGAGAAGGAGGAAGATGGAGGGGGTGACCTGAAGTCTGTCTGAACACACTGCATGTGTTTTAAGTTAGAGAAGCATGTGGTACAGTAGGGTAATGCTACAAGACACCATTAACCTGACTGTGTGTGTCAAGACAGAAAGAGAGAGAGAGAGAGGAAGAGAGAGAGAGAGAGAGAGAGAGAGAGAGAGAGAGAGAGAGAGAGAAAGGAAGGAAGAAAGATAGATAGAAAGAAAGAAAGAGAGAGAGAGAAAAAAAGAAAAAGAGAGAGAGAGAGAAAGAAAGAAAGGAAGAAAGGTAGAAAGAATGAAAGACAGAAAAAAGAAAAAGAAAGAAAGAAAGAAAGAAAGAAAGAAAGAAAGAAAGAAAGAAAGAAAGAAAGAAAG
Source organism: Siphamia tubifer (assembly GCA_020466265.1). NCBI lineage: Eukaryota > Metazoa > Chordata > Actinopteri > Kurtiformes > Apogonidae > Siphamia > Siphamia tubifer. Next base: position 14,434,934 of record CM035785.1, read on the forward strand.
AAAGAAAGAAAGAAAGAAAGAAAGAAAGAAAGAAAGAAAGAAAGAAAGAAAGAAGAGAGAGGCATGAGGCATTAAGAAAGAATGTCAAAATGAGCATGGAAGTGCAAAAGAGTCTTGACTACAATACAAATATGACTAATGATCAGAAGATGAAGAAAAATAGAGGGAAGTGAAGGGACAGAATGAAGGAAAATATGACAAATGAGGCGGGATAAGGAAGGAAGGATTACAGTGAAAGAAGAAGGAAGAACGGGTCGAATGAATGAAAGGAAAAAGGTGGAACAAAAAAAAAAAGCACGAACAAAAGAAGCAAAAAAAAGGCTGCTGTTGGTGCCCTAACCCTTGACACACACTGTAAACATACACCATCTTCCCCACACCAAAGAACTGCAGTAAGTTAACAACAACCCCCCACCACCACCACCACCACCACCACCACCCCACCCAGCTAGAGGGAGGAGAAAAGCACTGCAGACTCTCAGATCACTTCCTGTACATATCCCAGCCTCCCCACACCCTCTTTTGTTTGTGTGTGTACGTGGGTGTGCATGTGTGTGTGTGTGTGCACGTGTGCACGTGTGCGAGGAGAAGAGGCCTATACTGCCCAGGATCTATCTCCATGATGCCTCTCTCTCTCTCTCTCTCTCTCTCTTTGGAGGGGCTGTGGACCACCGTGGAGCATGTTCAAAGGCCGCTGGTGGTTATGGGAAATGATCCCCCTCTGTAAATGTTTTCCTTTTATTCCCCCTTTTGCTCCTTATTTGCTTCAAAGGACAAGCTTCATTCGTTTTTGCTGAGCGAATCGGGACGTGCCACACTGATAGCTCACCGAAATGAGTCAAATGCAACAGCTGCATATAGTACACCCCTCCCGCTATGCTCATTTTCATTTTAGCACAAATCATTTACATTACAATCATGAGCAGGGTTGCTTTGTTTTTCCCTCACTGGGGGTGTCCTCTCTGAGCATTTTGATGAATAGAACGAATGTATCATCAAATGCTCTCCTCCAATCACACATATCCATTATTCAGGAGATAAAAGCAGCATGGAAAGAGGAGACTCGGTTCGTCAATGGCAGCCCTGGGCAGAGACAGTTCTCTGCCTGTCACATACCTGCCGCTGCCACTTCCCTTTAGCATAAGCAAGCGTGAAATGTTTACTTGAACACATTTCTGAGGGAGAGCGTGGAATGGGAGCTGGCACGAGCTGCATAGGAGGTATGCCGATGTGACAGATATATAAAACAGGGTGAAAGAGAAAAAGGCGGAGGATGAGAGAGGAGGAGACAGAAAGTGAGAGTGCCTATGTGTGTTCATGTGTGTGTGTAAGACAGTGAAAGAGCAACTGCCACTTGCCATTGTGCCAGCTCTGCAGTGGAGGTGAGTCTTCAGTGTGGGATAAATCCAACCTGATGCATCCCATCCTTGTGCCTTCAAAGCGTGTGGGCATTGCCATGCTGTTCACGTCACAGGACAGGCACACATTAGCTGTCAAACTCCGCTTTCATCTCACAACTTCAAAGAGGCCCATTGATTACTCTAAGTGGCCATTACCAAACATCCGAGCCTGCCGCCTCAGTCAAAGGCAACTACTGACAAAGAGGAAGGCGAAATCATCATGAGGTTGAATTCAAAGCAGATGGAAAGGACAGCAAACCTCAGACAGACAGACAGATAGACAGACAGACAGCAGAACCAGGCGACAGAATAAAACAGAATACATAAAGAGGAGGCAGCAAAGAGGAGCAAACATCACTTGCGAAAACAACAGCAAACAATAAAAATGACAAGCACTTTTGTATGTGTACAAACAAGGCGCTCTTGTCGAACGTGCGGTAGGAGAGTGATGTGAACACGGGATCCCCAGAGATTCCCCCCCATGATAGCATAAGACAACGGAACAGAGCCAAGCGCCTGTCTGCCGACAGACTAACACAGCATCTGAATCTGAGAGATGGAGAGAGATGGAAAGTAAGAGATTCAGACAGACAGAGACAGGATTAGAGAGAAGCAAGGCTACATTCACTGCTCCAAAGCACTTCTCAGTGCCCGCTATTTCACTCAAACACTGCACTGTTTTTGGCTCCACTTCTACAGTACTGTACACACCAAACATAAAGATAATGCAATGGATATGAGGTGTGCCATGTAAAGATGTTAAAAATGCACAGGGTACCAGGAGAGTATTTGGAAGGCCAAACTGAAGCTGCTAGTTTCTCATGTTTCATGATGCTTTATTACAGCTTTTATGATATTTTTGGAAAACGCAAAGACATATATTACAAAATATATAACTACATCACACACTGACAAGTAAAAGCTAAAACTGAACTGAGTTGCACAGCCTGAATCAAACAGTGCTTTACAACATTTTTTATCTGATGACCCCATTTGAACATCACAAATTTCTTGTGACACCAGACATTCAAGTAAAGTAAAAGTGATTTGTTTTTGATATTGTAATAGTTTACTATACTATGTTGCAAATAAACATTCATTTTAATTTACATTAAGCCTATATAATGTGTGTATGTATGTCTACATACATACATACATATATATATATATATATATATATATATATATATATATATATATATATATATATATATATATATATATATATATATCCATTTGTGGGAGTTCGCATCCCTCTATCACAACCAACAGATGTCACCTTTTAGGCTATGGCTCGCTCTATGGGCGCGCTCATTTCATTTAAACCTTCAGTAATGTATGATTCCAACAGTTTATTTTATTAATATTTTGGAGCCCCCTGATTGACCGCCCGAACTCATGCATTAAATCGGCACTGCATGTCTCTCCCAACTATGGATTTTTTATTTATGTTTGTTTTATTTTGTTTTTTTTAATCAATTACTAGAAATTTCAGGCGACCCCGTTTGTATTCCAGGCAACTCATAAAGATCCAGTGCTGCTTTAGTGTTGGTTCCCACATGGACTGCTCTGAATTCTTACCCTTTTTTAAATGCTTTGTCTCTACTTTAATATTATGCTCTGCATTTTGCATTTTTTAAATGAAAATCAGGTGTTTCCTTATATTCACTGATTCAACGATTATGCAGATGTTAATTAAAGGTCAGATTACATTTAAAAGTTATTATATCCAAAACAGAGAAAACAGAAGAAAAAGAAGCAAAATATATCATTAACAGAACATAAAATAATAATACTATCATTCATGCAACTTTTAATGAGTAATGTTCTAAGACATGACAGTGTTTCCATGGTAACTATGGAGCCTGTGAATGTCCAAATGGGTCATATCTGATGACCATGAAAAGATGACATACTGTATTTTAGAACAATTATTTACATGTATTGATAGGATTAGCGGATCAACGTGTATTCAACATTTTATATCAGTGATAATACATAGTTTAGGGCCTAAACTACGTATTATGAAGGCTTTAGGCTGTATATAAGGAATGGATGGAGGTACTGTGACGTACTGTTTTAGCTATTTCCATGTTATTGTTTTAGAATCCCTTTAGAAAGAATGGTCAGAACTGTGAGAGTCTGAAGTGTCACAGTCATCTGTTAGAGGTCACAGTAATACTCAACACTAACTTACTCACACAGTAACTCTGTAAATGTCAACAAACATTTCCATAACAAAGTCACTGGATTGTGTTGTAGCCATAACTTTCATCATGCTGTCTGTCAGAAAAAAAAAATGTTTTATTCATTTTGTTTCATTTAAACTGCAGCTCCAAAAGTCCAATTCAGCAGACAAGCGAGCTGTCAGTCACACTTCTCAGCCAAAGCCCAACACAGAGCACATCAAACGCTTCTTTTCAACAGAAAACGGTATTAATAGAGAGAAAAAAACATCACCATAATACTTATTAAAGGGTCAAAATAAAACAAATGAGACCACAATAACTCCCTGGAGTAAGTTCACTTAACAAGGCGTTTGAAAGCCAAAGCCAGTGGCGTTCAGTGGTTGTATATATATATATATATATATATATATATTTTTAATATTTCCACTTTGGCTTGATTTTGGCGCTGTGGTCTAAAGTATGATGAACACTACTTTACATGCCTGGTGGCTGCTGCAGAAGGACCATTGCCCATATTATTGCCTGGTTATAACTGTACACTGGTGGAAAAAAAAAGTTTTTGGACACTCCATGCATTTGTAATGTATTGCATGAAGACTCACTTTTAAGTAAATTGAACTATATCAGGTATTATTCTAGTCTTTAAAGTCACATACTCCCTTCTGCACTGTTCACGCAAAATCAAAACTGGATGTAACAGCAAGCTAATGAAACACACCTAGGGCTTAACATGTTGAAACTGTCCACAAAAAAAATAAAAAAAAATAAAATAAATAAATGTATATATTTCTGTTAACAATAAACAAATAAAAAAAATTACATCTTCTGTCTCTGTGTGATGCAGCCACACCTTAAGAAATACAAAAAAGTAGAATAGAAATAGAAATCAATGATGACCCCATGAACAAAACTCAGTAAAAACAGTAAAAAAAAAAGGAAAACGGTTGCAATTTTTGGAATATTTAAACTAAACTATCCATTCAGAAAGCATCAGCACTGACACTTAGTTAATAATCAGCTCTTCATCATCTCTTCAGAAAACTGATAATGATGTAAATTTTTCCAGGTGTAATGGAAAAAGGAAACAACATATAAGACACCGGCCCTCGAAAACTGGAGTTTGACACCCCTGAGCTAGAGTAATAAAATCAGTGGACCTCTGGTGGTAGTTATTGTAGGAAGTGTGTAGAAGGTTAGAGAGGTATTGAGGTGTTTTTCTCAAAATAATCTTGTAGATAAATGAAAACCAATGATGTTGATACCTGGTATGAAGGGAAGACCAGCCTATCAGTTTATACAAGACACAATGGTGGGTGGAAAATGGTGCTCCAGTGGTGAAGAGGATAGCTGAGTGGTGGAGAACGTCCAGGCAGTTAAGGGCACACCTGGGAGCCATTTTATAAATGGCATCACCATAGTCGAACATGAGGACAATGGTCATTTTTACCAGAGTGTGTAAATGGAGCCTTATTACAAGAAAGAACCTTATTAGATGAAGTGCTTGGCATAACAAAACCCACCCCTTGGAAAAGTTATACCTGATCTCGTATCATTGTGAAAACACATTTTTGGTGACCTTTACCTTTACCTTGACCTTTCACCTACATTTACACCTTTTGTGAAAATGGTTCCAGTAGGTTTTGCATAAAATTGCTGACAAACAAACAGACAAAAGAAAAAACAACAACCCAAAAACTATTCCCCACCCCCTTCCGGGAGCAGACCAATAATATCAGAACAGAGAAAGTCCAAAGTATATCATTTACTGAATGTAAAAGCAAAAGCATGACTTTAGCCCCTATCAATTGTCAAATAACATGGGCTTTACTAATGAATCAATGTTGGAGAGGATGATAGTCTTTCCACCATCACTACAGAGCCCCTGAGTTCCCCAATGGGTCATATCTAATGCCCAATTTACAATGGTATCTTCTACATTTTGCATTTTTCAGGTGAAATCAGAATAAATGCAAAGATTATTACATAAAATCTCAAAAAACTAAAAAGAAAAAGTGACCTTTTCACCAAAATACAATTTACAGATGAATTAGTGTTGCAGAAAATTTGAGTGTTTCTACTGTAAATTTACAATGGAGTCGTCAAATATGGTACATCTGATGTCACTGAAGCCCTGAAAACCTGCATTTTGAAGGTAGTATCATGAATTGCATACCACATTTAATTGTTGTTTCATCTGTTTGCATTATAAGCTGTTCACATCAGTTCGTATACCACACAATTACCAGGTAGGGGTTAGGTTTAGAGTTAAGGTATGTAAACCAGACATCTTGATGTACATTGACAAACAATCAAATGGTGTTGAATAACATGTGAAAGGATGAAAACACGTATATATAGAGCACCTTAAGAATTGGCATGACATACAACGCAATTTCATGAGATCAATCTGGCTTTTACCTGACTTCTTGAAATGTATTGATAGAATTAATGGTTCAGACGTTGTTAAAAGTTGGAGGTTGTTTAGGTCTTTAAGGGTTCATTTGTACTGCTTCCTTTCGTTGCATTGGCTAAATCCATGAATACTCCCCAAGTGGCAGCATCAGTGTCATATGTTACATTTGCTTCTGGGCAAAAATCGTTAGTTCCAGGCAGCATTCAGTGTGACAAACAAAGTCATGCAGCCAAAAGTAGATTTTGACATTACTGCACCTTAAGGCCGTACAACAGCAGGAACCGCGTTGAGTCATAAGCCTCTCCCTTCAGCTGATCTAACGCCTCAGACACCACCATTTGCATTATTAGATGAAGTTGTGAATAATTAAGTAGTGAATTAAAGGACAATAAGCATCAGTTACCTTATTGCAGTCCATCAATTTGTGAATGGCAGTGAGTGGACAAGATGTAATTTAAAAAAATAAACATAACATTGTGTCCCCATTGGAGATGAAACATCAGTGTAGTTTGCAATACAAAGCTGAATGACTAATCCCGTAGAAAAGCATTGTACAGTAATGGGTGTGATGATGAGGGATGATCAAAACGACAACAGTGAATATGACAGTGATTGTGATGAGTTTCAGTAAAACATATTTTCCATGACAGTGGATGGGACAGTGATGCCTGTCTCTGTAAACAGTGGTGACTGAAATCCTTAACATGTTTAGTGATCGGTTCTACCTGTACATAAGTCTGTCTGCAAACTGATCTGATCTTAAAATTAATATGACAAGCATCTGTACGTAACTCAAAAACTAATACAGAAGTCATGTAACACATTACAGTTCTGACAAAGAAGGCTAATATTGTAAGGCAAGGAATTACTTTTACATAACACTAGTAATATATAATGTAGTAATACAGTTTGGAAGTAAGACATACACCACTTGTGTTATGTGTGTACCAGTGGCGGATCGAGACAGCTATTTTTAGATGGGCCTAAGTGAAGTCGGGGTGGGCAAGACCCCCGTATAACAACAACGTAATAGCATTTCTGGAATGGAAACTGATTCTTTTTTAAATAAACACAAATAATTAAATGTACATAGTTTGTTTCCATTGAAATGTACTAATAAATAACTATATTAAGGATATTTAGCAACATTTCAGTTTGATGAGGCAACGAAAATCGGTCTAGAATTCTGTTTCTGAGTTTGTGATTGGGTGGGCACAGCTGTCAATCAGGGTGGCCCCCGCCCACCCAGGCCCACCCCTGGTGTGTACATTGAAATAAAAAAAATAAATATGTCATAAATCTGTAAATATAATAGAGTGGAAAAGAGTAGAGTAGAATGCAATAGAATAGAATACCATACAATACAATACAATACAATACAATACAAGACAATACAATAGAGTAGGATAAATGAGAATAGCATAGAGTGGAACAGAGTAGAATGCAATTGAATAGAATAAAATAGGAGAGAGGAGAATAGAGTAGTGCAGAGTAGAAATGAGTAGGGTAGAGTAGAATCGAGGCTAATACCAAAGAGCAGAGTGGAACAGAGTATAATGCAATAGAATAGAGTAGCAAACAGTTGAATATAGTAGAGTAACAGTGTCATGACCTTTCCCCCAGCACTCACCAGCTTCACCTGGCCCGCACCGTGCAGCTGTAAGTCCTTGCTGATCTGCAGTATTTAAGCAGTGAAGCATGCAGTTGGTGGTGTCGGACCATTCAGTTTTTGTCATCTCCATAACCCAGACAGTCTGTCATTTCCCTGCTCACCATAACCTGGACTTTTCATTCATCACCACAGATTCTGGCTGATCTACTCCCAGGTTCTGTTTGGTTCTAGTTCTGTTTCAGTCTCTGTTTTCATTTTGGTTCTGTTTTTTTTTTTAATTATTATTATTTTTAAATTGTTTCTCCCTTCAACACTGACCATCTGAGTATTTTTCCACCTCATTCCATCATGTCAAACAAGAGTAGAAGAGATCGGAATAGAGGAGAATAGCACAGAGTGGATTGGAACAGAGTAGAATGCAATAGAAAAGCATAGAATAGAGGACAGTACAGTTGAAGAGATTAGTATAGAGAAGAAGAAAGGAGGATAGAATAGAGTGTAAGAGAGCAGTGTAGAGTAGAAGAGAAAATAATATAGTTTATTTTGCCATTTGTACAGATACATTGCAGTGTCTGTACTGTAAATGTAGAATAAGTGGCTCAGTCAGATGTACACTGCACTATGCCAGTAAACGCTCAGTAACAGCTAGTGTTTGAACTTATAACACTTATAATGTACAGCTACTAAATTAATTCAGGAGGTGGAAGTTCAGCAGAAACACTCAACAGAGGGTGTGTTTCCTGTGGTTGTTGAGATCAACAATCTTTCTCAGGAATATTGTCACTTCCTCCACCTTTAATGGTGCAACCACAAAGGAAAACACACAACCCCTTACAGTAAAATGAAGTATGAATCAACCGCATGTTAGCAGCCAACATAACGTCGACACTTCCTCACGGGTGTTGTGATGAAGTTGACGCATCAACCAGGCCGATGGCAAGAAAACAACAGAGACAATGATGCAAAGCAAATGTGTGTGTGTGTGTGTCTGTTTGAGTGTGTATTGGTCATCAGAGGGGCATTTGTTAAGTGTGTGTGCGTGTGTCAGTCATCTCCATCTCAGTGGCAGCGAGAAAACACTGATTTATTTGTTGTCATTAAACCAGTGCCATTATTACTGCACCCTACGCTCCTATTACACCACAGAAAATCTGCAACACAGTACACACACTTTACAGCCTACACCTGCAAAGTCAAATTACTACACACACAACAAACACACAGGCTCACATTACCGCATGAAAACTACATACTTGTAATGTGACATATTTTAGTAAAGTTAAAGCAAAGTACATCATCACCATGCAAGATTCAATGTCCTTTTATTGCCATCCATTCACTGTTGCACGTGAAGAATGAAATGTGTACTCAGGTCCCAGTAATAGCAGGATAAAATACAAAAATTAAATTAGTCTATCTATCTATCTATCTATCTATCTATCTATCTATCTATCTATCTATCTATCTATCTATCTATCTATCTATCTATCTATCTATCTATCTATCTATCTATCTATCTATCTATCTATCTATCTATCTATCTATCTATCTATCTATCTATCTATCAATCTATTAACTACAGATAATGAAGTTGAATCATATACTTTTTGCGAGAGCGCATTTTGGAAGACGGGCGAGGATTGTATCTTTGCGATTCAGGCAACGAAAAGGTGGACTTATTATGGTAGTTTGAGATAACATTTTTTAAAGTATAGAAGTATAGATATTTGCCAGATATTGACAGCCAGCTAACATTCCGTAACCTAACAGCTTAACTTAATTGCACAGTGCCAACTAAGCTAATTTATAATATAGCATTAAGCTAATATCTACAACGAGCTAATGCTGACTCCAGATCAGTTTATGGAAGTATTTCTCAAAAAATTGATGAGGATGAGCCTAGACAAGTATCATTAGTCATAGATTATCATAAACTATGTTCACATTTGTAATTAAACGTGAGTGTAAATTATCTAACGTTAATGTTTTGTGTAATTATAGAAGACAAGTAACGTTAGTCAGGGAGAAGTGATGGAAGAATAGGTGAAAGGTCAAAGGTCAGACTGGGACCCTAAATGGGTGATAAAAAAAAACATCAGATTTCATTCACCATACAGACAATGGTGAGTGTTGAACTGTTTTCCATCAGGGGTCTCAAACATGCGGCCTGGGGGCCAAATGCGGCCCGGCAAAGGTTCCAATGCAGCCCCCAGGATGAATTTGCAAAGTGCAAAAATTATATATAGTCAAAGCTGTGGAACAGATTTTAGTTCAGGTTCCACATTCAGACCAATAGGGTCTACAGTCAAACTATAGCAGAATAACATATTAAAAGAATTCCTCCATATTTTCTTCTCATTTTGATGTGAAAATAATGTAGATGATGCCTATAAATAATGACAACTTCAAATGTCTGTCTTTCTTATAGTGGAAAAAATAACATTAAATTGGGAAAATATTTACACTTACAAACTATCCCGTGACAATAAAATGTTAAAAACATGAAGGAATATGAACAAACTGAAATTTCAAAAGAAAATTAAGCACAATTTTAACAGTTAAGTGTCTTTGTAGTAGATCAGATCCATAATGCACATGTGTAAAGTGTGTAAATGGTAAATTGAAGCATAATATTGTTAGACTTGCATGTTTTTTTCAGGTTATTCACACCTTTTTTGTTGTTTTTTTTTTTTTTTTTTTTAAAGCAAGCTCATAAGGTCATAGGGTTTCTTTGCACTAAAACAAACGCAAAAAATTGGAATTATAATTTTTTTCTAGGTTAATATACTATTATTTTACTGGTCCGACCCACTGGACATTAACTTGGACTGAATGTGACCCCTGAAAGGAATGAGTTTGAGACCCCTGCTTTATATAATATAGCTACATGCCAATATTTATTTTAAATAAAATGAATTCAATGTTACTCTGTTCCTATAGGAATGTTCTGGATGCTGCTCAGTATCAATGGGCTAGGCCTGAAAGAATTTGACCAAAGAACCTTAGAACTTTTCAATAAAAAACATAGAAAGATCCACTGCTCTGAGGTGCAAACTTTACCACTGAGATATTTATTTACATTTGTATTATTATTATTATTACTAATTTTTTTAGTTTTTGTTTGTTTTCATTATACCATTTGGTTGTTAAAAGTCTAATAAATCAGTTCTAGAAATAAAATCTGCAGTGAAGTGTCATTTGTTTAAGCCGCCATGACTCCCCAGTGCGCCTGCCCCCGCTGCAGAAAAAAATCCAAGAGGAAACACTGCAAAGTTAAAAAAAATTAAATCAGTTGAACACAGAAAATATGGCAAATGCCTAAACTGGCAGTAATATGTTTCCTAAAAGAGAAGGCTGTGTTTTCCACTGCGAACATCTCAACTTCAGTTGGGGACCTGAGACAACTGCTTCCTGAGTTTTGGAAAAGGATTTTTTTTTTACATTTTTATCATATATCTGTTATCAAGTTGCTTACTGTAATAGTCCTGGGATTTTAGTTATATTTTTTGTTTCAAGGATGAACAAAAAAACATTGTGTTTTTCTCAAGACATGTTTGTTTCTTTACTATTAGGATGTTTATGATGTTTTTTTTAATATACCAAATCATGTTAACCAGCCAGTTAACTCATCTTATTTAATTGCAAAATGCTCATTTAGCTTCCTCCATTTTGTATCACCTACTTTTCCAGCCTGTCTTTGCATCTAGCCCAGTGTGTTGAAATGAGAACTTTTGTGGAATTATTGGTTTATTTGTATTTATTTATTTTTTTTAATTTTGAGTATGGAAATCTGACTGTAAAGCAGGCAGGGATTTTCACCAGTGCTACAACAAAGTCATTTTGGTATCAGAAGTGCATTTAATATCTTAAACCCTTACATTTGCATCCCTCTACACTGTAGATTTTGCATTGTTAATTTGGAGACAATGGGACCAAATACACTCTAGAAGAAGTTAAATAAACTCTCTAAGTGTTGATTTAACACTGCAAAATTTACTGTGTACCTGCCATGACCTACTCCCAATTTGTCCAAACATATAAAAGTTCATTTTGTAATATATAATGGTGTCTAGTGGTGAAGTTTAACACTATGTTAGCCTCTAAAAATGCAAAAGGCTTTGTCACATCCACCATTAACTCCATTGTTACTTGCTAAAAAAATTGCTTTCACTTGATAAAATGCTCACTGTTAGCCATGATGATGAATATTTTAATCTTAAGGTATTATTGTAAGGACATATTTATGAACAAAGAAGAAGAAATAAACTGCTTTAAAACATGTTTTAGTGACTGTAAATCATTTGTGCATCAATAAATTTGGGTTTGAGGCTAAAAACTATATATTCTGAAAATAAAACACCATGTCTGGAAAAATAAACAAACAACAAAAAAACAGATTACGGTGTAGAACAATGTCTGTTGTAATTTTACTGATCTGCTCCTTTAAACAGACATCACCAAGAGTACAGAACAGTTTGGTATTAGTGTAAGTTGTAATGTGTGATGCACAGTTTCTGCACATACACATATTCACTTATACACACACTGATTCTGTATCTAAATCCATCTCCTGAACCTAAACACAATGTAACTGCTTTCTTTCAGATGTCCTCTGTATGTTGCATGTGCCAGATCTTGGAGGCAGATGGTGCTGCCAGGCATGTATATATTTTATGTTCCTACCACACCCAGACTCAAAGGCTTGAGATGCTAAAAAGCTCATAAAAAAAATCAAAGATCAGCGGATAGAGCTAATAATATAATCATTGGGAACACCTGCAAAGTTGCAGATGGGCGATTTTGGGCCGACACTTCGTCAGTTGTGAAGTTCCGCCCACCCATATGCAGGACTGGGGCAGTGGGGACACCGTCACTCATCCTCTCTCCCTCTTTTTCTGGTGTTTCATACATACACCTCCATAGAGTCGCATATACAACATTTAATACAGCAACAAATAATATAAAATATAGAAAAACTGACACACTGGCTTGTGAGTTTTTACCATTATTATGGAACTCATAATGGGATGTTGAATTTTCAGATTCTCAGGATTTTAAGTATTTTTAATATGACATTTATTCTGGATTTGTTTGTTTTTTGGTCAACACCCTCAATACAATCTTAAGTATGATTTTTTTTTTTTTCATTGAGTCATTTTGGGATAATTTGTTTTATTTGACCCTTTTTAATAAGATTTCTTCTGGCTCATATTTAAATTATTGCTCATTTAATAAGATTTTAGGGTAAAGAGAAGGCTGTGATATTCGTCATGTCAGGATTTCACTGACAGGTATTTTATTTTCTGTTTATTGAAGACAGGTTTTTTTTTCCAGCTCAGTTGTATCTGATGCTTTCCATTTTGATGTTTACAGATATACTCAACGTGTCAGATTGCCTTCAGCAGTAGTTCACCCTTGACCCCTGATGTCATAGTGGACATGTCCACTGCCCACTTACAGTCTATGGATCAGATAAAAACTTCATATTGATAGAAAATGTCATGGTTTCTGAAATTATGTGTTTTCTTACATGTACTGTATGTGTTTTTTGTCCGACATTGTTATTGTGTACCTTTCATATCCTGAAAACCTTTGCACATATTTTCAAGGAACACTGGCTGAGAAACAATGACTAAAGAAAACATAATTATTTCTCAACATAGATGTAAAATTAATTAATGTATTTTCACTGAAGTACCACCAGTATCCTAGTATGAGTCACATTAGTGTAGCAGTAAAATGGGACAGGTCTCAAAATACTGTATCCATAAATATTTTTACCACACCCTCCAAAGGGGAGGCAGGAGGTATTATTTTTGGTTCCATTTGTTTAATTCTTTGTTAGTTTGTTATCTCTCTCGCAGCAACATATGCTTGATTTCATACCAAACTGTCTTTATAAATTACCGCTGACCCAGAATAGATGTCATTGCATTTTTGGAACAGTAGTTTGAAGTTAAAAATGTTCTTTTTAACACGAGTGAACTGGTGAATGACCATTGTGTGAATGCTGTATGCTGTGTGTTTTTTTATTCCTAGTTTATTCCCATTTATTTGTATTTATAACTTGCAATCTTTTACTTTTTATATTATCTTATTACTCTGTGTGTACATATTTGTATATATACATATATATATATATATATATATATATATATATATAGTTATATATATATATATATATATATATATATATATATATATATATATATATATATATATATATACTTTTTAATTACACCTGACGACAATGGCAGGTTTCAATTTCGTTATACTTTTGTATAATGACAATAAAGAGATTCTATTCTATTTTTGTACCCCCCCCCCCATTTATTTACAATATAAATAATTTTCCTCAAAAAGAGTAAACCATTTCAGACATTTGTAGCAGCCATGCCATTGGCTGAACCCAGAATAGATGTAATTACATTTTGACAAAAGTAGATCAAAGTTCACGCCTTTTATGGATTTTCAAATATTTTTCCCATTTACTTATAATTCAATTTAATACACTAGATCACAAAATTACGTTTGTGCTGGTTTATTGAAAATGACACAAATAAAGAATATACAATGTGGGTGAAATATCGCTGTGTTATTTATTTATATTTCCTCTGTTTATTGTGTTCCCACATAAAGGGAATATGATGCCACCTCCAGATGACCAATGGAATATTACATTTCATTAAATTATGCGTTGGTTTAAAATTGTATAAAGTTGTACATATTTAAACCAAAAAAAAAACAATAATCAACAATAAGTATGAGATGCAGTGTTTGTCGTGTCTGTCACCACTTGTTAATTCATGTAGTTATAAGTGCCAAGCATGTCTACAGGTGCATGATGGTCCAAGTGTAAATGTCTGCCACCACAAAAGCTGACTGACCATAATCTACTCATTCATTGAATTCTTCACATACACACAGGCAAAATATCAATGCATAGTTGAACGTCATATTGTAATAATAATACTAATAATAATACTACTACCACTACTACTACTACTACTACTACTACTACTACTACTACTACTACTACTACTACTACTACTACTACTAATAATAATAATAATAATAATAATAATAATAATAATAATAATAATAATAATAATAATAATAACTTACAAAGCGCTTTTTTGGACACTCAAAGATGCTTTACATAACAGAAAACAAGCAATGCATTAATAATATTTAAATAAGTAAAACAAGATAAGATTAAATAAAATCTAAATTATATTGTTATATTGTTTTTCTTTTTCATTGTGTTGCTATGTGGACATTATCTATCATGTTGCGTGTTGTTTTGTGTCACAGGTCAATTGTTTATTTGTCTTCCATCCATTCTTCCTCTATCGTCACCTCTAAAACTCTCTTCAGAGACAGTCTTCATCTGATCTATGATTTTCCTCACAGCCCGCTAAAATAAACCTCTCTTCCTACTTCACATCTCCTCTCCCACTCGCTTTCTGTCACTCTGAAGATGCATTTCTTTGAAGATATTTAGAATAAAATAAGTTCACAGCTTCGAGGTGTCATCAAGTTTCGTTGCAAGGGAATGATTTTGGTTTTAGAGGAACAGGGTGGGTGCAGCTGCTGGGTCTGCCTGTCACTGCATGAGAAGTATTAGACTTTGGTCTGAAACTTTAAAGGGGAAAACGATCATTTACACAGCTGTGGACTAATGGTTTTACTTTTATGTTTTCCTCGAGACAAAGTGGACATGTTCGGTACGAGTCTTACAAACTTAAGGGAGTCAGACTGCCTGAAGAGATCACGGTTTAATCCAAATGGTGACCTTCTGCACAATTTCTACAATTCAATTCATGTGTTGAGGCTAAGAAAGAAAAAAAGAAAAGGTGTTTGTCCTGAGAACAACAATAGGAAAAATGGCAGTAGTTGCTTTTCCAGTTTTATATATATATATATATATATATATATATATATATATATATATATATATATATATATATATATATAAAACTGTACCAATATTTACTAAATGTCGAGAAAATGTTATGTTGTTTTTTCATGAAATCACAAATACAATGATGTGTTTATTTATTATTGCAAAATGACATGAGAAGTCATTCCATAAACATGGTAACCAACATAAATACAACCATGACTTAAAGACTTTATTATTATTATTATTTATTTATTACCCTTCTATCCCATACTAAATTAAAAAAATTATTCAGTTTCCTAGTGTATCCACACATACCAAGCCATGTTTCTTTTAAAAGTCTTCTTCTTTGCTTGTTGTAATGTCCGTCAACATGTTTTTATTAATACTATTATTATTATCATTATTATTATTATTATTATTATTATTATTATTATTATTGGCATGAATGTAGTTACAAAAAACATCTTTCCATTGTAGTTTCATATAATATATAATTTACACTACACTTTAAAAACCACATCTTGCCAGTGCAAAAACTTTTAATCGAATAACAATGGTTTTGTTGAAATTACAATTTTTCCATTAGGTAAATTTTTTGCGAAATTTGAGGGTCAATGAAAAAGCAACATGTTTGAATATTTCTAAGGCAACACATATATGCATAACGCCCTTTTTTTTAATACAAGGCTTGTTTGGCCTTTTATAACAAGAGCAAGACATACTTCATTATTTTTTTGCCCCAAAAAAATGACATAATATATTCCAAGTGATATGCTGATCAGTGTCAGGGAAGGTACGTTTTCTATGCAGGGCCTCATAATAAAATTGTCAGTATGTCATATTGCTGTACAACCATACATGTTGATGCTCATTTTGTATGTCGGCTGATGGGACATATTGCATTGATTTCCAAACACATAATCGGTGAAATCTTTCTTATTTATGCTTGACAGAAATCACCAATGCCCATGTTATTGCCATTTTCTAGGTAGTAAAGAGCAACATGCTATTGATTGCAATATTTAAGAATAATAAAGCAACTTAAAAAGGCCGCCAAAAAAATACCAGGCACCACAAAAAAATGATTCTTTAAAACGGATATATGCTTCTTCACCTGACAGGCTCTAGCACACAACTGCACACAGACACATAACTGTCGACTCAGCATGCATCGGTCCACTTGGTCCCATCTACCCTCACAACAGTGACACATGCCAGCTGATTAGTGGCTTATTGCAGTGTCAAGACGGTGTATTTTTATATCCCGGTTTGGAGCATGTGGGGTGCCCTGCTGTTCACAGACCACTGACAGGTGTTAGAGTCAAGGACAGCGCTGTCACTTCGTATTAACAGACACATAAATTCTGACAGGGAGTGAGGGGAAAAGCTAAAGTTGGGTGCTGATATTTCTGATTCTCTATCCGGGCAGACATAAATCCAACAAGATGAGTACTTTCTGTCTTCTTTTCAATCTGACTACACCCCAAGCTACCTGTCTAATGCTACATGCTATTATAGACATTTCCGACCATATGTACAAAAAGCCGTCACACAGGAACATAAAATTGTCTGAAAATACTGTGAGACGTATTATCCTGCTGTTCTAAGAATTGCACACACAATATATAGTCTGAGCTAAATACATTTACTTGGTAGGCTCATTGTAACACCCACCTAGTGTTTTTAGAGTGTTCTACCAATGACTGCCATACCTGTCATTTCTTAAAGATTCTTTTATAACTAACTTTACTGAAAGAGAAGAAAGCACCATTTTACACAAATTATACCAATCAACAGTTATTATGTTGAACTATGGTCACCACTTTAGGGCATTTTTAGGTTGGGTATCTGGATCCATGCTGTACCTGTATCTTTTTCATAGATGTTGTGTTCATAAGCACATGCCAGAGAATGAGTGAGTGTTACACGACCGAAACAGTAGGTGGCGGTGTGGAGTGAATTTTGTAGCTATCCAACAAAAGTGTTAGTGACAAACCCTTATTTCTTCAATTGAACCACTGTTCTGTTCACACCTGTTTGAGGCAAAGAGAAAATGATTGACCTTTGTTGTCCCTGATATATCACCTAAGGGCTTTGAACGATAAGGCGAGCCCATGCCACATGGATATGAGACAACAGGATCCATGTCACATGTAACTCTGTCTACGGTCTCATGGTGGTTAAGTAATTTCCGGTATCAAAGTAATGATTAGATCACTCCCTGTTTTGGGTACAGATTACTTTCAAACTGAAATGTCCCATACCGGAATACACACAGTCTGTACACAGGACTACCTTCTCAGGTGGATGGATGGGTAGGTAGGTAGGTAGGTAGGTAGGTAGGTAGGTAGGTAGGTAGGTAGGTAGGTAGGTAGGTAGGTAGGTAGGTAGGTAGGTAGGTAGGTAGGTAGATAGATAGATAGATAGATAGATAGATAGATAGATAGATAGATAGATAGATAGATAGATAGATAGATAGATAGATAGATAGATAGATAGATAGATAGATAGATAGATAGATAGATAGATGTTTTTCTTATATTCCTATATGTTGTAGCGTTGGTTTATCACTGTCCAGTGTTCAGTGGCTGCTGTAATTAGAAAGGCTGGGACATGCATTTGCAATGTCCTGCTGAGGCCCCGATCACCAATAACAGCATTTATTGTTTTCTAATCAGCGGCCCTTTGGCTGCTCTGATCACTCAGTAAATAATGGAGATGTCAATATTGTGCCGGTCCTGTGACTCTGAAGCCCACTCACGCCCTCCCCTTATTCACTTGCTCTCGTTGCTCTTGCTCACCACTATAAAGCAGCCTCATTAATCACACATTATGTTTGAAGAGAGTTCAAACTGTCGAGCACCAAAACCTGCATAAACCCACAGATTTAACACATATGCACACAAACAAAAACATACCTGTGGGCACATATCTGTGATCTTCATACTTGCTACATACATTTAGTCTCAATACACACACACACACACACACACACACAGACACATATGCTTTAAACACACATACATATGCACGCCCTCCCTTCTTACATTAGTGGTCAAGCAGCCAAAATGTCGTCTCGTCAGTGAGGCAGCTCCATTGATTAGCACTTCCAGCTTCTGTTCTGGCCCAGGAATTACCCCTCTAATCTTGTGGTGAGTTATTTGCTGGAGACCAATCAGCCTGATCAGACGAATTACCCTCTTTGTAACTGCCTGGATGCCCAAACAACTCCAGCAAAACACACACTTGCACACAAGTGGACTCACATTACTGCACACATTTACATATATGATATGTGCTATCAAATATCCAGATAAATATCCGACATAAAACTCTCTCTTTTTTATGTCACATGCATGGACATGGTGAATGAAGCACTCCATTATCCAAGGCTAATCAAAACACAGTATCCATTAATACAAATATTGATATAATGCTAGTTTTCATACCGCCAGGGACATTGGACTCAGCCATGACCTTCTTACAGCACATTACTCCCTACCAAAGACACAAAGCATACCCCGTTAAAGCAATCACATATGAGCAAATACCTCTTAATTCTGCATATATAGTTTATGATAGCCTTTCAACTCCTTCCACCGCCGCTAACCCTTTCGACTTTGTTCTCTTTAATTGGCTACAGAACCACATGAAAGCTATATGTTAACACGGCAGGAAGTGATTCAACATTTCCCCCTGTCAGGAAATCTTCCTGTTTCACACAGTAATGAGATTTAGGGTTTAGAATAAACTGCTGTTTAGGTTGGGTGGCATCCATTTGGCATACTGTAGGTATATGTGTATGGATTTCTGTGTAATTATTCATGACCTCCACATCACAAATTGATTAGGTTAGGTTGTCAGAACAAAATATAATAAAACTGAAAAGAACACAATACAATAGAAACATGGCTCCTCTCCTCCATTCCTGTTTCATTTCCCTCTTTCACCTCACCTTTCCTCCCCTCTCCACTGTTTTCCCATCATTCTCTTCTCACACCCAGATCCTCCTCCCACCTCCTCTCTCATTCTGGAGGGGAAACAGCGGTGGCGACAGGCGAAGCAGAAACCCATTTTTCAGTTTAAATGCCAAGTGGTTATGTAGCATAATATTCAGTCAGAAATTAACCATCTTTCCCCTGCAGCCTGTCAAGAAGTAGAGACTGAGCGCACAGACTGAGGCTGAAAGGGGTGTAGGTTTCTTTTGCGCTGAGTTTGAATTATCAACATTGGCTTTCTTTAGCACCACTGCAGAGCTGATTTTGGTCACATTATGTCTGAAATCGCTGGCAAATGTTGAGAACACATGCAGTTTGCCTCAAGTACCAATGTGTGCTTTGCCGAGATCACAGCATCTGCTACACATTTGTGAAACTGAAAATGGAGCAGAATTTTACACCAGGGTTAGTAGGTAGTTCAAAAGTGTTGAAATGAAAAGAGAGAAGACAATGATTATCAGTTCGGGGGTTGAAACAGTTTGAACTTCTTGCTTTTTTTTTTTCTTTTTTTGACTGCCTGGAGCTGTACTGCACTGTAGTTCATGTCCATTTTCATCAGTGCAGAATAAATGGTAGCAGCTGTTAGTAAGTGAAAGAGTCGTCCAGTGGACTGGCTATTGAAAATGATGGCAGCTACCTAGTATTTTACCTAGAGTCGACCAGATCTGGAAAGCAGATGTAAACATTAAGTAAAGCGCTTGATTTCCGTTGGAGTAGGTTGAATAACTGCAATATTCTTAAAAGAATGCAAACCAGGTCACATTCCACAAGCATCTTTTTCAGACCAGAGGGTTCTTTTAAAAATGTTCTGATCCAAAAAACATTCAGAGTTGTATCATCTGGGCAATGCAGTATCATGGAACAAAACCAATCACTGGTTTCAAACAACTTACATTAAAATCCATCTCTGTGAAATTTTCACCTTGTCAGGATGGGCCCGAAATATACCACCAGCAGCAGGGCATCATTGCTTTTATCCCGTCACTTGTTTGACCCACATATTTTGTTGTGAATATGCACTCCATGATGAATTTCATTACATATAGAGACTCAATTCAGTTGTGTTTTGTGAGGGGAAAAAGCTAATTAGATTGCAGCTTAGCCGGTTAAGCTTTTAGCTTACATGCTGCAATTCAGATTAATTTCTCAGCTATCTATTCGGCTTGTGAAAACTTCCCACATTGACTGACAGAATA
The DNA here is from genome assembly GCA_020466265.1 of Siphamia tubifer. Lineage (NCBI taxonomy): Eukaryota > Metazoa > Chordata > Actinopteri > Kurtiformes > Apogonidae > Siphamia > Siphamia tubifer. The sequence goes on from CM035785.1 coordinate 14,455,648, forward strand.
GCAAGTAAGAGTTAAGTCATCAGAGCTTGAATTCAGCATTCATGTCTTCTTTATAATTCAAGAATGTTAAAATGAATACTGGTAAACCTGGATGTTTTTAGTTACAGAATTTTGACAAATAAAACTGCCAAACTGGAAATAGAATAGAATAGAATAGAATATCAGTTTTACAAGTGAGACTAAAATAATAGAACTGTGTCTGAATGCATTATTTGAACTTGAATAAATTAATTGTCTATAAATTAATAGCCTTGTCACTGTGTTTAAGGGGGTCATTCTGCCAAACCCATTCATATCCATTTTTTGGTTCATGTATTTGTATATTTGGACCTTAATAGTTTGGTTTGAATTTGAACTCTCCAGATGCTGCAATGCTATCTTTAGATTTATTTTGGCAAATATCAAGTGGATTTCTACAAGCTGTTTTAATGTGTTATGTCTATTATTAGTTATATCATGACATTTGCACATAGAAGGTAAAGACTTCTGATGAACATTTCTTAGTTGTTGCTATAATTGTTTGTCAGTAACAGTGGTTGTAGTCCATACTGAAAATAGTTTTGAACTTCCTACAGTAACATGTTCAGTTATTGGTTGAATGGGACAGAGCAGCAAACGACCTGAGGGGGGCGGAGCTCATTTGCATTTAAAGGACCAGCGCTCAAAATTGCCTTTCTGGTGTCATTGGTGAGAAATAGGGTTGAAGATGGACCTGTGAAGTTGAATTAATGAATCATTCAAACCCAAACATAGCATTTACCGTTTATGTAGAAATGTAGGATTTTTTTAAATGACTAATTCCATCTTAAAACAGCAAAAATAACTTAATAAATAACCTTTAAAACAACCCAAAACATTCAACTTATTCCACGTACTATAATCCTTAGTAAAGAGTTAAAAAAAACTACTACAACACTCACTACTACACTTACTCTGACAAAATAATTGTTTGCAATGCAATGCCCTTGTTCAAGGGAACCTGCACATCAGCCCTTTTGTGTCTCTCCAGGAAACCCTGTGCCACATTTAGGTCCTTTGATTCCTCCAGAGCAGGAAGGGGATCGATAGAGGCTTTCAGAAACGGCTCCTCCATCCATTCCCTTGCGTTAACGACAGCCATAACTCACTGGGCTGGCAGGAGGGGAGGTTCATATATATATCTCACCCCCAGAGCTGTGACCTTTCTGTCTCCCCACTGACAGCTCCTACAGAAAAAGGTGTCAATTAATGACATTTAGAAAATTTCATATCACTCCCAATAACTCTGAGGCTTTTTACACGAACTCTTCTATTGGCACTGAAGACTTGTGTGGGTGTTGGTGAAGGAGGGAGACAGAAAGAGAGAGAGAGAGAGAGAGAGAGAGAGAGAGAGAGAAAGGACTCCAACCTGTCATTAATGTCACTTGGTTTCCATGCAATCATTTTGAACTCAGGGTGGTATAAACGGTAATACATCACTTTGATTGTGTTCAGAATGATCTATTAGTCATCCCAGATTTCTTCATGGAGTCTCTTTGTGCACCTGCTTTTCTTTAAATAAATAAAATGATGAAAATACAGGTGAGACTCTGTCTGGGATGCAGCAAGGCCTTTCTGGTTGAACTATTAGCAACAATATTCAGCTTCCACCTCCATATTCTACATTGCATCCCAACTTCTTCTCCCATTCTGCCGTATCAGTTCCATATCAGTGCAGTTTATTGTGAAGCAGTGCATTGGTTACCTTCTAGAGTTCAGGAATAAACAACCGGCGGGTGACATAACCTTTCATGTAGTGCCAGACTCTACGTACACAAATAATTGAAGCCCTTGACCCTGTCTAGCAACACCTGGCTGTAAGTACAAACCTGACATTTTGATACCGCTCCGGGGGCCCCTTCTACCACTTATTTTTATATTTCAATAATCCATGACGGCCGAGGAAAAGGGGGAAAAAAACCAGAGAGGCGGGAGGTATGTGGGAAGTGTGAATGATTAAGATTGTCAACCTCAAATAATGTACTGAGAAGACAGACTATAAATCAGGTTTTGTGACATTTTCAAAAAAAAAACCCTGGTGCACTGTGTATGTGAGGAAAGCTGAGTTTTATAGTTGAAACTACCCATGCAAGCACACACACACACGGAAACACACACACACACTAATACACGCACACACTGCTCCCTGCCCCAAATGCCATTCATTCATTATTAATATATAGTATATTTATTTATTTCAAGGCTTCCTTCCTCCGCCGCTGAATGACTGTAACCTTTTCAGTGCAATATCCGCCTGTGTTTTGAGGTCTTGATAATGATATCTGGTTGTAAGTGTGGAAGTAGGGTGTGTGGGAGGACAGTCACTAGTGGGAAGGTCAGCGGATGATAGCTGTTGAATTTGCTGTGTTCAGAGTGTACTAATGCAACAATGGACAGACAGTTAAGGACTGACAGCTATTGACAGCAGTGAAGAGAGGAAGCCACAGCACAGTTCCTAACAGTGGAAGGATGGTGCTTGTTTTGCCATCGACTGAGACCCAGCCGGTTCAGTCGATGGTTATCTCCCTCCTCTGCGCCCCTCGTTATTGCCCCCACCCCTCCACCCACACACATACATCCACCCTCTGCCTGCCCCTCCTCCCTTCTTTTTTAACATTCAGGCTTTAATCATCACTGCTGAAATGTTGTTTGCTGTCACCTTCACCAAATTTACAACACCATCAGCGACATTTGCATATTGCCTAATATGGACATTTTCAATTGAGTCTGTCCCTCAGTTGCTGATGGCTTGTGTGTTTCATGGTTGTTATCCCCCTGCTGCTGCCACCACCTCCATCACTGCAACAATGTCCAGATAAGAGCGATGAAGTTAATTCCTGACCTCCCGATTGACTTGTTCCAACCTGCTGTCATTTGCTTTGTATCACTGGCAGTTACAGCTTAAACTGGCTTACTTGGCCTTGCAACACTGCAGCGTTAAAGAAAAGAATGAACATAAATGAGCATATTCAATTCCTTGTAAGCAAATGGAATGAGTATTTTTCTCGTATTTGTTAAGTGTGAGTCTTCTGCCAATGTAGTTAGTGTTGCATTCAGATGGAAACAAGAAGGTTTAGCTAAACCTGTCTGACACAAATTGCATGTCATGGAGAAAATGTCAAGGGTCAAAATAATTCTCTGGTTTTAGAAATATTACAACTGCATACCAAACGTACATTTCATGAAAAATAAGTGACTTTAAAATCCAATCTTAGAACATAACGATGCGAGGTTCACCCAGAATTTCATCTTTAATTCAGTATTTCTGTTTTTCTTCCTCTTGGTCCAATTGAAAAATGTGTGAATTGTGTTCTAAAAATTCACAATTTCAGCTGAAAACATGAAGGTTACATTTCTTTAAGACATATTTGTACATTTTAATCATGAAGTAACCTAATGTTCCTCTGGCGCCAAGTTTACATTCAACCATTTCAACCCTCTCTTTAAAACCATAACCAGGAAAACATACGCGCATATGTTTAAACTCGTCTATAACGTGTTTTTATGTAGGCCCACATTAACATGCAGGTCTTTCATTTGTCATATTTCCATTCATTCAACTGGTTTCATTCATTGTCAAAATTGTTTTCAATTAGGGAACTGCAGCCACATCGCTAAAGGATCTTGCCCTACTCCAACACTCCTCTCCTCCTCTTGTCCTTAGCTGCATGTTGTTTTGATACACAGCTGCCATCTGTGTGAAATATTAATGCAGTGGGCTGATTTGGGGTGTCGAGCAGTGTCACTCATTTGGCTTTTAATCATGCGGCAGCTTGAGAAAAAAGGAAGGAAAATAACTTCCCTTCCTGGGTGGCTGTCAAAGTCTTCCCAAAGTCATCCGGCACGTAGGGCGTCATGCCTGTCGCCTGTCTCTCCTCTCATTGACAGCTGCATTTTTGGCTCATCTCCGAGTGGCTGAGCGCTTTCACATCTAGCCCTTCTTTCAGCCAAAACAAGAACGCCACCCATGAAAATTTAAATACAACACCATCTCATCACCACCATCAGATATAGGCCTTCTCTTCTGAAAAGCACAAATTAAGATGCTAGATTTTTCCTGCGTATTCCAGTCCAATTGGTTGCGTTTAGACTAAAAATGTGATGTGTCTCAAGTGTTTGAAAGTAATATATGATTTGCCTGAATCAGACACGATCAGGACCATCCTTGTGCATGTATTCTGTCACAGATGAAAATGCAATGGGATGTTTTCTCAAAACTATAATTTCTCAAATAATTCTGTCTTCCTTGGTCCACTGAATGCCTCCCATATGAGAGAATCTGGTTTCAAAGGAACAAAGGGTACATGTTTTTGATTAATGTGTCTGTATTCATTATTCAGCAAAATAACATATGCATAATTATTACATTATTCAGCCATGGAGCTCATTGACAGTATTAATATTTCACTGATTTCACAATGGTCAGAATTTTCTTCACATCTGTGTTTTACAAAATAAATGTTGCTTTGCTACATACACACCTGCTCACACCCACAAAACTGACATCCATATATCTTGTCACCTTCCTTTAGAATATATCTGAACCCCTCATGACCCATTATCTGGGAATTTAATAAGCCAGTCTAATTAATATTTATAGTGTAATTGCCTGTTTTCTACTTTATTTTCTTGAGAAAGAAGTAACAGGGCTAAAATACTGTTGTTGTTAATTAAGACAAATGCATTAATTATTAAAGATGCAAACATGTCAAGCAAGCATAACTAATTATTCTAGCGTGTTAACAGTTGTTTAATGTTAGCAGCAGCTGAATTATTTAGAGCCCAGGCGCCATATTTGGATTGTTTAAAATGTGCCGTGGTAAGTGGGGTGAAGGAAGTCGCAGCAGGATCTCGGAAAAGATGAGTGAAAAAAGCAACAGAGAGCAAACTTCTACAGATGGGGCCCCACCGTACTTTAATTGCTTATTACAGGTGAGTGTGAGTGAGATGAAGAGGTGGTAGGGAGAGATGGTGTTAATTTAATGCACAACAAACTGTCAGGTTTTGGCCAAGGCAATGGAGGAGGTTTTTTTTTTTTTTTTTTTAACAGTGTGGGGTTGTTGGGTTTTTTTTTTGTTTCTTTTCTTTTTTTATTGGTGGAAAAGGCGTCAGGGAATGAAGGTAACTAGATGTGACGGCAGACAATTTATGTTGTTATGTCTTAATTGTCACCTGATGTGCATGCAATCTGGAATGCTGTCAAAAAAAGACACTTCCTCTCAGTGGAGAAGCAGAATGAGGTGTGAGACAAACAGGTTTGATCTGACAAATCCACAGTGAAGTAGATTTGACAAATTTAGGGCCCTATAACCAAGTGCAGATCTGCCAGTGAACTGTCGCTACGCTCCTTATTTGTTAGTAAAGTTAGCAATATATTCCACCTACACAACAATACGATGCTTCCCTATTTCACACACTCAAATACCTGCATCTAACACACAGTTCTTAATGCTCTGAGTCCAATTAAGCCACTTTAATGGAAATCACTATTGTACCGATGTTTTTATCCCATAAACACTGTCATATGAAAATTGTCAATTAGTCGGGAACTGAAATAGCTGTCAGTTTTAATCATTCTTTGGCTGTTGTTTCCCACTTCACTTTCACTTACAACACTATGATATCTGTCAACTGTGATGGTTTCTGTAAAAGTAATTACACCAAGCTCAATATAATCATCATTATATAAATTATGATATAAACATCCATATGGTCTGCGTCTCTTCAGATATGGTTACATATAAGGCTGTATATTAAACATGACACAAAGAAGAAAGCATCTCAAGTGACATTTCAGGAAAAAAAGAAGAAAGTTTTGCTATTGCATTTCATCTGAATAGAGCGCAGAGTTTGCCAGAACTGCATTAAGCAAAGAAAACATTTCGTCTTTAAGAAGATATTGCACAAGTGATTGGATCTTCTCAAAAAAGAAGAAAGTATGACAAAGGGCAAATCTGCAAGAAATGATGAGGGCAGCAAGCTGTTCAGCAGGGTACACATCTACTGTCAAGTCAATGTTTTTCAAACCAAGGCTTTTAGCAGTGTTCTACCTGACTTAATTTACTTTTTAACCCATTTTAGAAATACCTGTAAAATGTCACCCTCTTTGTGTTGATGGAAGATTTTATTATTTTTGAAATATTTAAAAAAAAAGTGGATTGTCATGTAGAAAATGAAGGTCAATGAAGTTACCATATTTATATGTGGCAAAGAAAATGATAAATCTATGAAGTAAATAAAAAAAAATACAAGAAAATCACATGGAAAATGAAAGGAACATATATGTGAGAATATCACTTATAACAAATTAGAACAACATAAGTGCTAATCCAGACACATGTCAACATACATATTAACCCTGTGAACCAGTGGTGTACACAGTAAATTTTGCAGTGTTAAATCAACACTTAGAGAGTTTATTTAACTTCTTCTAGAGTGTATTTGGTCCCATTGTCTCCAAATTAACACTGCAAAATCTACAGTGTAGTGGGCCCTGGAGAAGGAGGTACACTCAGAATTTTTGCCCTTTTTTTAACTAGTCCAGAAAACCTCCTTGTTTTACACTCAGTGACATGCAAGACAACTGTTTTAAATTTACCCCAAAATCCCAGTATTTGCTCACTATTATAACATTATCATGACTTGATCAGGGGCAGTTTGTAGATAACATGTAGGATAGCCTTTTATAACATTAGCCTACTCACAGTTTAATTATTGGTGACAAAATCTCTTCTCTCAATGTGCAGTCATATGGCCAGTGGTTAAAACAGTGACTCATTTAGAAGCCACCTTAAAACGTACCTCACAATTATGGATGTACCACTCTCCTGAAAGACATTTATTCTGCCTTTCTCTTTGGCATTTACAATAATTGCACATCTTTCAACAAAATGTGCACCGACCTGTCAATCATCTGTGATGGCACTGGTACCTGAGGTGTCCAATCAGGTTCCAGAGGTGACCAGTGCAAGTTAGCAATATTTTCCTGGGCATGACCCGACCTACTCAACCTCTGATTGGCTCATCAGTCCTCATACCTAAAGTTAACCAATCTAATAAGTGAAGGCAGTGAGTACTGGCCAATTGGAACCAGAGTAGGGAGGGTCATTGCTTCAAAATCCTAGGGAAAAAATGGTGAATTTGGTTTGCAGATATGACTGAATGACACACAGTTTAGAATTCAGTAAATAGCTGAAAAATGAGTAGGTGTATGTATATATACTGCTGTATACATGAATTTACCATGGTGTCACAAGCATAAACAACTTACTTTTGGGTAGTAAAAAGGTTGAATATGATGAGGTAAATATGCTGGCTCATCAACTTACCATTTTCAACAGGTAAGTTGGTTTAAAACACAGGTTATTGAAATTCAGACATAGTGTATATCAGAAGTGGGCAATTCTGGTCCTCAAGGGCCAGGATCCTGCACATTTTTGTTATTTCCCTCTTCCATCACACCTGATTCAATTAATGATCAGCTCATCAGCAGGCTCTGCAGAAGCCTAATAATGATGTAATGGCTCCCAGGTGTGATGGAAGAGAACAAAAATGTGCAGGATCCTGGCCATTGAGGACCAAGATTGCCCACCCCTGGTACTGTATACATGATAGTTAGGCTGAAGCACATTACACCCCATAGCTCTACCTAGTGCCCTGCACGGGCCTATTATCTGGGCCCGAGCCCGGCCCTGGCCCGAGGGGGTGGAGCCCCAGCCCGGCCCGGTCCGACAGGCTTTCAGAATTCTCAGGCCCGAACCCGGCCCGGCCCGACTTTTTTTGTTTTAACCTCCCATAAGAATGTTTTATCGTGATAGAACGCTATATTCATTGAGTGCGTTCGTAAATTGAATCTGCCGCTCTGAAAATGGGATAACGCTCTGCAGTTAGAAAAAACAGCATTCTATTTTTTCTGTGAATGACGGTTTCTGACAGATCAATGTGGACATAAAAGAGCAGGTTAAAATAGGGGCTGATGTTTTGATCAGCAGCTTGAGAACTCGGTCTGTGATCGCTGCTGGATCCACCACATACCCGTTCAAAATGTGATGAACCTGTTTTTTTGCTGTCATATCTTGAAGGGTTGTAATAAGTTGAAACTTAGTCCAGAACGGAGATTTTCCCTTAGTGTTGTTCACTCTCTTCAATTCACCATTTTCAACTTTGTTTTTATGTCGATCTCCATGTTTGTGGTGGGAGTCGGGAAGTCGCGCGAATCGGATAGTGAGGGAGGCTTCCGTATGCCCATATAAGGGAGGTGCCGGTGCCGGGGAGAGCAGCAGCTGCTGCATTCAATTGTTTCCATTTAAACACAACACGGGTTTTTTTTTGATAATTAAATTGAAAAATAAAAGTGCCCGAGCCCGGCCCGGCCCGTGTCCGAGGTAATTATACGGTCGTCGGCCCGAAGCCCGGCCCTGGAGCCCTCGGGCTGTCGGGCCCCTCGGGCCCCTCGGGCCTAGGGCTCCGGTGCAGGACTCTAGCTCTACCCCATCAAACAGAGCTATAAGGGCTTGAAAAGCAACCCCTATGAATTGGGACACCCCTTCGTCACTCACCTACGTCATCAGTTCACTCTGCCAGTAGTTATGTAACAAAAAAATGACAGCTTTAACCAAAAGTAAACAAATTTGTCTGCTGCCGTAGTTGGCGCATTCTCCTGGGCTATGCGGATATTTTTTTTTACCAATATCTACATCAATTTGAAAAAGTGCCATGCATCGACCGATTACTCCACTTTTACATAAATAGCAATTTTTTTTCATGTGCGTTTTATGGAGAAAATTAGGCAAGGCAAGGCAAATGTATTTGTATAGCACATTTCATGTACAGGACAAGTCAAGGTGCTTTGCATAAAACATATAAGAAAATTAAAATTATTAAAACTCATTAAAAGACAATTAAAATAAGAGACATAAAAACATTTAAAAGACAATTAAGAATTTAAGTAAAAGCTTCAGTAAATAATAAAGTTTTCAGGCCTGATTTAAATGAACTGACAGTTTTTCTCAGACCTCAGGTATTCAGGTAGTTTGTTCCACAGGTTCCACTGAATGATGCTTCACTTTGTTTGGTTCTGCTTTTGGGAACACACAGTAAACCTGTTCCTGATGACCTATGACCTCAGGGCTCTGGATGCTTCATAGGGAACCAGCAGGTCTAAGATGTATTTGGGTCCAAGGCCGTTTAGTTCATTATAGACCAGGAGTAAGATTTAGAACTATAACCTTTGACCCATAGGAAGACAATGTAAGGATTTGAGGACCGGTGTGAGGTGGTCCAGTTTCCTGGCACTGGTCAGGACTCTGGCAGCAGTGTTTTGGATCAGCTGTAGCTGCCTGATTGATTTTTTTGTTTTGACCAGTAAAGATGCCATTACAATAATCTAATTTACTGAAAATGAATGAATGCATGAGGTTTTTCTGTGTCTGGTTTGGACAGAAAACTCTTGATTCTAGCGATGTTCTTCAGGTGGTAATTGGCAGACTTGGTAATAGCTTTTAAATGGTTGTTCGATTTCAGGTCTGGGTCAATAATTACACCCAGATTTCTGGCTTGGTTTGTAGAGTTCAGCAACATGAACTGAAGGTGAGCACTGACCTTTCTTTTTTAGGGCCGAAAACAATCACTTCCGTTTTGTCCGCATTAAGCTGGAGAAAGTTCTGGCACATCCACTCAGTGATTTGATGAATGCATTTACTCAGTGTAAGTAAGAGATTGTAGTCATGTGATGACACTGAAATATAAAGTTGTGTGTCATCTGCGTATGGTGGTAATATTGAAATGCTCTATGATTTGAGCCAGGGGCAGCATATAGATGTTGAACAGAAGCAGCCACAGAAAGGACCCTTAGGGAACCCCAAATAACATCTTTGTACTCACTGACTTGTAATTATCAACTGAGACAAAGTAGTCCCGACCTTGTAAATAACATTTGAACCACCCACTTTTTCAGTCTGTCAAGCAGCATGTTGTGGTCAACTGTATCAAATGCAGAACTGAGGTGCAATAGTACCAAGACAGAAGTTCTGGATGCATCGTTATTCAGATGAATGTCATTTAACACTTTGATCCGTGCAATCTCAGTGCTGTGGTGTGCTTCAAATCCAGACTGAAAGTCACTATAAAGACTGTTTTCCAACAAAAAAGCATGGACTTGTTGGAAACTAGCTTTTTCAAAGATTTTTTTCTCTCAAAAATTTAATGTTTGATATGGGACCTATAGTGGAGGGATCTAGATTAGGCTTTTTTTTTAGAAGAGGTTTAATTACTGGCCTGGGGAAACTGCCCTGACTGAAGAGAACTGTTTACAATCTGCACTACATCTGAAGCTATACAGTTAAAAACATTTTTAAAGAATTTGGTGGGCAGATTGTTAAGGCAGCATGTTGTGGACTTTAGCTGTTTAAGAGTTTCTATCAGTGCTGTGTAATCTAGAAGGGCAAACTGTTCCAGATTAAGTGATGGACAGGAATGCACATACGATAGATTTTTCCAGAGCTAGAGCTACAGACTGTCTGTCTTATCTTTACTATTTTATCTGTAAAGTCATTGCATGACTTTTTGGACACCAGTAACTAATGCTACTGGATTTGTCTCTCTACAATACAAAGCAATGTTCGTGGATTATTACTGTGTCTGTTGATCATCTCACAGTAATAGGACTGCCTTGCATGTTTGACTTCCTGGTTATAAATATGCACTCTTTCTTCATAGGTGCCATGTTTTTGTCTGCAGAGTCATTTATCCACGGCAGCTTTTTCGTTCCTGTTAAGACTTTGGTCCTTATTGGGGCGATGGAATCAATGACCTTTAGAACTTTGGAGCTAAAACTATTTACTAGGTCATTGACAGGATCTGAGGGCAGTAGTGGTGATGGTATGAATTCTTAGGTGAATAATATGCAGGTGTTGTCATTAATATAATGTTTTCTAATCCTCCCACTCTCCCTTTTTTCGGGATTAGTGGGGGCAGTGGCTTCAAACAGGACACAATAGTGATCAGAGAGAGCCACATCAGTCACCATTACCTCAGAAATATTAATACCTTTGGTAATAATTAGATCTAGTATATGTCCCCTTGTTATGTGTTGGACATTTTACATGCTGAGAAAGCCCAAAATTATCCAGGGTATTCAAAAGTTCTTTAGCACTTCCATCATTACAGTTATCAACATGACTGTTAAAGTCACCAACTAAAACAATACAGTCAAAGTCAATGCATACAATAGACAAGAATTTGGCAAACACATCAAAGAACTGGACTTTTTTTTTTTCCTGAAGGAAACTGATAAAATCCGACACCGTTTGCTTCATATTTGACAGTACATCCCCAAACACAACATGTTTTCATCAGACTTATAAATAGATGTCTTAAAATATATACGAAAGTTTAAATCAGTGTAAATCTCTTGAATCTTATATCTCCAATTAGTTCTGTTCTGTCAGTGGGACAGTAATTCACCACCCGGAAGTGCTTCACGCCTATGGTTTACAAACATTCTGAAATCCCCTATACGCTGGACTACACCTGCTTTGAACATCATTCCTGTCAACTGCATATCTACTCAGATCCCTGCGAATAACATTCAGTTTGATGGACCCTCTGCTGTAAAATATTAAACAAGACACGTATGAGCACTGAAGGCAAGTTTTCTATCAGCTGACCAAAGATTGGGTGTAACTAACCCACTTCAGATCTTTTTTTCTCTTTGATGTAACTCATAACCTTTGTGAAAACTTGTCTGAAGATGATTTGCGCTAAATGTAGTGAATGCATGGTTTATGACCACTGAACATCTTGAGACACAGATGTGAAAAGATTCAGGAGATTGTCCCCAAGCAGTGTGCAAAACCTCCCAACTTTTTTATCATACAGTTCTAGGATCTGCCATTGATAATAGACTCCTGTGTCTTCACTGCTTGACCCCAATTATTCTGATACATCATAAAGTTTCAAGTAACAAATTCAATATCACCTATCAATCACACTTTTCCAGACAGCCTAAGAAAAGTATCCATGATCTTAGCTATCATGTATTGGATTTAATCATCCTATCTTTTGTATGACATGCAGGATTTTATAGTCAAATTAAAAAAAAAAGTGAATGAAAGATGATCTATGTATATGAGGGCCCAAGGTACCAACCTATCAGGCTTTACTAGTGACTGATAAAAATGATTACTAGAAGCCTTTTAGAGACTATTCAATGGATTCAGGTCAACATTCAGTTGTAATTCATATAAAATAGAGGCTGAAAGATTAAAACAGGTCTCAGAACATATTCATTTTCATGTGCTACACATTGAGTTTCAAACCAACACAAACATCACAGAAAGCATAGTTTTTAAGCCCTGGGCTATTTGTTTCCAGTTGGGATCTTTTCAGTGAAAGACAATGCAACTGAGTAGCTGATAGCAGCAATTTCAACCAAAAAAAAAACAGGTTATGAACAGAGAAGTGCTAAGGTAAAATACATAGTCATCTTCTCTTGTTTGGCTCCTTCAGTGAGTTTTAGCATTAGAGAATTAATACTTGTACTATTGGTTCTGTTTAGCATTAGTTTAGTGGTGCAATGTTGGTCTCATTGGATTTGGGTTTATGAAAGTTTTCATGACATACATTGTTCACAGACTGCTAGATTGATTTACATATGTGCCCTTATTATTAGTGCTTGTTGATTGGACTGTGTTCTGTTGACCAGTAATTGCTTTAGTTGAATTTTTGGCTGATGTTCTGGTTACATGGATGTATAGAATTAGTCTGTCTTCAGTAGTGAAATGCTTTAAAGCAGAGGTTTCAAATATGTGGCTCGGGGGCCAAATGCGGCCCGGCAAAGGTTCCAATGTGGCCCCCAGGATGAACTTACAAAGTGCAAAAATTATATATAGTCAACGCTGTGGAACCGATTTTAGTTCAGGTTCCACATTCAGACCAATATGGTCTACAATCAAATTATAGCAGAATAATATATTAAAAGAATTACTCCATATTTTCTTCTCATTTTGATGTGAAAATAATGTAGATGATGCCTATAAATAATGACAACTTCAAATGTCTGTCTTTCTTATAGTGGAAAAAATAACATTAAATTGGGAAAATATTTACACTTTTGAACTATCTTGTAACAATAAAATCTGAAAAACATGAAGGAATATGAACAAACTGAAATATCTAAAGAAAATTAAGTACAATTTTAACAGTTACGTGTCTTTGTAGTAGATCTGATCCATAATGCACATGTGTAAATGATAAATTGAAGCATAATATTGTTAGACTTGCATGTTTTTTTTCCAGGTTATTCACACCTTTTTTGTTGGATAGTTTTTTTTAAAGCAAACTCATAAGGTCATAGAGTTTGTATGCACTAAAACAAACGCAAAACATTGGAATTGGAATTTGTTTCTAGGTTAATGTGCTATAATTTTACTTTACTAAATTGGGCTGAATGTGGCCCCTGCTGAGACCCCTGCTTTAAAGGGTCATATTTTTGTTAAACCCATCTCATAAAATCTTTGGTTCATCTGTTTGTGTAGATTAAGAAGTTTGAATTTGAGTTATCTTTATATTTATTCCAGCAATAATCTAGTGGATTTCTACAACCTGTTTCAGTTCCTGCTTAATTTGTTATGTATTATTACTACTAGTTACATCATAACATTTGCACATGTTACGTGTGCTTCCTGTCTCCCTCCTGCTCCTCCCTGGAGTATAAAATGGAGGAGAAAGGGGTGGCTTGGAGGCACTCGCTCTCTCCTGATTGTTCCAACCTCTCCCACGGCCTCTATTCCATGCACTCAACTCTTCCTTTGTCTTGGCGCACGCTCTGATAATGGGGGTGACTCACTTATGACTCACTAGGGCTCTTAATATTTTTTATTGTTTTAGTTTGGGTTGTAGGTGGTCCCATTTTTGGTTTTTGTTTCATTAGGTGTATAAATACTTTTGTTCTTTAAGTTAGATTACTTTGGGAGTGACACAGACAGGTTATATGGCCCAATGTGGGTTGGCCTTGTCCTGTGTCCCATGTTCTGCTCTTTTTGGCTGGCACCTACATCCCTGTTGGGTTCTTTGAGTTGGTTTTCACCTGTTTTTGTTTTGTGATTAATAAAACATTTTTTTTTACAACCTTTATCAATAGTCCGGTCTCCCTTCTATATGATACAGGAGCCATTAACAGACATATAAGTTGAAGACTTCCCATGAACATTTCTCAGAGTACAACATAATTGTTAATCAGCAGCAGCTTGTTGTAAAAACTAATAAAAATATATCCAAACATCAAGCCGATTATCTAAAACATTCAGCTGTTGGTTGTATTAACTAGTTCAAGTGGCTGAACACAACAGAAAGCATGGGCAACTACCTGGAGGGGATAAGGTGTGCCTGGGCGGCTGTGGCTCAGTTGATAGAGTGGGTCGCCCAATGACCGAGAGGTTGGCGGTTCGCGTCCTGGCTCTGGCTGTCCACATGTTGAAGTGTCCTTGGGCAAGACACTGAACCCTGGCTTAGGCCCCCAGTAGGACTTACCATAGACCTTAGAAACCTACTGGTGTATGAGTGTGTGTGTGAATGGGTGAATGAGAGGCTAATGTAAAGCGCTTTGAGCACCATGAAGGTGGAAAAGCGCTATATAAATGCAGTCCATTTTACCTATTTGCATTTAAAGGGCCAGTGCTCAAAATAATCTTTCTGGTATCATTACACAAATAAAGTAAAAGATGTACCTGAGGTGTTTAATTAATGAAGAATTCAGACCCAAACATAGCATTTACAGCAGGCAGGTCCAAACTATTCCCCTAAGGGAATAGTGGTATGGCTAGTCAAACTGTGTACTCTTAAACCTGCAGCCACACCAGCCCTTTGTGGAATAGTTTGGACATGACTGATTTGCAGTTTATGTAGACCAGGGGTACCCAATCTTGGTCCTTGAGGGCCGCTGTCCTGCATGTTTTAGATGTTTCCCTCTTTCAGCACACGTGAAGATCATGATCATTCTTCTGCAGACCTTGATGATAGTTTGATCATGTGAATCAGGTGTGTTGGAAGAGGGATACATCTAAAACATGCAGGACAGTGGCACTCTCGGACTAGGGTTGCTGGCCCCTTTTTAAATGCTTTAAAAAGCACAATTCCATCTTTAAAAAGCAAAAATATCACTTATTACACTCACCAAAATCAAATGTGTAGTAGTGAAACAGTGTTAAAATGCATAGTTCAAAATGTCAGTCCTTTATTTATGCTTTATTCTTTATTTGCTTTATTTATCCTTCATTATGCAGCGAGAGAGACAACTCAATATCGTGGGACATAAAACAAATAATAATATATATGGGTTTTATTTATTATTATTATTCTCTTTCTTAATTCATATACATGTTTAACCTATGCAGCTAATGGAATAAGAAGTTCTTTATCACTTAATATTATAATAAAACTCCAGGTGTCAGAACTGGAAAACACCGTTCTAGAGCTCTCTCCTCTGTGTCCAAATCAAATGACTTGATTTTTTTAGGCTATTCATGGAAACATGAGCCAATTTTCCAAGCTTCCATGTAGCGAGTCATGTCAGGCTATGTCGGACAGAATCTGATCGGCAGTTGGTAATTACACCTGTCATGTATTTAACCTCCTGCCTGCCTGAAAACACCCATGATTACACAAGAATCTATACATCACTAGGTAAATTTTTGACATCCTGAAACCACAGGGAAGGAATAAATGCCAAAGTCATACGCCCTCTCTTAGAATATGTGATAAAAACTATTGTAATGATGGCATTTTTTCCAGTGATGCAAAGAAACACTGCTGCTTTAATCCTGCATCGCAGTCTTTTGAACAGTATTTTGTGTTAAAGGAAAAAAAAAAATCAAAAATCAAACTGATAACACTCTTCAATTTTGTTACATGCCAATAGCTAAAAAATAGGACAAACTATATATGTAAAAATTTGAATGATTCAGGAAATAAAAAAACTACCTTGCTAACTTCAATGTATTTTTCCCCCATCATGCATTGCCCTGAATTGCCCACGCTAATCACCCTTCACACAGAAACGCATGAACTCCAACGGTCTGTCTGCTCTTGATATGATTTATAAGCTGATTCTGACCTGTGGGCACATGACAGTTGCTTTCATTTTCTTCTATATATTTTCCCCCTTTGTCGCCAAGGTCATTGGTGAACAAGCCCCTCTCTAAGTTTTTCCAGCGCCCTCCTCTTTTGTCCTCCTTCCTTCTCTCTCTGCCTCCCTCCCTCCCTCCTTCCCTCTTTGGCCTGATGGCCCCATGAATCATCCCGTCTTCCCCATCGAACTCTCCAACGCCTCCTTCCCACCGCCGCCAACCCAACTTCCCCAATCCTTCTTCATTCCCGCTAACAATTTGGTAATGAAATATTGATTTTTAGTTAGATTCAAATGGATGTTATTAACTTTGCATTGATAAATCGTTCCCCTCTTCTTTCTTCTTCTTCTCTCCCTCTCTCTGTTTTGGATAGAGTGCTGGTAGTAACACCTGATTCACAATAAAGCATGGAGGCCTGTTTTGCTCCATGACCTACAATGCTCCTTTTGAAGGCCACTCCCTGTTTCTGTCCAATACATACCCAGTATTTTTCACACACACACACACACACACACACACACACACACACACACACACACACACACACACACACACATCTAGCCTGCTTACATTAGAAGCTGTGAATATATACTGATTACCTGCTGTGGTCAATGACAGTGGCTTATACCATATTTTATTGAATGTTGTGAACTCAGATGAAGTGCCCTTTTCAGAGTGAGTCATGCATGGCATTGCAACGTCCTCTGCAGCTCAAGGCAAACATGATTACTCTATCAGTACACAATGAGATGTTTTTTTTTTTCCCTTTGCTTTGCTCTACAGTCGGCCCTGATCACTGAAACCCTTTTCTGTTACAACAAAAGGCAAAAATCCTCGATTAGATATAAAGACATGGTGTTCACATCCAGATAGATTCCCTGGATGCAGGTAAATTGTTGAACATGTGCTCTGGATTCCACTTCAGACCTTGGTGGAGCGTTGTACCTTTTTTTTTTTTTTTAAAGAAAGCAGAACCTAATAGTATATTCATAGTGTATGTCACAGTATGAGTCAAACTCAGATTAAATATGCAGATAAGTTAGTTTGATTATCTATTTTATTGTACAGGAAAATTTCAGGGAGAGAGTTCTCAGAGAAAAAAAATTACAAAACATGCTAAAGTCCACTAAAATTCACAAAGAAATTAACACAAAAAACAAATGAAACACTACCTACCGACCTATTGATCGATTGGTCTGTCTGTCTATTGGCCATTGTAAATGGCTAAAATAACTCTGTAATTACTCTGTATTTACTATTCACTGCTAAGCCCTAAACTCAATACACTCTCTCATAGAACCCCAGCCTAGCACACTGTTGTGTATTTTACTTGACCCTGTTTTTTCAGATGATTTGGATACTATTTCCATCACACAACCACATCTTCCTCTCAAATTCTAAAATGAGGAAAGTTAATTGATGTTTTACATTAGATCTTTGTCCTATCCTGGAAAATTAGTCAGACAATGCTTAGGCAATTTAGCATTACTCCCACAGTTATGGTATTGACTGCTCAATGCCTCTTTACATAAAATATAACATAAAGATAACATGGAAGATTTTTTTATATAATAACTTAATCATTTTAAGGGGGTACACACCCATGACTTAGGCTGATGTTTGTTTGTTTTTGTTTCAGTTGATTCTCCAAAATGACTGATATCTTTTCTGGGCTTCAGTTTGGTGTCTGACACTGAAATCTCAGTGGCTGTAATTTGTTCCCTTTAGACGTGTTTGTTTTGTCTCTGACAGTATCTCTGAAATGGAACTGTCAGAAAGAAGACAGAAGGAAGGAAGACTTTGAACATGAAGGCTTTCATTTTAACGAAGGCTGGGGTTTATGTTCAACAATGCGAGCTTGCTAACTCGATTGATATGTTTATTGGCACTTTTTTTTCTTCTTTTATGTGACGATCACACAATTTTGTCACACCTTTTACAAAAACTAACTTTGTTGATGGTTGTGACATTCTGATTAAACTGCAATTAAATTTGGAAAATATACAACACTGTGTTTTCTCCATGCCCTGCTCACTTTTCCAGATGCCACAGTATATCTTCACAGCTTCCAGCACACACACATACATACACACACACACTCCACCCCATCCCTATCCAGTATTAAAACCAGCGATTTGACACAAGATGGACGTGGTGGACAGGCAGAGCCCAGGGGACACAACCAGGGTTGCATATGAGGCGTCCGTTACTGAGAGGGCCATTTACATTTCTCTCTGCGCGTTTTCTCTGACAGCGACACAATTTCCTGTTCCGTCTGGCGAGCTTTTGACTGCGAGCTAGGGACTGAAATGTAATCTTTGGGGCTCACAGCGCACTCGGCCTCCCCTGAGTATTTCCCCACCAAACCCTTGAACTCTGCTCTGGTAATCTTTTATTCCAAGACCTGGTTGCTTTTTAGCCTGAGAAACAATGGAGCGCTCAAAAACAGACTGTCTAATATCCTGACCATACGATTACTCCACTCGCCCCAGGTCGGATTATGTCCAGACATAGTACGCACAGGAACAACCTACAGTATAAGCATTCAGATGACAAACCACTCCTCTTCTGGCCATCTGCCTGCCAGTCTTTTCTGAGTGCTTCCATATTTGTCCAAGTTTTAATATATTTGCAGTCATGCATGCACTGGAAGATTGCAGGAGAGAGAGGTAGAGGGGTATTATGTGTCTAGGAGTCTCTACCATGACCTGGTATGTAACTGGGGAACATTGTGTTTGAGGTCAAGTTGATTTCTCAGGAGAAAGACTCTCTATAGGTTTATAGTAACAAGGAAACATAGTCTCTATCTCCTGCCACTGTGATTTATGTTTAGACAACAGATCACTGTGCGAGACAGCCTTGCACATCATGACACTGTGCACACGATACACTTACTGCTGGGCTTGTTTGTGACAGTGAGTGGCACAATTTAAATGATGTGCACCTTATCTAAACTTCTCGTACAGAAAAAAAAGGTTGTATTTTTGCTTTAGTAAGTTAATAGTATTCTCCTTAAATACTGTTTTGACATTGCTTTGAAAGATGGGTTAAACAAATACCAATCAATTCATTCATTTCCTCTATTCAATTAAGTTTCATTCAGTTCTATTTATATAGTACATGATTATCTCAAGGCACTTTACAAATTCAGATCAAGGCCTCACAGAATATATGGAGAGGAAAACTAACAAATCCTACAGGAATAAGCCCAAGGCAATAGTGGGGAGAAATAGAAATAACTTTTTTTTTTTTACAGAAGGAAGAAACCTCAAATAGAACCAGTGTCTGGATAAGATGCCATCTGTCTTAACTGGCTAGAGTTGGTGGACAGAGAAGAGAGAAAATAACAGTAAGAAAAAGAAAGGACAACAAATAACAGACACTGGATGACACAGGCAAACACCAGGCAGGTTGGAGTCCAGAACCACAACATAAAGAAATCCGGAGCCAGAGATACCTACAGAAATGAACAGGAAGACAGAAGATAGAGAAGGAAAAGAGCAAAGGGCACGAAATGGAAGACACAAAGTTACAGATGAATGATGACATATTGGATATATGGACAAAGCCGAGGACCAAGCAAGTGAAACTAAGGGCGTATTCACATAGTAAAGTCCAGACCAAGGTTCGGACCAGAACCTTTTTTTTGCCTTTTCACACTGCACTTATAATCCGGACTTTATTTACAGTCTTCATTCACACTGTATTGAATCAAGTGGACCAACGGACTTTAGAACGTCATGTCATCAATGCATTCACAGCGTGCGTCTCTCTATACTCGACCCTGATTGGTTAGTAGATGAGCGCGCTACACTGTTGCAGGCAATGGACCCAGTTACTAGTTTTATGAGTATTTTCTAATTCAGTCTTTGTACTATCATCCGACCAAATTTCAATGAAATACCTGGTTTCCTCGTCTCCCCATGTATTGCCGCGACTCATGCTTGGGCATTGACTAGATTCCGCGCACCTGACTGTGACGTAATTGGTCCGATAGTCCGGACTTTCCTAAAAAGACCTTTCACACTGTGCACCAGCGAACCTTGGTCCGGACCGAGACTACCTCCTCAGCTCAGACCAAAGGCTCGGTCTTTAGTCCGGACCAAGGTTCGGGGGAGCATTCACACTTGTCAATAAAGTTCGAACTTTCCTGAATAGTCCGAAAGTCCGGATTTTCTGAGTGCAGTGTGAATACGCCCTAAGGGATGGATTAGACTCACCAGAACCAGACATAACTGTACACTTTATCCAGAAGGAAGATTTTAAGTCTAGCCTTAAAAATAAAGAAACCGTTAGCACCTCAGATCCTTGAACCACTGGAAATCCTGTGGACTTGTGATACCTGTCGATCCACTAATCCTATGTACATAATTGGTGTAGTATACAGTTCATATTCTTTTCATGACCATTAAATGTGACCATTTGGATGTTCAGAAGCTCTGTAGTGAGGGCTGTAGAACTCGAGTCCGGTCTTGGACTTGAGTCCGTTTTTTTATGATCTCGGACTCTCTGGTATTTGTCTTGGACTTGTCTCGGTCTCGGCCACTGGTCTTGCCAACTATGGTTCTTGATCTTGACCGTGTCCAGGCGTCTTTATTGAGTTCCAATATTCAAGGGAAAAGGCATCATTCATCTGGGTAAGTTAACTGTAGAGCTAGATGCTGCTTAGCCTCATAAGCTAGACTATGTGTTATGTTAATGTTAACATTAACATTAGCTAACATAGTGGAAGATAAACCAAGGTAATGTGTTTTTGGACAGTTATCATCACTTATGGTATGTCTGGTATTACTGGTTTCATGAGATATATTGAAAAATGAAACAATTGGTTGTTGTGAATTACATTTGTGGTTGTGTGATACTGTACTGGTGTTATCAAGGCTAGCAGTTACACAAACGCTAGAGCGGTTATGATAACGTTCACTTTCGGGTAAAATAATTGTGTATGTATCTGTGTGTGTGTGTGTGTGTGTGTGTGTGTGTGTGTGACCTCCGTTAACAACTTCTGCGCTTTGTTCAGAAATAAAAAGAAGGTGTTTTAAATTCACTCTGTTTATTTTTATTTAACCAAACTTTAATGTTGTCTGTAATGCACATCTAAATAACAAAATGATACAATATTGTTTTTCCAGTGAAGGCATAAACCAACCATAGGAGTAAACTGGTTATACTGGTCTATGTTACACTGGTAATACTGGTCATTCTGGTCTATGTCTGGACTGAAGCGATATTATAATTTAGTTGTTCAAATACCCAGTACTAGTACCTATCAGTAGTAATACTAGTGGATTGGTGTTTGTATCAGTTATACTTGTAACTACTATATAGGTATCACCTTATATCATTCTGTTTTCTTTAAATTAGATGATGTGATATCAAGGAATAATAACCCAAAATTATTGACTTTATACATGCATACAGCTTAGTTTTTTTTCTGTCCTAGGCTCAGTCTTGACTTGAACTCAGTCTTGGAATTGAACCTCTTTGGACTCGGTCTTCTCAGGTCTTATTCTTGGACTTGTCTCGATAAAGGTGGGCTTGACTACAGCCCTTTTTGACAACATTGATTCACCAGTAAAATCCATGGAGTTAGAGTTATGATGATTTAATAATAGATTTTACTGAAAAAGAAAGTTTTTCCTAAATTTTGTTTGTTTTTGATGTAATAACCCTAAACTTTACTGTTAGCTTTTATGAACATCTATATCATCAGTAAATTAAATATAGGAGAAAGCACCTGATATACACTGAAAACTCCAAAATACAGAGGATAATACTATCATGAATGGTGACACATCACTTGAGAGATTAAATAGAGGGAAAATTCATTTAGGAATAGCCACAAAAGAGCACTTGGACTCTATGGGTTAAAACAAAATAAAATATAAACAATAAGTAACTTTTTTTGAAAAAAAAAATGTATGGGATAATATATACAAAAAAAAACTTGAGTAGTTTTAGAATGTCCTGGAAACACAAGTAAACCTGCTGTATCAGAAGGATATTTTGTTCTTCAGTGGTCTCAGGTAGACACTTTTTTTTTCTAGATTTTGTTTCTTTTTATTACTCCTCCACATCATACTTACAGGTCATCACAATCAAAATAATTAATGAGAAAATATGTCTCTAAACATGTTCTATAATCATGCCTTGTGCTCATAGGCCTATGTGTTAAGATGGTTCCTCAGGTGGTATAAAAATGAAGCCAGAATCTTACAGTCATGGGAGCTACCATGTTACTTGTGTAATGCATGTTGAAGCCAGAGTCTGTGCAATAATACGATAGATATGTCATATTATTCTCCTGCCTATCACCCACTCTTGATTGGCTTGTGGCTGTGAGTCTGATGGATTCTGGCTCAGGAGTAGTCAGCTGTCAATCAACCTTAAATAAGTTATTGGAACACTCGACAACTGGGGAAAATTCTACAGAATGTGAACTTTCAGCTTTTATTTCAGGCTGAAATAAAATAAATCAATTATTGACAGAAATTTCTAGTTCTTTGATACTGGAGCCTATGTTGGTACTTCTGAACAACCAAAACACATTTTTTTCCTAATATAATTTATAATTAAATTTCAATTGTGTATCATCTTTAACTTTGCATTTAAGTATACAGGTGAACGGGTAGTGATTAAACGATGTCTGTAAAATGTTATTCTATTATTATTAGTGAAAAAAGCAGCACAATGATGTCTGTATATTCTTCTCCTATTATACATTTATCTACAGAATTCTCATGAACAACTTACGTTACAATCATTTGAAGTGTTTACATCCTTTCTATTAAGGCACAGAAACTGGCTTAGAAAAGAAATTAGCAAAGACAAAAGCAAATATTAATAGGTCAATTGGCATTTTTAACAAACAGAGCTCAAATGTGACCTTGCGACTTGGTGCTGCCATCATCTGTGTGTGTATTTGACTTGTGTGTGTGGGTGGGAACAGGACAGTTGAGACCCCGCCTACACAACCTCTTAGCAAAACATGATCGATAATGTTATGAATGCAAGCGACTCTGAGCTGAATGTGAGCTCGGTGCAGACGTATGCGCAGAAGTGTTGCCAAAACTCCCAGTTGTTGTCTGTACCCGAGGCAACACTTCCGCCCCAATTCATCAAATTGTTACGCATCTCATTATTTCCCTAGTAACGGAAACGGCGATACAGTTATGGATAAAGTAATTAAGTAATTACTCTGTTACTCGAAATGCGGCCGCGTTAGTAATGCCCTTATACACTAACGCCATTATTCCCAGCACTGTTCCTCCCGCATGTTCGATTATCTGTGTATTGTATGTATCTAATTTTATATATATAGTTTTTTAAGAAAAGAAATATCACACACATCATGCAGAAATCTTCAAAGCTCATGTATCAAAAATTATATGTTTGGCGTTCTAGTGTAGGGTTAATTTGTCCAAGGGAATAATTTGAAAAGGTGATCGGGTTGATCATATATGCAGCAGCCAGTCTCCAGAAAAAGATGTTTTGGTTTCGCAAGGTATCTTGGTGTCCATGTCCATTTCAGATAATCCCATTATCTAGGTTTTCAGTGATGATTGGGATGAGAGCATCTCCTATGACCCTACTGTATGTCACGATATCATCGATTACTTGGTCTAACGGCAGAAATGACATGCTGTGCTTTTAAGGCTTTTTTTAATACTCTAATTTGGATAAGACACGCTGGTGAAGTGCACACAGTTTATGGGATTAAGCTGAACATTTGCCTCTTGGGCCAAATGGATGCTGGTGTTATTAATTTATCACAGTACAAAATTCTATAAATGTTTAAGACCATGTCTTTAGTGATCAATACAAGCAGCAGACAGCATCCGATGAGCCTGTAAAACACAACAGCAACGTCTCTGAGTGTAATCCCACTGTATCCCTGTAGATACTTTTACGATAGCGTGACCTTTGTTAGGCCTTCAAAGATGCACGCCCGTTCCTTTGCTCCCCTGGCTCAATGCTATAAGGACATATTAAATCTAGATAGGACTGCTGTATTAAGTAGGGAGACTGTCTCATGCTACATGTAGATAACCTTCTGTTATTAGCTCCCTGATGGCCAATCAATACGCCACTTCCTTGCTGCTGTGGATGAACCAAGTCCCTCACCTAGATAATCATCTCTCACTGTCTGATGCCGAATAATTGGTAGCCTCTCAATCCCAGCTTGGTTGACAAGGGTGGTTTGCATATTAAAAACACGGTGCTAACAGTCTATCATTCTGAACAGAGAGAATAAACATGCATATACATAACATTTTGAGATAATTGAGCTGGGATGCATCACCAAACCCAGAGGAACAAAAATAGCTTGATAAAGAGAAGCTGGGGATGGGTTTTGCTATAAGTATACTGCTGATTACTGCTATGATGCTATGCATAGTGAGTGACGGATGGTGTTTATGACTGTGTCGAAAAAAGGGACGGCAGCAGAGAGTTTGAGTCCCTGATGGCCATTTCTCTGTGGAGCGAAGACATCATCTTCCCACTGAGCTGCAGGGCCCCGGTGGATAGAATTGACATGGATGATGAGAATGGAGATGATATTTTAACGGAAAGAGAAAAAGCAAACTCCCTGTCCATCTGCACTTTTGCTTCATCATACATTGCTGCTTTTCCTTTATAGTTTTTTTTTTTTATTTCTCTATTTACACTCATTGGCTATATATTTTCCTCTTCCTCTAAAGAAGTCTTTGCCACAGCTGTATTTTTTTACACCTCTTATTTCTTTTTATAATGCTAAACATTCTACAAGTGAAGTGGTCCAAATGTCAGGTCTTCAAAGCTGCCTTATTCTGCTAAAGAACTGGCTCTCCACTGAGGTTTCTTAAAAGAACCCTTTAATTAAAGTGTTCAGTGAAGAGCTCATCAATGAGTGCTATTAAAACATTCAGTAATTAAAAGGGATCCTGCAAGAAAGTGTACAAGGGATGAATTGAATATAATGAGTTCCACTGAAAACTTTGTTTCGAAGTGGATTACATTCAGATGCAGTTTTGAGGAGTGTTGAAAATGTTTGTGCTTTTATGATAAATGATATCACAAGTTTCTTCAAGTGCTCCCCAAAATGTGCATATTCAAGGATTCTTTAGTGATACACAAAGAAATAATTAAGAACTTGACGGCCTTTGCATTTACTCTCACTTGCGCCAGTGTTCCTAAAATGTATCGTCAAATACAATTTATATGTTCAAGTTAAAGACTTTGTTATGAAAACAGCCAGAGAGGAAGGTCACTCTGGAATGTGATGACAAGACAGTTGAATGATTAAACCATCGTTGTTTTGTTCTGTTCTATTTCTTGTTAATTTTAATGTGTGATACAACTAAAGGTACATTTATTTGCAAATTTATTTCCAAATACATATCACCTAGTGGTTTGGTTGTTAAGGTGAGCCTCTGATTGGGAGCGGCCATGGCAGGTTGTTCAGTAACTGAAGGGTTGGTGGTTTAAATCCTGCTCTGTACTGGTCAGTCCGCTGTGTCCTTAGGGAAGACACTTCACCCTCCTTCCCTCCACTGCCACTCACACTGGTGTATGAATGTTTGGTGGTGGTCGGGGGGGGGGGGGGGGGGGGTCTAGGCACGAAATGGCAGCCACTCTTCTGTCAGTCTGCCCCAGGGTAGCTGTGTGTATGTAGTTTAACACCACCAGAGGGAGCATGTGGGTGAATGAATAATGGGTCACTAATGTGAAGTGCTTTGAGTGGTCAAAAATGTGTGATATAAATCCTATCGATTATTATTATTATTATTATTATTGTTGTTGTTGTTGTTGTTGATGTTGTTGTTATTATTATTATTATTATTATTATTATTATTATTATTATTATTATATACAGATATAAGCCTTTTTCGGAAGGCAGTAAGACCACCATCTTATGGTGATTCGGTAATGCTTATTAGGTCACTTCTGTTCTCAGGTATGGATCACTTTCATATGGACATGAATCCATGTAGTCTCTACCCAGGACTACCTTCTGATTTTGGGTATGGTACTCACACATGAATGTTTGCACTTACGTTGATAAGATTAAGTGGGCATTGGGATCCAACATATACAAACTTGGAGCCCTTATGCACTGTTGAGTTGAGTCTACAAACTTTGGTCTTCCACTATATACATTTCCATCCACCTCACTCCAAAAGTTTTGCATATTTTGTCGATATTGTCATTGTCCAAGGTCTAAGGTGGTATAAAAACTAGAATTTTCATTAAAAAATTATAGCAACAGGTTATGACCAAGCATCAGTGGGTTCAATATAGATGCTTTGGTGCAGTATCCTAAAAAATCAAATAACTTTCCCCTAAGCTATTCAGTTTTTTTTAATGTCCTAAGGTACATGTTTTAAGTACTAGTGATCAACGGATATGGAATTTTTGGGGCCTCAGCCAATGACCAATACAAGCCGCCAATGTTTCAAAGAGGAAGCTGATTTTTTTCCCTCTGTCAAATGATAACAAATGACAGATCATCTTTTTTACTTACAATCAGAAAACAAAACAATTTGTGACAGTTAATTTAATAAGTATTACTACACCAAAAAAATATATTTTTTCAGTATGTACAGCAACGTCAGCAAGAACATAGAGGTGCTGTGAACTTCACCTGTCAGTAAATCATGGGAGGGAAAAAAGAGCATATCAGCTGATGCAACAGGTCAATACAGATACAAGAACAAAATGTCAAAATATTAGCATCGGTCTATCAGTATAAAGTACCCTATTAACATCTGAAATGAAATTAATATATTTTACTACCATATAGATTTTAACCTTTATATTTCAGATGCATATAAAAGAAAAAAAATTAAAAAGGCAACATATGCAAGTTCTGATTTTTGCCACCATTATTTTCTGTTCATTCATGGTCTTACATTGATTATAGAAGCCAAATAAAACGCTACCTAGAGCCTCAGCTCTACCTGTGTATCCAGCCAGAGTTACATGCCAACATTTCATGGGATTTCAGGAAAACATCTGCTGAATTATCTTCTGGCAATAAATTTGACTTCCTACCAGCTCCAATCTTTTCTAGCTGACAGTGCACTCTTATCTCCCAGAAGAAGATTGAAAAAAAAAACGTACAAAACAAGAATCAAAACATAAATGTACATGTTCAGTCAGAGTTTTCAGACACTGAAGGACTGCAGAGTAACCCCCAAAACTGGCTTTGACCTCTTTTGTCTAGACAGAAGAGCCAAAAGGTCACATTGTCACTCTCTGTGGAGTTAAATATTGGGTAGCAAGATAAACTTTAGATATAGCTGTCATCTCTCTGTCTCTGCCTCCCATGGTGGTATTGAGGGCATGTGTGTTTGTACCAGTCTTACAAGGGCAACATCAAACCACAGTGTGAGTGCCAAAGTAAGAGAAGGGCTGCTCTGATATCAAAATATATGGAGATCAATGCCAGAAGTGCCGGCAATATTGCCTCCAGGATGGAAGTTGAATGGTGGATGCCATGGAAGCTGACAACCAGCAGAATGTGCACCCACAGGGGCTGCTGTTCCTGGGGCATGGCTATGGCCAGGCACCAGGGGAGAAACCAAGGAACATCTCGACTTGGAGGAGCATGAGGGCTGATGCTGTCATTGCTGGATCAGTGGAAGAGGCGGACACTATGGACCCAGGTTCAATGCTCAACACTCAGGGGATGAGAAATAGGGCCTGAGCCTGCTAACCTCTGCAACACAGTAAAGATGCAGTGACATTGTCATTGATGCACATACAGTGCACCCAATGTCAACAGTCAAAAACATGTTTTTAATGGACACAGATCTCAAGACTGATGATATAATATACATATGTACCAATGTGGAAATCAAAGCCATCATAACAAATTAAAAGAAACTATAGTGATGCTCTACAATTCTGGGTTTTGTACACTTGGAAACAAAGATAAGATAAGATAAGATAAGATAAGATAAGATAAGATAAGATAAGATAAGATAAGATAAGATAAGATAAGATAAGATAAGATAAGATAAGATAAGATAAGATAAGATAAGATGAGATGAGATGAGATGAGATGAGATAAGAGACATAGGAGGACTCTAAATTTAAATTTTACCACTTAAGGACAAAAGTGTATAAAACAGGCATGTTACATATGACTGTGAACACCTTCATTCCAATACAATGAAATAGCTGTAGCAAACTGTCAAACATCTTTCATTATATCTGTCAGGGATTTACTCTCACTTTATCATGGCAGAATCCCCGAGTTTTAGTGTTTTTCCGTGTTTTTTGAGCATTATCAGTTTAGCATTTTCAAGCAAGTTCTTCCAAACCAACTCGATCCCAACTCTATACATGAGACACTGACAAAACATTTGTCACTGTATTTTAGGGCATTAACAGAGATGTCGACTAGTCGACTCCCGTAGCACAAATCGACTTAAATTTGGAGAAGTCGACAAGTCACATGTTATTCTTTCTCTACCTCAGCTTGTAAAACATTTTGCATTTAATAAAAAAGTGAGGATGCATGACAGACGTCTGGACCAGTCCCATTTTAGAGCCGTGGGTCCAGACATATGGTCAGCCTACTAATGTTGTGCAGTTAAATTCCAAAGAAAACTCAAGGTGTCTTTTGTTGGGGTTAAAATGCTAATGCTTGTGTCTTGTAAGGGCGTATTCACATAGTAAAATCCGGACCAAGGTTCGGACCAGAACCTTTTTTTTGCTTTTTCACACTGCACTTATAATCCGGACTTTATTTACAGTCTTGATTCACACTGTATTGAATCAAGTGGACCAACGGACTTTAGAACGTCATGTCGTCAATGCGTGTACAGCGTGCGTCTCTCCATACTCGACCCTGATTGGTTAGTAGATGAGCGTGC
Source organism: Siphamia tubifer (assembly GCA_020466265.1). Classification (NCBI taxonomy): domain Eukaryota; kingdom Metazoa; phylum Chordata; class Actinopteri; order Kurtiformes; family Apogonidae; genus Siphamia; species Siphamia tubifer. The sequence goes on from CM035785.1 coordinate 14,484,653, forward strand.
TACACTGTTGCAGGCAATGGACCCAGTTACTAGTTTTATGAGTATTTTCTAATTCAGTCTTTATAGTATCATCCGACCAAATTTCAATGAAATACCTGGTTTCCTCATCTCCCCATGTATTGCCGCGACTCATGCTTGGACGTTGACTAGATTCCGTGCACGTGACTGTGACGTAATTGGTCCGATCGTCCAGACTTTCCTAAACAGACCTTTCACACTGTGCACCAGTGAACCTTGGCCCGGGCCGAGACTACCTCCTCAGCTCGGACCAAAGACTCAGTCTTTAGTCCGGACCAAGGTTCGGGGGAGGTTTCACACTTGTCAATAAGGTTCGAACTTTCCTGGAAAGTCCAGATTTTCTGAGTGCTATGTGAATAGGCCCTATGTGTACGTTGCTACGTTGCAGTGAACTTTAATACAAGTTGCTCATTGGTTTGGTGCTGTTTCTCCGCTGATAATGTGATGACGTCATCATGACTTGTCAACTCAACTTCGACTTTATTGATGGCTAAGTCGACTTGTTAATGCCCGACTGTATTTATATAAATATGAATCTAATGTGTGTCGGCATCTGTCTTTTACTTCCACCAATTAATTTAATACCTGAAAAACAGCTGTCAATGTAAACGCAGTTTATAATGATGTTCGGGGAAACAAAATTGTTGTTTGTGAAGAAAACACATTTACATTCACTCAGTATGTTTTTCTATTCAAAATTAACTAAATTATTACTCAAATACATAATTTTATTGAAAAAAAAACTCTAACCCTATATTGAAACTTTAATTCAGCTGCACAAGAACTTTCTTTCTTTAAGTTAGCAGATGATGACTCAACTGACAGAAATTACTGTTCACTTTTTTTTTAAACAGCAGTAATATCTGAGCGTTATTAAATGCTCACTGTCAATTAATTCACAGAGGACATAACTGTCACTTCAAATCATGCTTTGATTGTCTGCACTCGGTGTTCACAGCATTCACACACATGATCAAGGTTTCTGTCAAGTTTGATTTTTATCAAGAAAAAAATAATTATACCAAGCTCAGAACAATTTCCCATCAAATACACCTCCACATATTTTGCATCTCACAAACACAATTCAATAAGTATAAAATAGAAAAAGAAAAAAAAAACATGTACCAATAGAACAATTCCAAACATCAAACTCCAGGGTTACCACAGGCAACTCTGAAGTGAGACAAACATGTCAACTCCAACCATAATGATCTTTATGTATCAACACTTATACGGAGCATTTTCTATAATGTGTATTTTATAAGGATTCTGAGATCTTTATTCACATAAGCCTTTTTTGGCCTCTATACTCTACTGCACAATGATGTTTGACTCATCCTTTTTTTTTTTTAAATAAATGTTCCCCTTTCTATTTATGATTTGCAGATGAAAGAAAAAAACTGCAAAAATCACACATTGATTAGAATAACAGTACAATGGCCTCTCAGTCTCTGTCAGAAACACAGACAAGAGGAAGTCAGTGCTTCAGCCACACGCTTTTGAACATTCAGAGTTTTGCAGCGTTGGTGTGGGTTTTTTTTAGCACTTTAGAACATTGAATTCTTTCTGTGAAATGATCAGAAAATAGGTGTTTTTCTTGTCAACACCAGTTTTCTCCCCTCATTCATTCTGTTAGCTGTTGACTGATACCTCATCCATTGAGCAGTGAAGGTGGGCAGTGTTGGAACAGTAGAAAAGGTACATATTTTATCTTAAAATGACAATCAACCATCACTAGATTTGCCACTGCTTCTTATGTTAGATACATTTTACATGTTCCATATATATACATATATATATATATATATATATATATATATACGTGTATATATATATATATATATATATATATATATATATATAGAGAGAGAGAGAGAGAGAGCGATAGAAACATATATATACTGTATATATATATATATATATATATATATATATATATATATATATATATATATATATATATATACATATATATATTGAAATACACTCAAGTGACATCCCATACTTAATCTATGGAGTTTAATATGACATTTCTGTATTCTGCTAGTGTGTGTGTGTGTGTGTGTGTGTGTGAGTGTGTGAGAGAGAGACAGAGACAAAAAGAGAGAGACTTTGGATATTTTCATGTTGCCAAGTTTGTCGGAACAGTAGTGCATAAATTAAGGGCCATAAAGACATAGGTGAGAGAGTTTGATGTGGATGAATTTGACTGGTCTGAACAGAGTCCTGACCTCAACTGCACAGAACACTTTTAGGATGAATTAGAGCACACACTGAGAGCCAGGCCTTCGGTCCAACGTCAGTGTGTGATCACTTTAAGGATTAAGAATGGGATGTCAAGTTCATATGCAAATCAAGGCAGGTGAGCAAATATAGTGTATACTGTACATACATACATTACACACACACACACACATACATACATACATACATACGTACGTACATACATACATACAGTGGTACCTCTAGTTACGAAAGACCCAGCTAACGAATAATCCAAGTAACTGAAGAACTTTACCTCAATTTTTTTTATCTCTAAATACGAAAGAAATTCTATTTACGAAATGAAAATGAAACCCCCGAGTGATAAATACTATGTACATTACTGTACGTAATGTACGTAAATGCGTCATGTACGTACTGTACATAGCATCCCATTGGCTATGAGGGAGCTACCCATGATGCTTTTCGTGAGCCTTTGACCCTCATTCATCAATCTGTACCTGTGTCGACCCAGCATCAGAAGCCCCATGTAAAGGCCAGAACCACCACTGCATCGTGAGTCCCTCCGAGTACATCCACCAAAACCCCAAAACAGTACGCATTCATTATCCATCATGAGCCCAAAGAAAGCGATTCCCAGTACAAATGAAAAGGAGTAGTGGGCTGCGTTATCAATAGAAGTGAAACAGGACATGATAAAAAAAAGGAGAAGGCAACCATCATTCCACCAGCACAAACAAAATACATGCCGGCGAAATCCCACAAACCCCTTGAATTCGTGGAAGAAAACATGTCCACGAGCCGTGCCATCACCCCCACCCCAACGCCCTGCACACCCCAGGAAGATCACAACAAATCATCAAAGTAATTCATCCCTGGATCTACACCCCACCAAATGTCTGTCAACAAACACCAAGTGACATTAAAACAAGCACAATGACCCGCATGTCTGGTTCATTTTAATGGTTTAATGTTTAATGTTCAGTCAGTGAAGACACATTTACCCACTGAGACCAATAAATTATATCTAAAATCCAAGTCTGCATTTTCTTTTACTTTTAACACATTTCATACAAAATTGGTAAATTTATAACGTTTATCAGGCCTTTGACATGTAAAAAATTCATGGTGCAAAAACACTTCTGGAATGAATTAATTTCATAAGTAGAGGTACCACTGTATGTGTGTGTATACATACACACACACACACACACACACATATATATATATTTTTTTTCTTTTATTGCAATCGAACTATTCTCTATGTAATACAAAGTGTCAGAAATCATCAGAGATCAGTAATCATAAAAGCTCTTTCACATACAACATGGCAGCAAGTTTTAATTAAATCATTTAACCACCTTAGCTGAGCCTCATCTGTTTGAAAGTTGAAAATGATATAATGCGTCAAGTTTCTTAAGTGCATTGACCATCTAAGACCTTTAGATAATGATGATGTGCATCAACAGATGTGCAAAAGATTCTTTATATTGATTCCAATTTGAATATGAATATAAAAATCGGTGGAAATGCAGATGAATGAAAAAAATAAATAAATCATTGTCTCAATGAACATCAGGACTGACTGACTTGGTTAACTAGATCACTCATTATAAACAAAATGCAGCAGAATATAGAACCTTATATATTTATTACATACCCATTTGTTAATTTCCTTCAATTGTGATTAAAATTTGTGAAAATCTGATTTACAAGTCTCATAATCATATTATTGTACATTATAAAGAGTTCTATTTGATCCAACTTGTTTTAAACACATTAATAATTTCTATGATCATAAATAGCCTATTTTAGATATATGTATATATATATATATATATATATATATATATATATATATATATATATATATATAAAATCAGTTTAACAGCTAGCATTACAAGCTGTAAACAGTTGTCTCTAGTTACTGAAGGAGCAGAGGTTGAATGTGTGGTCACATGCGTATACGTGTGTAGTGAGGGACCATGTCCACTTTGTGTGTGCAGGATATTGACAGTATACTGACAGGATGTTGATTATCCAGCTTGCAGGAGGCTGAGGCCTGTCTGGATGTCAGGTGGGAGTCACAACACAGAGGAGTGATGAGACAATCAGACAGAGGGGGAGAGAGAGAGAGAGGAGGGCATATGTCAGGGGCAGAGGACGATGACAATAAGCTGTCTGTCTCTGCTGACACTAACACAGCACTATCAGGATTAGATTAGCCATAGCATTGCTCCAAAATGTGAAACACACATTCAAAACATGAACTGACTTTCCCATACCACATATCGTATACTTCAGATGTACTTAGTTTTGTCAATGTAGAACAATTCACTTTTGTTTTATGTGACCTAATGTCACAAATCAGTTTAATTTTAATGGGTTTTACAGTCTGTACTGTATAAAACACCCTCTGGTTTGAGCCAAGAAAAACTGCACTAAATCACCCTCTAAAACAGTGGTGTCAAATCACAGTCCTCAAAAGCCGGTATCCTCCATGTTTTAGATAGTTGCCTCTTCCAGCACACCTGCTTCAATTAATGATCAGCTCATTACCATGGTCTGCAGAAGCCTGATAATGATGTAATGGCTTCTACGTGTAATGGAAGAGGGAAATATCTAAAACATGCAGGATACTGGCCCTCGAGGACAGGAGTTTGACACCCATGCTCTAACAGGAAGGGGTAAGAATGGGATTAGCTACATTCAGGTACCACCTCCAGCACAGATACCTGAATGGAAAGGACGTACGTTACGCAACACGCTATTCATACAGGAGAGAGACGGAAACAAAACAAGTCATTTAACCAAGCTGCTGCATATATGTCATTTCACCGAGAAAATTCAATGTTGTGTGAACCCTGCAGTGATTTGGAAATCTACTAGAAGTACTAATTTCAGTTTGAATATGTATTATATATGCCTGTGTATTTACAAAATAGGAAGTGATCAAAAGCTGGGTTGTAGTTAAATACTTGAAAATGCTTCTTTTTCTGACACAAATTGTCATGAATGTGGTGAATGATGGATTCAGTGCCACGGTGCTGAATGGAAATGGATTTATCAAACAAAACACGAGCCATGGAAAAACAAATAACACATGGTGGAGTCAGTCAGAGTCCATTGGAAGATGATGAAAGATCCTGCACGGCTACAGAAAACAGCCTTAAATAAGGCAGAATGTAATGAGCTGCAGCCATAGAGCGTGCAACAGGTGAGTCTGGGGGGGGTTGGACAGAAGGACTGGAGCAGATTGTGACACAAATTTGTTTTTTTGGTCTTCTGTAATTGATTTATGCTGGGCTGTTAATTAAAAAAAAATTAAGTGAGACACCTGCCTTAAAGACAGGGTAATGCATGCAAAAAATGTATAACAAATGTGCTCCGAAGTTAGGGCTTATTTTCTCCACAGCCACACACTTACAAAGGGCCAAGTACTGTTCGGTGTCAGGCTGTTCAGCCCATTACACCTCAGTCCTCCTCTCCTATTCTCCATACTTACATATACGATGACTTTATGCAGCCAAATTGACCAGGAAGATGTTCTCATGGGCACATTTTTTTCATGAGGTCAGACAATACAGTGAGTATATTGCAGGAAATCAGCATTTTTAAATCAATTTTGGGGGAGACTTCCTTTTTATTTATGTTCACTCTTAACCTTGACTCATGGAAGTTAAGTCTCTGTTTGCTCAGTTAACCCTTTATACTTTACTCGTAAAAATACACTGAAATTTTAAATTTCAACCTTACTGGAGAGCATGACAAGACTTTGTTACTTTTGTGAAATAATACAAATACACACAAACACACACACACACACACACACACACACATATATATATATATATATATATATATATATATATATATATATATATATATATATATATAATTGGTAGAGTGGGTCATCCAATAACAGGATCGTGCGACCCAGATTGGAAGGATTGACAGTTTGAATACTGCTCTGACCTAGTCAGTCTGTTGTGTCTTTGGGCAAGGCACTTCACCCTCCTTGCCTCCAGTGTCACTCACACTAATGTATGAATGTTCGGTGGTGGTCGGAGGGGCTGTTTGTTGCAAATTGGCACACTTCTGTCAGTCTGCCCCAGGGTAAGTGTGGCTGCAAATGCAGTAAACCACCATCAAAGCGAGAATGTGAGAGTGAATGAATAATGGGTCACCAATATAAAGTGCTTTGAGTATAAATCCAATCCGTTATTATTATTATTATTATTATTAGTAGTAGTAGTAGTAGTAGTAGTAGTATTAAATAATGTGAAAAGTCATGGTTAATGTGATTACCATATTTGTTTTTTTCCCCATATGTAGCACCAAAAAAAAATTCTATGAAAAATACAATAAAAACACATGTAAAGTGAAAGGAACATGTATTTGAGAACATTAGACTAATATAAGTGCTGATCCAGACGCTATCTACATACACATGATCCCTTTGAACATCATGCCTTACATTAGTACCATTACTTCATGGTACCTAATAAAGCGGGTACACTCACTGTTCCTGCAGAGGTGAACCTTATACACATTTATGACAGGCAAATTCATGGGGCCCATACACCAGCGGAGTGGGCCTGGAGAGTTGGAGGAATAGTAAAGTCTCTTCAGTTTCACTTTCACTTTGTACACCCCTGCTCCCTGCTCTGACAGGTTGTAGCAAGGGCCAAACATGATTATGTTTCAGGGGGCCCAAAATTGCTAGCAGCGCCCCAGGGTATCAGTGATATCTACCTTCACCTCCAGTCTAAATGCAGTCAGTGGAGAAGACACTGGTTAGGAACATGTCTGTCTTTAACAATGCAGTCACAGAAAACTGTACATGGTTGAAGGATAGATGGGTGACATTTATAACACTGGTACATGCATTTTGGTGTATCCTAGAGGTGAGTTGTGGTCATAGTGCAGCTGAAAACTAACTTGGGTACTGTGTCCCACCCAAAAATATGTTCTTCCAGCTACCACTGCCAACAAGTAGCACAACTAGATCTAAAGGTGTCTGTAGTTTGTTACAGTTACATGATCTAGCAATGCTTCTGGTTGTGCACAAAATGCCATAGATAATATATGAGTGGGAAATTTAACTACTGATGTAAAATGCAAAAAACTTAGTTAAGACCTATGATGATAACCTTAACATGAATAGAAAATTAGATATTCTCAACTCCTTACATCAATAGGCACAAAAATACATAAAACATGAAAAGATTTTTCAGTAAAGTCAGTGTACTTGTCCTGCTCTCGGAATCATATCATACATAGTGAGTCGTCTTTCTTCATAAGAACAACTACTACTATTGTTTGTATTAATGTTCTCTATAGCTGTACCTCTGTTTTATTTTATTTTCCTCCATTGGATTAAAATTTGCCGAAATGAGCATGTTCCATTATTTGTACCATCTTCAATTATTCATTAGGCTGTGGTGTGCACATTAAAAAGATGCAACTAAAATGCTCATTAAATTTGCATAAGCGACAACATTTAAACAGAGTACAAATACATAGGCAGAGGTCCATTTACCACCCCACAGATGAAAGGGCATGGGATATTAAGAGGTGGGGCTGTGTCTGAATTCACAGAGAAATCTCTAATCTTACTCAATTGTCCTGCTCCAACTAAATGACTTTTAATTAATCCCCTTGATATTTGAACAAGCACAGACCTAAGCAAAAAAGGTGCTCGGTTCAAAACCACTATTGTATGAGGAAGTGATCTTTGTGTACGAGTGAGCAACCTGGGAAATATTATGTTGTAAACCAGAATGTGAAAACTGCTTCTTCACTATAAAAGCCAATAAACTCAAAGATGTGTATTTTCCACAAAATTACACACTTGTCTACACTCTTAAATGAAAAAAAGCTTGTTTAGGATGATGGAAACCTGTGGAAAAGCTGATCATGTACATGGGTAGTATTATCATATTAATTTAATTTATTTAATCTATCCATCCAGAAAAATGTGGACAAAAATCCTTGATTATGCAATGGAATGTATGGGGTTTACACATGAAATTAAGGGAATTAGCAAATAATGCGTGAAGTTGTGAAAATATGATTTAACTGCATGAAAAAAAGATCCTTCTACTAAGAAATGAAAAATGGCTGATTAGATCCTATGATAAGCAAACATACAAGAAGTTATCCTACACTACATCACAGAAAGTGTTTTCGCTCTTTATTTTCTAAGCATGGCTCAAACATGGCTTTAACATTTCTCAGTCACAAGTGTCAAAAATAAAGAACTGCTTCCTGTCTCACAAAAGTGAAGTAGAACAGGCCATCTGTTTCAAAGCTGTTAGAGCCTTTTATGTTCATATAACATTATTATCACTGCAATAGAAACCATTTTTGAATGTTTTATGCTGGAAACGATTGCATGTGGTGTTAAATAGTATGCCACCGTGTTCATGTAGGACAACAGAGCACTGGTTTGCTCTGTCATCTGCAGATACTTTTATTGGCAAATGAGCTGCATTTTTCATCATTTTACAGGATTTTGTCAGAGGCTAGTTAACCTTTTGTGGATGCGCAGGCCAATGATGTTGCATGTCACATATTACATAGCTACCTGTTTCAAAATACCGTTTAAACTTTATCCAGCCTATGAGCCCAGCCTATTTTGCATACTTTGTGTGGAAATATGATATTATTGTGGTGAATATTTGAAAAAAGACCCCCTGCATAGTACGTATGTGCCATTTCCTTGATTATGCATTGAATTATGTGATTGCATAATCACAATTTTCTGGAGGAACTGTTTAAGGAATTCCGTATGTATGTATGTTACATTCGTACAGCTGGATAATATCACTTATTACACTCCAGCTTGATCCCAGTCTTGTTTGCTGGCAAAGTGACTTAATGCAACAATATATACTGATGAATACCTCTAGCACCATGAATTTTAGTCATATCTATATATTCATATATATATATATATATATATATATATATATATATATATATATATATATATATATATATATATATATATATATATATATATATATATATATTATATATGCTCATATTTATATGTATACATTATGAACTGAATACCAGAGGTAGGAAGTAACTAAGTAAAAGTACTTTGTTACTGTACTTAAGTAGATGTATTTTCAGGTATCTGTACTTTAGCTGAGTATTTATATTTCTGAAAACTTTTTACTTTTACTCCCTACATTTTTGCATAAATATCTGTACTTCATGTTCCTTACATTCTCAGAGTAGACTTGTTACTTTTTTAATCTAAACAGATGTGACAGTACGAAAAAGAAGTCACTTCAGAGGGAAAATCGATGGCATGCTCTTAAATAATTATGAGTTTTATCTCATGTCATAATTATACATTTCTTATATCATATGGCGTTTTATCTTAATTGTACCATTTTATCTCATGAATTTGATTTTTTTTTTATCCTAATTATAGATTTCTTACCTCATATTTATGACTTTTTATCTGACAATGCGGGCTTTCGATCTCCTAATTATAAATGTTTAATATCTCATATTTATGATCTTTTTTTTTTCATTCCCTGCCCACATCCACAAAACTCAGTACTGTGACCTGATCAAACACATTATTTATACAGTAACTGACTTTTAAGGGTTTTATTTTAGGATACTTTTCAAAGTTTTCTGACTTTTCCTGGTTAAGTAAGTATTAGTTCACCCATGGCAAAAATATGCAGTTTTACCTTTTACTTTATTAAAATTCAGAAACTGTACTTTTAAAAAAAAAAAAAAAAACTTTTGCTTAAGTAAAGCAGTTGAATCAGTACTTTTCCCACACAAGTAACTGTACTTCTATTTATTTTACCAGCTCTGCTGAAGACTGTTAATAATACTGTCTACACAGACATGCACACTGTTTCACAGATATGCATACTGTTATTCATGAATAAAATACAGTTTATACTGTAAATTTGCATGCATCCATATTTTCTCCAGTTGTATTTTTTATTCTACTTAGCTATATTCTCATGTTACTTATTAAAACGTAAAATATATACTCTGTTTTCTTATGTCTTAGCTTTGTAAATGTGTGTGTTCTACTTTTATTTTGTAAAGTACTGGTGTTTTGTTAATATTGCTGTACTCACTGGAGTTTCCCTCCTAATTCCACTGTTCACACAATGACAAGTAATATTATTTATATGCACTATTAGTTGTGATAACCAAAGGATAAATATATTTCCTTCTATGTCTTACCTTCATCAGAATGTTTCCCAGTTCTCTTGACTCATCACAAATTGAGCTTTGGTTAAACAAAATGTAATCAAATCTGCTGAGATACTTTGCTGCCTTTGTATTTGCATCCCAGATAGTTAGAAGTTGTTTTCATTCAAATGCAGCGATTCATGTAATAATATTTTACTAGTTTGGTAGTAGCTCTCTCACCAATGTTTTGCAAATGCAAAATCGGTGCTTTTTGTTTCGGCCTCTTATGTCTCCTATGTTTGGTTGCCTTTGGTAGTACCTATGAGTGTGTGCATATGTTATTGTGCATATAGATGTGTGTGTGTAGTTTGAGTTTATGACATGCAGAGCCAATAACATGCCAAATTACTCAAAAGACCTAAGGTACATAACTTGAGGCAGTGTGTGGTGAAGGTGTGCAAAGAGATTACTTATGTGTGGGAGGTGTAATGAGGATTGAACAGAAAAAGCAGAATGTAGAGTGATCAAGGGCACAGCGAGGGAGGGAAGGAGAGCAACAGACAAAAAGAGAGATAAAGAGCAGTGATGGACATGTCTCATCCTCACTCTGACAGCTTCATCAATAGCCTCAGGACACACACACACTCACACATACGCACACATCATTCTCCTGCATGTGATTGACAGCTAGCAGGTGCTGGGTGAATGAAGTTGTCAGACTGACTGCTGATCAGCAGTAACAACAGCTGAAGGCTCAGCTTGACGCGTCACTGCACCTGAAGGTGATCTCTTGTTTTACCACCTCTGCATGTGTGTATGTGATTTCTGTTCTGTTACAGGTAATTATGCACGCCATGTATCTGCAAAGCTAGCTTTCAGTGTAAATACAGTAAGAATAATGAAGCTCTCAGTCCATGGTGGTGGACAGCGCAGCTTTTGCAAACATTACAGACTGAATCTATACATTTTTATTAACCCTTTAGAAACCCTCACTCATCATCTGAACCTGCTTTATCCTCACTAGGGTTGCGGGGGTCACTGGGAGCCTAATCCAGCTACAATAGGCGAAAGCGGGGTACACTCTGTATGAGATGCCAGTTCATCGCAGAGCTGAACATATATAGACAAACAAGCACTCTCACATTCACACCTATGGGTGATTTAGATTAACCAATTAACCTATCAGTGCATGTCTTTGGATGGTGGGACGAAACCAGAGTACCCGGCGAAAACGGGGAGAAGTGCTAACCACTACACCACCGTGCCGCTCTCCTTTATAAACCACTCATTGAAGTTCTATATTTTCACCTTTGTGTATTAGTGGATATCATCATTAACCTCCTCTTGCCATAAAACATCCAAAAAGCAATTGCTAAAAAGTAAATGCATGCAATAAAACAAGTGGTACCAGGCACAGCAAACCCCACCCCTCGAAAAAGTTTGACCTAATTTGCCCTATCTCTTATCATTACAAAAGCACATATATAATTACATTGACCTTTCACCTACATTCACCAACACTTTATGGAATCCATTTTGCACCTTTCCAATACACCACACATACAAATTTATTCTCCAAACATACAGGACGCAATAACATCGATAGTACAGTTGAATATCTACAGTTGTACATTACATTCATCTTTACCTTTATAATAATAAACTTAGACCTAGAGTAGTACTTGGTGGTCTGTATATATTTTGTGAGATCATTTCCTTTCAACAGCGCTGTCATCTTCCAAAAGTGTGAAATTACTTTAACAATTTACAATGCCCCCGTCCCACCTCATCTGTCCAGTGGAGCCAATTTAGCATCTACACAGTAAATTTTGCAGTGTTAAATCAACACTTAGAGAGTTTATTTAACTTCTTCTAGAGTGTATTTGGTCCCATTTTCTCCATATTAACACTGCAAAATTTACTGTGTACCAACTAAAAACCATTGTGTGTAGTGTACAGGGAGGTGGGATAAGAGTGTGACTCACCAATCAGGTGCCAATTTACAGTATACAATATCTGAGAATAGCTCAGTTAATCTTAGTTAAACCTTAGTTGCACTCACTGATGATCACATGACAGTTTATCTACCTGTAGCTTTGGCTGTCAGTTGATAGAGTGGGTTGCCCAATGACCGAGAGGTTGGCGGTTCGCGTCCCGCCTCTGGCTGTCCACATGTCGAAGTGTCCTTGGGCAAGACACTGAACCCTGGCTTAGGCCCCCAGTAGGACTTACCATAGACCTTAGAAACCTACTGGTGTATGAGTGTGTGTGTGAATGGGTGAATGAGAGGCTAATGTAAAGCGCTTTGAGCACCATGAAGGTGGAAAAGCGCTATGTAAGTGCAGTCCATTTACCATTTACCACCAACCAAGAAACAAAAGAAAGGACGCATCTAACACTTTTACTTCAGGTTGGCTCATCTCCGAACAGTCTGCAAGACCTATGCCAGCAAAAAGAAAACTCTGATTTCTGTCTGTGGACTAGAATAGCAAATGAGCCGCTGTTATTAGACCCAAGACGGCCACTCTCCTCCTGAAAAGAACCAACCCCTCTGTGTAAAGCTGCGTCCATATTTATGATTTCACTTTTATTTTTTCTTCTTTACTCTTGTTTCTGTCGCCTTCTACCTTCTTTTCTGTCCCAGCTTTGCTGTTACTTCCTTTTTACTGTGTATTCCATCCTCATCTTGCTTTATCACCTCATCGTTTTTGATCTTCCCTCTTTCTCTTTTCTCATTTCTTTAATTCATGGCTCCCTATTAGAATTGATATCCTCATTTCACATTTGCTTTTCTTTATTTTCTTATAATTTATGTCTCAGTGTCTTTTCCCCAGCTTTTTATGCCATTTTTACTTTTATCTACTTTTTATCCACTCTCTCTTTTCATCTAGCCCTCCCTTACCAGGTCTTTTCTCCTGCTCTTTTGCTTGTATCATCCTTCTTCTAACTCATCAACTTTTCCTTTGGCTTAGAACGACAATCTCCTTCCTCCCATCTGTCCCTATCCTACTCTGTTTTTCTTTTTTTTTTTTGGAACCTATTCCTTCATCCCATTCTTTCCCTCAATTCAGACTCTCCCCTAAACCCTCACGCCACTAAGTGGGCTTTGAAGAGTTAATGTTGAGTTGTGAGATATCCCACTCTGTGTCGCCTCCAGATATCTATTAAAAGGCGCAGGCAGTGCTCTCTATCACAGCTTAGACACCAGATGTTGCTTGCATCTCCACTCATTGCAGATGTAATGGGCCTGAATGCTGCAGTTTGCGACTTCACTGGCATCCATCCTGTGCGATGCAGCACCAGAGGAAAAACAAGAGAGAGACACAGTGAGATAGTGATAGAGAGAGAGAGAGATGTGTAATTATCCTCCATTACCAACAACTCTTTTATTTCCCCCAGCAGCAGAGGGAAAGCTCGTGTAGAAATGACAGCTATCAAAGTAAAGATGGGCGTTCTGTTTCAGGGACTGGAGGAAGATTCACTGGTGTGTCTGCTGTTTACTAGTCTGAATGTGTGCACTTTTGTGTGGCAGTGGATGTGTATGAGCATACGTGCGCATATTTATTTTATATCCTGGTAAAAGCTTTGTAGGTAAGGGCTGGCATTGAAATTTTTGATTGGATCTGCAAAAATGCATGAAATGGATGTCATCCTTGTAATGCAGGTGATTGTGCGCTGTCAGAGCCATATCTTATTTTACAGTTTTTTGCTTGTTTTTATTGTTTTTCGTTTATTTTGTATTCGGTTCAACTTTTTCCAAAAGAGTCCATTGACAAAACAAGAAAAGTAAGGCGAGGGGAGTGTCATATTGTGAATATATTTGTGAAATACAATATAAAAGTACTATAGTAAGATAATTTTAAGAGGTGCAGTGGTTAGCACTCATGCCTTCCAGCAAGAAGGGTTCGAATCCCACACCAGACCTTTCTGTGTGGAGTTTGCATGTTCTCGCCGTGTCTGTGTGAGTTTTCTCTGGGTACTACGGTTTTCTCCCACCATCCACAGACATGCACTGATAGGTAGTTTACCACTACCAGAGGGAGCATGTGAGAGTGAATGAATAATGGATCATTAATGTAAAGCGCTTTGCCTTGAAAAGTGCTATAGAAATGTAATCCTTTTTTTTTTTTTTCAATTATTAAATGGTTAATCTAAATCGCCCATATATAAGACATATGCAAAATGTGAACCATTGTATCGTATATCTTGTAGTGAGTAAACCAACTGGTGTCTGTAATTTATAGTTATTATTGACTATTGGATTATAATGAATGTGACAGTGATTGTTTGTCTATATATGTTCAGCCCTGCAATGAATTGGTGACTCATACAGGGTGTACCCTGCCTTCTCCAATTGTAGCTGAATTAGTGACTGCTGCGACCCTAGTGAGGATAAAGTGGGTTCAAATAATGAGATGAGGCGAGAATACTTAAGATTTCCTTGAAGCAACTGTAGTACCTAATGTTAGTAGTACTCAGAAAAATTATGTCAGAGTGGTGAAAAAGTTGAAAATGTAGCAGCTCCTTTGCAGCTCAGGTCTAGAGCTTCAACAGACAATTTTACTTGGATAAGTTAAGTATGTTTTTAGCAACTTTGCACCCACCTCATGTCCCATATTTAACAGTCTGTGTGGTTATTCCAGTGAGATTACACAAAAATAGCTGAGGAGCCAAAATGTCCCTCGTTGCACCCTAGCTCTAAAACACAATCAACACTGTCTCCTTAAGGAAATGACCACATCAGCTCTTTTAGCATATGCCACCATAACTATGAGTTCAAGTCACAAAACTTGGTGTTTCTCTGAGCAATGTGATATGTCAATTTTCTTCTCAAGTGTAAAGAGTTTTCAGTATTTTATGACATACTATTCATTTATTAATATAATGATGGCTGGGTTTTATGTGAAAACAGACAAAGACTGTACCATCAGACCTTTTTCAGTTTCCTCTGTTGTAAATATGTATATAGTCTGGATAGGTTTTTTTTTTAATCACTATTTTTTTTGCACCATCTTATACATGTTGACTTTTTTCTTGCACTTCATTCTGTTGCTGACTTGACCACTGAATTTCCCCATTGTAGAATAAGTCAAGTCTGATGTAATCTAATGCAATGTAAAGTAATCTAAGTTAATCATTAGCCATGATGTAAATATTAGGGGTGTGAGAGATGTAATTTGGCGAGATTTCTCATCACGTTAAAATTATGTTTTGAGAGATTTCTTATCCAGGAAGCAGCCAAAATGACGTTGAAAAACACAGGTTTTCCTATTGAAGACGCCCCCTCCACATTCAAATGGTTTGTTTGGCAGCATTTTAGGTTCCCGGCAGAAATGATAAATGGAAAGAGAGTGACTGATAAGACACGGACAATATGCAGACTGTGATGGTGCGATATTATGGGCTCCGTCATCTCCTGCCCCAGCGTACTTTCTCTCTCTCTCTTTCCCCGTCTTTCTTACTGTACATCAGGAGTACGTAAAGTGTGGCTCTCCCGCGATGCACTGTTTAAACTGGACATTATTTGGACCTCACTACTCGGCCGTTTCCCCATGTTGTAGGCGCTGAGTGTGCACCTCCAAACAAAGATGTACATCACAGCTAATACGAGCAACATGCAGACATTTCCAGCACCACCACAGCTCAGTACTCAAATCAACAACTGCACCTGCCAAGAAAACACCAACAAACCGCACAATGCTGACAAACACATTCACACCTCAACTCCACAGTCAAAGCCACATTTGATGTTGGAAAAGGGGAAATATAGAATTTTAGTTATTTTATTTGAACTTTTATAATATCGTTTCAATTTTAAGTTAATTAAGAGAGTTATAAAATCCATGTGCAACACAGTTGAATAAAAGTCTTTTGTCCATTCATATAATTTGTAATTTAGTTTTATTAAAATCTCATCTCGTCTCTATCTCGTGAACCCAATCTCGTGTCTTATCTCGTGAGCTGAGTGTCTCGTCATACCCCTAGTAAATATGTATGTAAATAATATTTAATTTTTAATTCAAATTCTTTATTTATACAGATACCAAATGTCTTATTTTTCTCTTTATAATTTTCATTTTTACTCATCTGTGGTTTTTCCATTTGTCCATTTGTCTGTGATTTTTTTTTGTTGTATGTTGAACTGTGAAAATTCCCCATGCTAGGATTAATAAAGTCTTATTATATTGTATTGCATCCAATCGTATCGTATTGTATCATCTTGTATCTAAACTGATCACTGTATCATCCACTGTTGAAGACTTCCAAGCTTTACAATTTTGACAGTTGCTCGTTCACACCAGCTTTCAAATGTTATTCTTTTTTAAGAATTAATGATAATATTATATTCTATTGAATATTATAATTAAAATGCCACCTTTCATTTCCCATAACCTAGCGAAACGTACATTTACCTCACCAACCTTTTCCTTCTCCTATAAAGTAATATTATTTACAAACCTGAATATTAAAAGTGTGAAAAATAAGAACGGTTTATTCATCTTTTTCTACATTACACAAGCTGATAATAAGACATTCCTTAATATGTCCTCCTCATCAAATAAAAGCACAATTACCTCAGTCAACATCTGTAAAATGATATCACACTAATGTACCAGTGTATGATGTGAGTAACTTGAAACAGCACCTTAGTGGTTTGAATCCAAACCTGATCCAATATTTAGAACATTTCTCTCTACGTACATTCTGATGTATTTAATATAAAGGATCTAAGCATTTTGTTGTTCAAGCTTAAGCAATGCCACTTTTGCACCACAAGGTATTAGCTATCTGTTTGTCATGCACAGCCCTAGCCACCGCAGACGACAAATAAATCTCTTCATCCGTGTTGCTGTTATCCTGCTCACATTTGATCTTGGAGGATGTGGTCACAGACAATCAAAATCATAATTATGGATACAGTGCAGCTAGGGGGACATTTTAAAATGGTTCTGAGGTGACCAGCGCTCATCTATTTATTTTTATAGGGGTCTCAGCGCGAGCAACAAACTTGATTTATTTCCCTGTGCTTTTAAGGGTGCAAGACCCAGACATTCAGAAATGAAGTGGAACGCTGCTAAGAATTTCAAATGCACTTTTAATACATCCCCCTCATATTGACGTTTAGGTGGGAATCCGTCTTTTTTATTTCTGTCATTTCTAGCGCCACAGCCATTGGTATAGTTGTGAGTGTGTATGTGTGTGTGTGTGCGTGTGTGTGTGTGTGTGTGGTAACATTTATTTCCCCTCATCGTCTGCTGAGAGTGAGAGGGGAGGTGTGTGGAGGGTGGGAGTGTAATGGTAATCATTTTTTTGTGACTGCGCCCAGGGTCTGAAGTGGCTGTTGCAGAGGACTTTTAGATTGATCTCGCAACATGTGCGCACACACACACGCACACACACAAGCCCTGAAGAAGATATGCTATATGGATCGCATCCATCCCCCTCTGCTTGCCCTCCCTCCATGCCGCCATTTGATTAATGATCCAAATATGTGAATAAAAATATCAAAACAACTCGTCAAACCCAGGGGTTCCAAGACGAAATAGCTTTAGGAGGAAACTACAGGACTAACGAGTGGAACATATTTCTTTTTTAGCAAACATAACTTTTTTGTCATTATTTTATTTTTCCATCACTGATAAACATATTTAGTTTTCTACCCAGTTGTGTTACAACTATAGAAAATCAGTCAGAGGGAGGGAATAAAGTACTTTTGAAATTGAAATAAAGGGTTTTTAATTAAAGAAAAAAAAAAACATTCAATAAACCACAGATTTAATTTTACTCAAAAATGTATTTATGTGGAGTCACAAAATGAAACCTTCTATTTATTATTGCTGAGCGTGTTGGTATCTGTATGAATGTGTAATGTAGTCTAAAGTGTGTTATCCAGAAATGTTAACATGTGTGTGAATGCATTAGCTGCACAAATTGTATACTGTATGTGCAGCTTCCCTCTGAGCATGTATGAATGTGTACACTTAATTTACAATGGTGGCACTCACAGCCCCCTTCTAACACAGCACACCACTAATTGACATTTTCATTAACAGCAAATTTATGTTCCTATTTCTGTCTGCGTTAATGACCATTTCCCTTGCAGTGCTATGGGCTCTGCTAATGGACATGGAATAAAGGCGGGAACTTGTTTAATTATGATGGAAAAATAGGTCGTATATGCTCTCTCTCCTCTGAGGTGTCAGTGACAAAGAGGTGCAGAGAGGTGGCAGATGATTGAGACACAAGGAAAGATCGAAGAGACTGGGAAAAGATCTGTATCACGCCCACAATTAGTATAGCCTTTACACACTTCATAAAAGACATAATATTATGAATGGCCAGTACTGGATAACAAATACTGGATAACATCAAATTATTCAATGAATTAAAACAATAGGTGTAGGTGAAGTCCCACTCCTTCCTCTGTGCACTACTAGAACCTAAAATAAATGGTGATCAATGGAAAAAGATAACTCTTGTCATTTAACATAGAATTTTACACATTATGAACTTATTGTGTGGTAATTTCACCTCTTTGTCACAAAATCACAGCAGGGTGGTGCGCTCGTTTGTACTGATGCCTCATAATGAGAAGGTCCTGGGTTTAATGCCACGTTTCTGTGCAAAGTCTGCATGTTCTTCCCATGTTTGCATTGGTTTTCTCTGGGTACTTGGGTTTACTCCCTGGGCTCTAGTTTCTGGGCGCAACACAGGGTGCGCAAGCTGGCGGACCAGGCACAGTGCTAGTTTCTGGCCGGTGTAGAGCAGTTTGGTAGTTTAGCGGACCGGGGTGCACCAAGATGAGTGTAGTGGCACACTTGTGGGTGGTGACCACTGATTTAGCTCGGCACAGTGGCAGATTCACTGACTTTAGACCACACCGACAGTGCGCCAAGAGGTCGCCAGATGAAAGGTGCAGTGCTAGTTTGGTAGTTTGGCAGACCATGGTCTGCCAAGATGGGTGTGGCCACACACTGGTGGGTTAGTGACCACTGATTTAGCTTGGCGCAGTGGCAGATTTGCTGACTTTAGACCATGCCGACAGTGCACCAAGCTCACCATTTGAAGGTAGGTCGAAGCGTGGCACAGTCCGTCAAGTGGTAGAGTGGGAGACTGGCGAACAGAGCAGACTACGTTACCACAACCTCAAAGGCAGGTTTCCAGAGTGTCAGACACATTTCAATGCGATACAAAACTCCCAACAATGACTATTCTACTGAGCACCCCCTGATGACATGGCGGGAAAAAATGTAATTCATGGCCATGAAATAGGAGAGGTCTGTGAGGGACTGATTTTTCCTCCCGCGTGGTTACAAACACTTCCTGGTTCCCTCCTGCTCCTCCCTGTGAGATGAGGGTCCTTTTTATTTTTTTAATTTTTTTTATTAGGGTCATTAGGGTTCTTAAGTTTTGGGTTTGGGTTTTGTAGGTGATCAGTGGTTCTATTTTCAGGTTTAATTTCATTAGGTATAGATATAGGGTTATTTTTTTTACTTCAAATTAGTGAAGCAGGTGGATTACAGAGAGGATGATCCTGACATCTTCTTTTCCTTTACCTTTGCGTCTCCACCTTAGAGGCCTTTAACGGGACGATACTCCTCGGGATGTGACGCAAAAGCATGTTGCGCAGGTCATTATTAGACAGCCTCCTGTGAGAGCGGGTGGGAATGGAGAGGTGTGGTCGGAGGAGCGGAGCATAAGCATGTTCTTTGGAGTCCCGCAAAGAATACATCTGAATTAAATATATTTCACAAAATGATTAACATGTGTATTTGAAAAGTGTCAAATGTATGAGCTAAATTTTTGGATGGTTTTGGATGTGCGAAAGAGAAATCATTGTAAACCTGAATAAGTTAGCAGAACTAAAAAAATGTAAGGCGATCGATTTCCTCAATTATTTGTTGATGAACTTAAGAAATAAAATTTTCTATAACTTCAAATTTAGATGCTCATTAAAGTATACTTAAATGAAAACATTAATCATTAACTATAAAACACTTTTTAAGTTAGTATTCTAAGGTTCCCTCTCAAGGACTAAGCAGAGCAGAAGATGAATGAATGAAAAATATTCACAGCTTTATTATCAAAAGGTTCTCCATCCTACTTGAAGAAAAAATGTTACACAAAGTGGCCCTAATATTTCAATGTAAGCATGATTATGACACTGTCATTAGAATATGATCATACTGATACAACATGCTCACTGTTTATGAATGAAATGTCTTATACATTTTCTATTTTCCTAAACAGACTTCAGGATATAGGATTTTTTTTCTGGGAAATGTGTTAGGTTATTTTTGGTTTGAAAACAAAGTTCATTTTAGTAGTTCATGTTTAAAAAGATACACTTACAGAAAACTATAGAAAATATCTTATGCTTCTTTCTCACACATGATGCATGTGTCTTCATATGACCTACTGTAAGTGTTTCTGGTGATCAACAGTGCAGAGAACACCAGCTGTCTCTGAACACTACACTGAAACATTGCATCGCTTGGGTAAGTTGTGTTGCTATTGACCAAGAAGTTATGTCTGGAAGATTAGTTCAGGTTTATTGATATTTTTCTGAATTTGATTCTGACTCTCAGTGAGGTCTGTGGTTGTATACAATTGTACTTAATTTTAGTGCACTTTATTTTAAAACCTTCCAACTACTAGAAAAATGGAACAATTAGTGCTAACTGTGTTTTTCTTTGTGTTTCCCTTCTCAGACCTACTTGCGGTGATAATATCATGTTTCCATGTTTTACCAACACTAGATGTAAAAACAAAAAAGACTATTAGCTGTAATAAAGAGTAAGTAGAATAAGTAAGTGAGAAATGTAATTGTACAAATGGATATCGTAATGCATGGAAAGACTACTTGTGCAGTTAAAGTGTGCTTGTGTGTGTGCGTGTGTGTGTGTGTGTGTGTGTGCCTGTGTGTGAATGTGTAATGGTAGAGTGACAACGGACAAGGATAAAATCCGTCCTCAGTAGACAGTAATGGAGACGTCAGCAGGATAACAGAGCTGGTGACAGTCATCCACTCAGACAGACGCATATCCTATAGTACAGCTGGACATATACAGAAATTACACTGTGACGTACACACGAGCAAAGCCTGGAATATCAAAGCAGTGCATTAGATGAGCATCCACATTCATGGTGGATAGGATTCCATTTGCACAACTACTCAGCCTTTTGATATTCTTATTGAAAAACAGAGGCTGTCTAGGAAATCTATCTATCTGTCTGTCTGTCTGTCTGTCTGTCTGTCTGTCTGTCTGTCTGTCTGTCTGTCTGTCTGTCTGTCTGTCTGTCTGTCTGTCTGTCTGTCTGTCTGTCTGTCTATCTATCTATCTATCTATCTATCTATCTATCTATCTATCTATCTATCTATCTATCTATCTATCTATCTATCTATCTATCTATCTATCTATCTATCAGATATTTGTCATTTTGGATTTCTTCTCTTTTCTTCCCTTTAATGGTATCTATGTATTTTCAATAGGACATATGGACTGTAGGTAGGGCAGTCCAGAACCTTACTATGAAACCATGGTCTGAAGTTTGGTAAAGTAAATCTAGGGTTGTAGTGATGAAATAACCGCAGACCTCAGGGATAAGATGTGACTGTAAAATTCCAATCTATGTCTTCACTTCAACCATCCCTTCACACCATACAGGTCAGCTATGAGGGCACTGATGCAGCCCCAGACTGTCACAGATGCTGCTTTTACAAATTTCACCGATAACAAATAGTCTCTCTCTCTCTCTCTCTCTCTCTCTCTCTCTCTCTCTCTCTCTCTCTCTCTCTCTCTCTCTCTCTCTCTCTCTCTCTCTCTCTCTCTCTCTTTCTCTCTCTCTCTCTCTCTCTCTTTCTCTCATTTCATCATTTAACCTGATGTCCATCTGGACTTGTGGACTTATCTGGCCACAGTGTACTTTTCAGGTTCAGAGAATTCAACAGCTTGGATCCAAAACAGTTCCAAGTTGAATATCTGGATTTAGCTGTATATTGCAATGGTTGTCCAGTTCTCCTGAGAAAAAGTGTCTTTGTTCACCACAGCATGATATTTTCCCATGTAGTTCGATCAGAAGACTTGAAGGTCATGCATGTTCAATGCTGTTTCTCACTCTTGGCCTTTATACAAATAATTTTCTGCTCTTTGTGCTCTTATACAAACTACTTTTTTACCCAAACAGAACAGGTTCCTGTTAACAAAAACTAAGAACCTTTGGCTTAATCAAAGGAACTTTGAGTATGTTCACTGATGCAGTAGAATATGGCCTGTAAACATGTAAAATCTAATGAACATGTCAATGAAATGCAGGTGCTCTGTGATTTCACACGAGATTCTATAAATACGTAAGCTGCAAAAACTCAACAGTTTTACGTGGGAAAATATTTCTGACATGGACTCATATTCAGCTTAACACTTCAATTTAGTAATTCAGTTCAAACTGTTTGCAAGACTTTCATTATGTTCAACACAGCAGGTCTTAATGCACAATTTGGATTTTTTGGTGAAATCCGATTTTTGTGTGCTTACGGAGTTAAAGTTCTTAACAATTTTCCTTAAGCTGATGATAGTCTGCCGGTCATATACTCTTCTTACACTGTTCAGCGGAACTTTTGATACTAAAAGCGCTGGTCTAGGTGGAGAAAATACAGTTAAAGTGTCTCCCCTAATAAATTACGGGAGATTACCGGGAGAAATTACAAAACGGGAGGGGGGGGAGGAGATGGGTCTGAAATACGAGAGAGTCCGGGGAAAAACTGAGGTGTTGGCAGGTATGGTTGGTAGGTGCATACCTACCAACCATACCTGCCATACCACCTTTATATTACATGAATAATATAAGTCATCTGATGGAACAATTTGTATTATACATGATTTTGTTTTTAAAGCTAGCAAAGACAATTCACCACAGATTCCCTTTAAATCATGATAAATCCAGATAAGTAAAAGGTGATGTGAATCGGTCTTGACTATAACTTTATTCTTTATTTTTTTGGATCTAATACACTTCCTACAGTCTACAAACACAAACAAAACAAAAAAAAACCCTGTAACTTCAAAGGATTGATGAAGGATGGATGATGGTCTTCCTATTTTTTCCTATTTTTATTTGTATCATAGCTCGTGATGACACCTGTGCTGTTGTCAACATCACCTTACCTCTGTTGATGTTAACCTCGAATGACTTTATTGGATTTCTCTTCATCCTCCTCATCTAATGAAGTGTCTGGTGACGTGTCCTCTTTGATGGCCTCTCTCACTCCATGCTAGTCTTTGAATTCTGGGAGTTGACGGTGGCGGGAGTTGGTTCACTTCTACTGGCCTTCATGTCCACTGAAACCACCCTCTGAGCTGGTCTGAGCATCACTGCCAGTCTTCTTTTCTGTAGATGATGTTCTCAGTCTGACTGCTGGCTGCACCTTTACCTGAGAGGTGGTAGAATAATTAATCATTATTTTGGATTGTGTTGTTCATCTACTTAAAGCTATTTTTGTGCCCACATTCCAATAAATATTTTCAAAATGTAAAGGTTTTGAAGTTATTTCTCATTATTTATTAGTGGTGGAACAGTGCACAAAAATCAAAAATTCAGTACGCACCTCAGTTTTGAAGTCACAGTTCGGTTCATTTTCAGTACAGTATGGAAACAAAATGCAAAACTATTTTCTTCCTCAGCACTGTATTTATTAAACCAAAAAATATGTCAATATAAAAATGGAAAGAGCAAATAATGCAAAGGGCTGCTTGGTACCAGTAAGTTAAATGATGTATTCTTAAATGATTAAGCAAATGTTGAGATTGAAAAAAAAATGTATTCCTTTTAAACAGTTAAAAAAAAACAAAAAAAGTCCAACATCTTTGAGGTGTCATTCTGCTGAAAACCACTTTTCCACACTTTTGGAATCTGATGGGTCACCCCAAGTTACCAACACATGCTGTGATTACCGCGTGGTGCGACACCTCCACTGGCTGTATTTCCCATTCATAGAAAATAAAAATGAACCACTCAGAAAAAGCCTGTCCACTATACATCACAGGAACATTGACGTCACCCACATGGGGTTAAGCCCGTGCCCCATTGCAGTGAATCTGAAGTAGCATGAGCATTAGCATCTACAAGAGAATACGGTGCCACAGTAGCTGCTGCACAAACTTGAAAAAAATGGCGGAGTAAACTGGTTCATGTGCTCTATGGGGAAATAAAGCGTGGTTTTTTTCCTGCACATTTTCAAAACAAGTAACAGCACGAAACCGAGCTGGATGTTACTCTGGGATGATAAACACACACAGAGCGAGAGTGGAGGGGGGAGTATTCCTTAACGCATTCTGAGCCAACCAGAAACACCTCATTACCACGTCATGGACATGTATGAGGCAGTACCAGTAAACTCTGTTGTTTGACCTCAAGTCATTTTTCTACCATCACCTCCGAATGATATGACCATGTTAACATACAAACTGACTGTATTCGTTTGGTATAGGGCTGTACTGACCCAACATCTGCTTTTGGCTGTGGCTCAGTTGGTAGAGCGGGTTGTCCAATGATTGAGGGGTTGACGGTTCGCGTCCCACTTCTGGCTGGCCTCATGTCAAAGTATCTTTGGGCAAGACACTGAGCCCTAAGTTGCTCCCAGTAGGGTCAGGCAGCACCAGTGTATCGGCAGCAGCCATCTACTGGTGTATGAGTGTGTGTCTGAATGGGTAAATGGGCACCTACTGGTGTAAAAAATGTCCATTTACCATTCAATGATTCGGTACAAATACATATACTGTTATGGCCTTACTATTTATTAAAACATTCTACACTTCATTGAGCATCCATCTGTGGAAATATATTTTTCCATACTTAAATTACTAATCAGTTACATTTCATAAAAACAATCTCTAATCTATGGATTAAATTCAATGGTTATTTTATCGGAAGGAAAAAAAAACGTACTGAACATTAAAACTACTACTACAGCCATTGTTATGAGTCAAACCAGTGCATGGGTTTTAATAGAAGATCGATGTTGCAAAGCATTATTGGATTTTACCTGAAGTCTTTCAATGTATAGACATGATTGTTTTGACATGTAATATCAGCAGATAACTACTTGTAATTGTTATTGGCTATTCTTTTAGGTCATCTTCACTGGAAAACTTTTAAGCCGATCAGTGAAAACATTAAACATAGGTACTTTGTATCCTAACATGTGACCAAATCACTTTTTAGGTTTTTTCAACAACACATTTAACATTTTACAGTAAATACAACTGACTGAAATAAAAGGAGAATAGATAATTAAAAATTAGTTTTTAACATTTGATCTTCAAATGTTAAAAACTAAACAAAACACAAAAAACAACCAAAACGACTCAGTACTGTAATGTACTGGGTTTTTAGTGCAGTGTAGAAATTGTATTTTGTTTTCCCAGAAAAATTATTACATTTTCCCAATGGCAACTAATAATATTGTTTAATAATATTCATCATCCAGTACTTTGGATGGCTGTACTATGATACACAAATGTAAAAAAAAAAAAAAAAAAAAAAGGAACTGCTGCTATGGAGCTAAATACAAATCATACCACACTAAATTATTACTCAGTAAGTTGAATTTTTACTGTCCAACTTTGGGAGTTGCAACTCACTTCCATTCTCTATTCTTTATAAACATTTATTCATGTGTATGCTTAGTTTACTTGCATTTAACAAAAATAGAATGTCTCGAAGGCATTATTTGAAAACCTCCCCTAGTTTCACTAAACCCAAAAACTCTGCCATAAGGTCATCATGTAACCAAATTGTAGCTATATTTTCAGAAGTAATGAATGTTTTTTATGATCTACAAGAGCCTTTTTATTTTCTTGTGAATATTCTTGTTAATGTGTTAAAAGCTTGTTGTCTCTGTCCTTGGTTGATATTCTTACACTGCATGTTGGCCGCATCCGTGGAGTTACTTGTTGTTTCCACTTGTCTCTGCACTAATGGGAAAACAGATATTGGAAAATTAGTCTGATTCTAGAGACAAGGACAAAAAATGTTCCTCTCTTTATTGCTGTCATGCGGACGTGTCAGCCAGCGCGACACATTCATCTCACTTTATAAGAATGAGCTGGTCTCATGCCATGCACCTTATTCATGTAGCCACAATTATCCATAAATTAATAAAACCTGACTGGTTATTACTAGGAGAAAGAGGGAAAGAGAGGAGAAGAGATGGATGCAGAGAGAGAGAATATTAAGGGCTGTACAGTGAACAATCTCCGGATAATTAACAGGAAGATAAACAAAACATAAATTTGGATATTGCATTTATTTGGACTACCACTCAAATATGCGTGAACCACGTTCTTTTAATTAAAAGATAAATCTATGTGACATGCTGCTTCCCAGTTAATTATTCAGTGCTGTACAATAAAAACAAAACCCATTAAATATGCCACGCACTCTATTTCTCCATTAACAGTAAAAAGCGCTCATCCTAGGGACAACATTTCAAATTCAACTGCAGTTTTGTCTTTTTTTTAATCTGTTTTTTTTCTTCTTCTTTCATTGCACACTTTTCTGGTTTACTCCTCTGTACATGACACCTCACACTTTAGTTTATTTTTAAGAGTATTTTTACTTGAACCAAATAATTCATTCTATCATTTATTATTATTATTATTATTATTATTATTATTATTAGACAACTTTCACATGTGCTTTTGTGTGTGTGTGTGTGTGTGTGTGTGTGTGTGTGTGTGTGTGTGTGTGTGTGTGTGTGTGTGTGTGTACCATTTCGCATACTCTTGAAAACTTTTATTAATGATGATGAAACTTTTGGCAACCAATGGAAACAGCAATCACTTGTTTCTATTTAAAAAGATATATATTTTCAAACATTATTAAAAGGCCACATTTCCTTTTTTGTACAGGCACAGTTGTTCGCAATAGACATAAGACACATAAGTACGTCATTATGATGACATAACTTTACATTAAAGGTCTCTCAAAAACAAATGATATTACTTTGGTATATATAATTAATTGACACATGAACAACATTTTCACATTCAAGATCATTATTTGGCAAGGCTGACCCATTTAGTCAGCATGCTAAACCTCTGACACTTGAAAAGAAAACAAAACAAAACAAAACAAAACAAAACAAAACAAAACAAAACAAAACTTACTGAATTCTTTCTCCACTGTCCACCCCTTTATGAGACTAGAGTCAAATTCTGTCCCTTTCAGTAGATGCCAAAGGATTGACAGCAACTTTGGGTTGGAGTTACAGTTAGGGTTAAACTGGACACCACAAGCTACATGTCTTCTGAACATTTTCATATTAAAATAAAACGTTTGCCCTCCCCCTTAGCTCTTCCCCTCCAACTCATCGAGAATTGGAACACCCCTACCCTTCCATGTGAATATGCAAAATGGAGTAAGGGGTGAGGTTGAAGGAGTCAATTGGAATTGGGTCTTAATGTTTAGGTTTCAAAGATTACTCACCCTTAATGTTGGAAGTTGAGTTTATGTTGTTGCTGTACATAAAACTAATGCTTTTTTTTTTCAAAATTCTTATTATCTTTATCATGAAAGAAAAAAGACTTTAGCTTTACACATATAGATATATTTGATTGGAAATGTCATCCTAAAAGTGTAGCTGTACTTTCACTATATGATTTATACTACATGAGTATTTTCTTCAAGTTAAATTACCTGTGGTGTAGTGGTCCCTGGAGAACTAGATATACTCTCAACTTTCCTTTCCTTTTATTAAAAAAAAAAGTAGTCCAGAAAAACATCCTGTTTTAGAAACATACAAGATGACTATTTAATTTCTTTGCTCACTATTCTAAAATCATCATGACTTGATCAGGAGCAGTTTGTAAAATATATTCTCCTCCTAATGTTCAGTGATATAGCCAGTGGTTTAAAATGTCCAAATAATGGCAAAAATAAATAAATAAATAAATAAAAACCTAAATATATATGAGGGAAATACAATAAATCTTTAGACCATTAGAACATCACTTATAGTGATGTAATGAACTGAAAGTGCCTATCAACATATGCATTATCACTGAACCTGTAGTAAGTGGAGAAGTGGGTAAACCCTTAATTTGTATATTTTTTTAAGTAGTCCAGAAAAACTACTCATTTTAGACACAGCTTAAGTTATTCCAAAATTTGTCAATAGTGTTTGTTTAGAATTATAAATTTGTATTTGTATTTGCAGGTATTATTATGGTAGTTACATTTACCGTGGGGCAAAGGCAAGACAATATTAGCCTATCATAACATTAGCCTTTCATAATATTAGCCTTTCATAATATTAGCCTTTCATAACATTAGCCTTTCATAATATTAGCCTTTCATAACATTAGCCTTTCATAACATTAGCACACACAGTTTAACTATTGGAGAGAAAACAATGAGTTTAAAACAGTGGCTCATTTGGAAACAACCTTGAAACTTACCTCAGAATTATGTATTCCATGAAAGTAGATTCACTTCAAAGACGATTCTCGTTCTGTTTCGAATAATTGCATATCAAATGCGGTGACCTGTCAATCAACTGGGGTGGCACTGGCACCTGCGGTGTCCAATCAGGTTCCATAGGTGACCCATGACCCGCCTTTCTCTACCTCTGATTGGTTCATGAGTCCTCATGCCTGAGGTTAACCAATCTAATCAGTGAAGTACTAGCCAATTAGAAGCAGAGTACATATATATATATATATATATATATATATATATATATATATATATATATATATATATATATATATATATATATATATATATATATATATATATATATATATATATATATATATATATATATATATATATATATATATATATATATGTATGTATATGTGCAAAAAAATCGAAAGTACAGTAAGGTCTGGTAGAAATAGATATTAAAATATTAAATTCAAAAATAATATTAAAATCAAGAAAAAAAAATTACAAGTGTTTCACTGTATTTATCACAAAAAGAACAATTCAAACTTATGTTAGTGAGAATCTTAAAATTAAGTTATTTTATTTTCTTACTGATACAATATGTGTGAGGTAGCAGCCAAGCCTTCTTCCAATTGATACTTTGAACAAAAGCATTAAGGAAGAAAATTCCCCCTTGGAATAATTTTTTTCCCGATTTGAAGAGACCGACTTGCATCTGATTGTCATACGCTATTAGCATATAAGTTATAAATAGATTGAAGAATATTCATAATTTACTAAATCAAGCAAGGTAAAAATCTGTATTTCAATGTCAGAAAAAGTTTGGAGCTTTTTTTGTGATCGGTATTCAAGATAGTCATGGATTTGCAAATGCTATTAAAACCAAAAAAAAAAAAGTTTTTCTTCCATTTCAACAATTAGACATTGTGATTTCATGGTTCAGCTTTTCCAATGGATTGATATGGTTTTTAAAGATCCACAGACAAAGCCAGTGTTTCCCAGAGGTAGAGGTTTTATTGCAGAAAACAACAACAGATAAATCTTACTGCTTGAAAGTACATCAGAACTTCTGGACCATCAAAGGGAAAGAAAAAAAAAACAGTCTTGTATCTGTCAAACAGATGTGTAGTAATAAATAATGACAAAGGATATTCCTTCTTTTTTAAATACAAAGTCATCTAACGTTAATATAAGATTATAGTTTGCAGCAAAACCCCTCTTCTCACTTCTCCACCCATGCGCTATAGAAATCTTCTTTATTTAGGAATGTGGACAGTATTTGGACTAAGATCGCAGGCTAAAATAAGTGGGCATGATTTCCTTTTTTTTTTTTCATATCTTGCACCAGTGATTATAATAGAGCAAACTGTGTGTGCTACTTCAATAGGAAGCTAGACGAAGATCAAACAGCATGGGGACAATGGAATGGATTATTTTGGGATTACAGCAGGGGGAAAATGGCAGATCATTCTCAGGGATGGACAAAGAGTACAAGTCACAGAGGAATGACAACAAATGGTGTTCTGCAGTGTTGAAACAAAAAATTATTGCCTCATCTGAAAAAAGATGATGAAACTGGTCTGATCCACATGCTTTAGTAAGATGAAAAAGTCAAAGTACCGGTGCCAAAAAATGGAATGTGTACTGTTTTAGAAACTTTTTTGTTTTTCTTACAGACATCTTGCTAGTATACTTAAATGTTGAGCACACGCACAGGTGACTACACACATCCAGAAAAACAAGACACAGCCGCAAAAAATACAGTAGTGCCTTAAAAACCTAAAGCATACACTATATTAAGTGATCTGGTCTCATATAGAGTTTGATTTGGTGGAGAAAATGCTCATCTTTTTAAGGCAATGACAACTATTGTCTTGTTGGTTTAAAAAAAAAATCACAAAATAAAACAAGGTTAAATATGACATTTTATATTGTAAATTGTTTTGTGTCGAATTAAAGAACATAAAAATCCCAATTTTAGTGATAAAGTAAAATCTATAGACACTTTCTTTCTTTCTTTCTTTCTTTCTTTCTTTCTTTCTTTCTTTCTTTCTTTCTTTCTTTCTTTCTTTCTTTCTTTAACACTTCCGCTGACCCTCTTTACATGCTTCTCCTCTCCACATATATGACAGATTATATTTCCCTGTTGTTCTTGTTGCGTGTACATACATGTGTGTGTGTGTGTGTGTGTGTGTGTGTGTGTGTGTGTGTGTGTGTGTGTGTGTGTGTGTTTAACTGTAAACTCCTTTAGGCAGAGCTGTGGCACAAACACCCAGGGGTTTTAAGAGTTTAAGAGCCCCCCCCCTCAACTGCATGTGTGGTTGTATGTGTGCGTCTGTGTGGGTTTGTGCGGGAAGATATTGACTTTTTTAAAGTCCGGATCATTTCTCTTTATCAAAAAAACATTAACGACCCACCCGCCCACCCACCCCTCCACGACTCCCAGTCTCTAACCCCCTACTACTAACATACGCACAACACAAAGCACCATACTTTCTTCTTCTTCTCGTCTAGTAGTAACCAGCAGCCGCTGGCACAACAAAGTACAATCAAAGTTTATACTTTTCTTTTTTTTCTGCCCTGGCAACAATGTAGCTTGATTTTTACAAGATCAAAACAGTCTGTTTTCAATGATTTATGTTGTTTTTACCCCTTAGGAATATCACCCGTACGAATAAAAAATACAACACTATTTATATACAGAGAGACAGTGCTTTCTTTCAAAATAATAATAATAATAAAAACTTTTATGATATTTTCTGTGAAAATGTAGTATAATTAATTATAGACATGAAGCAGGGTGAAGTGACTGATTATCTAATTTCTGATCATGTCTAACCCTGTATAGCAACTTCACAAGCGCTTATCAGAGAATAGGATAGTCCTGCTTTTTGTCTGACTTGATAATAAATGTTGCTGAAACTCCTTGCTGGATCCATAAAGCTTGTACAGATGGTTATATCTGCTCTTTTCCTCAAAAAAAAAAAAAAAAAAAATCCGCTGCTCAGTCCAGGTCTCTGCCAAAGTACAACACTGTCATCTGTCACTATAATGTGACACAGTCAGTTAAAGCACCCTGCTCTTCTCTGACGTGGAGCCTGTAAGGTGACCTCCAGACATTGAATTGCCAAAACCAGAGCAGAACAAGCCTTAACATCGGCTAATGGCTGCTTTAAATACACCGCTGATTGATTTGTGTTGTATTTTCCAGGCCATTCTACTGGATTGGGCTTATATTAGAGAAAATGAGAGTGGAAGAGAGAAGGAGGTGACTTGAGGGGCTCCGGCCAGCTGATGGAACTTAACTTGACCCCCTAGTGTACTGTCCAGGGTCGGGTTACCACTGTAGGTCTCTAGGAGTGTGTGTTTTTCTGCGTTTGTGTGTGTGAGTCGTTGAATTGATTTCCTCTGCGATGACAGCTCCAGTCAGGCTGGCACCAATGCCCCACCCCCCTCTCTCCCCCTTCCTTATCCCCGACACACATACGCCACCATCGCCGCCACTGACCTTACAACACACACATGCATGCAGCGCTCATTGCTCGCACTGGGAAAATGGCAGCCACTGGTGTTATGTTCTGGGGTGGTGGCGGCGGCGGTGGTGGTGGCATGCACTCAGAGGCCCTCCTCTCTCTCCTCCATCTTCCCCTACAGTAACTGCTCCACTAAATCGTTTACACGGATCATTTTTCTGATAAAAGCATTATTTTTGGAGAAAAGTCTGTCTAATGATTTTAGATTAGTTCGTCTAGTTTCCCTTTTGTTTTCCAGCCTCTTTCCTCCGTGATTTGTCTCAAAAGTACAATTTTTTTAATGGTTTTCAACTGTGTTTTCTCACCACTCTTACATTATCATCCACTGTGCTCAGTTAAAAACAAAATGCTAAATCACCTTAAGGCATTATGTAATAACAGTGTAATGTGTAACAGTGTTTAACTTCATTTTGTTAATAACACTGTATTTTGTAAAAAAAAAAAAAAAAAAAAAAAAAAGAAAACACCTTCAATGCATTTCATAATAAGTTATTGTAATAATTATTACAAAATGAAGGTGTAGCGCTTTTGTTAATAACATGTAATAATTTGGGGTATCAGGGTTAAAAACTATCATACAGGCAGAAGAACATTAAACATTCCAGCTTAATTAGACTTTATTTAAAAAAAAATAGTAAGATATTTCCCTGGTCAAGTTGTTTTGTATACTGTTAACCGTCTATTTAATGTTCATTTATTTTTATCCTCTGTTGTTGCATTAGTGCATAAATGATGCTGGAAGATTTTTTTTTATATTTAATCTATGTTTATATTTTTATACATTGGATCATGTATAGTCTTCCAAAATGTCAGTGCATCAGCAAATTTCATGTCAGTAATACTTAGTGCAGCATTTGTCTCTAACTTGCAAACACATCATCCATTATAATCAATACAGTTACATCTGGTTTAGGTTTGACCAATGAAACATCATACTAGTTTTTAAAAGTGAATTCTAAGTAAACTGTTATGCTGGTATGATGTTTTTTGTCAAGTAAGACATCGATTTTAACGTAACATAATTCAGTAAATTATTAAATGTTTTAAAAAAAAAACCTATCACACAATAATTTAAAGCGCTTTAGGTGCCTTGAAAAGTGCTATTGAAATCGAATCCATTACACCAGCATGTGTAATAACTGTTGCAGTGTGTAATAAGTTATTACAAAATGTGGCAAAGTATATTACGAAATGTTTTCAAGAATTTTTTCCCCGAACGTGGCATTATTAGGACCTACATAATGAAGTAAAAAAAAAAAAATTGCATGATTTCACTGTTATTACATAATGTGACACTACACACCTCAGCACAAATATGCAGATTATTACGCTTGCTTAGTAAATGTTCACAGACTTCTAATAACACACAGAGAGTATGCTTAGTTTGTGTTTATACTGTAGGAGGTGTGGTCTATTCACAGTATTGTCCACTAGTAGTTTTCCATTGTCTTGTTGTTTGGTGGGGGTCTTCAACACCCTGTAAAGTTGGAAATTATTCCTATAAAAACCAACTTTCACATGCATGTCACAACAGTCCATTGGTCTGCAGGTTCAGATCTCATAATGCTTTTGACCTAACGCATAGTCTGACACAGACCCCGGCTTTTCCGTCAGATATAAAACATCGCTTTAGCTCAAGGCTTCACTCGTTATGTCGATACACGGCATCTGCGTCGTTGCTTTGATTTGTCCTTTGACCATCGTCTTGGCTCTTCTCTACGCCATCAGACTCAGGGCGGGAACGCTTGAACCGCCGGTCTGGGTACTGGCTGTTGTCAAAGGGCATTCGGTGGACACACAGCACGTGGGTCTTCAGGTTGCCCTTCTGGGAGGCGCTATAGGGGCAGTAACTGCACTTGAACGGTCTCTGCCCTAGAAACAGACAAGCAAAGAGAAAGAGAAAGAGAAGCCATCATTATCCACCATTATATAATTAATTTTCATAATAATTAGTATAAAAGGTATCGCTGTCAACATAGAAAACTGCACAAAAAGTTGCTGGAATTAAATTAGTCACATTATTTTACACTTTTTTTTAGAAAGTCTATTAACTCAATCATGTTAGTCTGTATAACTTTAAATTTAAGATTGTACATAGATAGCATTTTTTGCACTCCAGCTTTAGTTTTAGTCTAGTCCCACTTTTTCTTACTGTTACTACTTTTCTCACATTGACGGGAAGTGTGCAATCTAAGAATTTGTGTTTTTTTTACCATGTATGTGACAATAAACCTCATGAATCTTGAATTATTATTTCAGAAATGACTCACTAGAATATCACAATGGGTGGCACAGACATTGTGATCAGCAATGACAAAGTAAGCTAATAATTTTATGACTAGTTACAATTGTTTTAAACATGGGAAATTCTTAGAATGAACAAGAGAATAGGTTTTATTCCAAAGGAATATTGGTCTCAGATCTACTTCAAAACACTGTCTGCACATTATGATCCATTCATTTTACAGGTTCTTTCTAGTGGAATATTTACAAATGCATTCTATACATCAGGGGTCTCCAACCTGTTCCACAAAGGGCCGGTGTGGCTGCAGGTTTTTGTTCCAACCAACCAAGATTTCACAGTTTGACCAATTGACTCTGAAGACTCAGATCAGTTGATTAATTGATTGAAGTCTGGTGTGTTGCTGCTTGGTTGGAACAAAAACCTGCAGCCACACCGGCCCTTTGTGGAACAGATTGGAGACCCCTGGTATACATGTACATAAACCAGCATATATGTGGAAAAACACACCATCATATATATTAAAAACACGAGCTAACCACCACTTATGTCATTTGTTTTCTGATTCTGATGTTTTGGATGACATCACACTGACATACATATGACTAAAAGACATCATATATGTATGTATAACAGAGGGATTGTTTGTCATTGTCAGTCTAGGATTTCATGTGTCCCTCTTTAGATCATTTGTATATTTACCAGTGCCAGCGGAGGTTATGTAATCATCAGGTTTGTTAGTCTGTCCATATGTCTGTTAGCAACATAACTCAAAAATGTATCAACAGATTTCAAGAAAATTTTCACAGAATGCCCAGAATGATAAAAGCAACAAGTGATAGTTTTGGGTGTGATCCAGATCTTTACTATTGGAGTCGTTTTGACAGAAATGGTTCTGACTCGATATATAATACTGGTGGAGGTCTGCGCTTTCCCAGTGCTTTTCTAGTTCAAAAAGAGTGTTTCATCTGAAGTAGTAATATTTGGAAGGGTTAGGAAATGTACATATTTTGTAATAACGGTGCATTTTGTAATAAACGTCCAAAATCTAATAACTTTTTCATTTCATTTTGTAATAAAACTGCATTTTGTAATACACTGCCCCAACGCATTTTTCTATTTCCAAAATATATTTCTAATTTCAAATAGTCCATGTCTAATATGTCTAATTACCAACCAAGACATAAATCACTTGGAATGTTTCCCAAACAGCTCCTTGAGTTTTAATGCCATGTCACCAAAGCACCCTGCTGCTGCAAAATGGAATAATTTATTACATAATGCGGCAAAATTTATTACAAAATGCATTGGAGCAGTTTATTCCAAAATTTAATTAAAAAGTTATTACATTTTGGACGTTTAT
The DNA here is from genome assembly GCA_020466265.1 of Siphamia tubifer. Lineage (NCBI taxonomy): Eukaryota > Metazoa > Chordata > Actinopteri > Kurtiformes > Apogonidae > Siphamia > Siphamia tubifer. The sequence goes on from CM035785.1 coordinate 14,520,663, forward strand.
TACAAAATGCACCATTATTACAAAATGCAGCTCAACAACATGGTCAGATATCGGTTAGCAAATAAGTGTCAGGTGCTGTTTGACTCTCACTATGGCAACCGGGATAGGCTCCCAGGGATGGTGACGTCAAGTGAGAACCATCTATAGTCCATGACAGTGTACTATCATGAACAAAATTCAACCTGTCAGGCGTTCCGGCTGTCACTTTCCTTTATGAAGGTATGTTCAACAACAATGATGGAAGAAACAAAACCAACAAATGGATTGAAAAGCAGAGGGTAAAGTTGAAGACAAGGAGTAGAGATGTGATTTTTTTCATCCGTACCACCCCAGCATCACTGCATGGACTCTTTATTGAAACAAATACATCCTCAAAACATTACCAAACACTTAATACTAACCTCACTCTGTGCAGAGCCCCCGCAAATTCATCTGAACTAAACTTTTGCTGCTCCCTGAGTCGATATGCATCTTTTGAAGAGCATGCATACATCTAGTCCCCTGAACACAATAGCAGAGCGCGACGAGGCAAAGTATTTTTCTCTATCTCCCCCCTTGCCACATCTCCAGCACAGAATGTTCTCCCTAGATTGAATCTGATCATCACTGCAGCAAACACAATGGCCCTTAATAGCACCAGCCGTTTGTTTGAGGGATGCCGATTACACTGCCATCATAACCCACTTCACTTAGCTCATTCACTCACAGACAGACAGAGGGGACAAAATGGAGAGGGAGGGAGGAAGGAAGTGGGAGGGGCAGAATGGTGGGGGAGAGTTTGAGCCCCTCTGAAGTACTTTAGGTTATTAATAACAGTACATTTGCTGTTTTCTTTTTTTTTTTCTTCCTTTCTTTTTCTTCCCTTTCGCTCTTATTCAGTTGGAGAAGCTCTAAATCAAATTAACATATGGGGTTTAAAAGAGGCGCAGGGATAGGTGCACAGAATATCAATAGGTGAAAGGCCAGGAAATTAAAGAGGAAACAATCTATTTGAGGCACTCCCTGGCATGCACATGAGGTTAGCAGTAGCAGGCGTGTATATAGTCTAGTATAAAGACGGACACACGTTAATACATACACACGGGGAAACGTGGTACGAGGAAGCAACAAGGCAACGCAGGACGCACGGAGGCAAGATTTGCAGCTACTTTGTGTTTGGCAATCTGACACAGGCTTTGGAGCCTCTCTGGCTTTTTGATATTACATTGTTTGCTCCAGAGCCAGACAAAAGGGATTGCTACAAGTTTGGAGGCTTTGGATGTTCCAGTTGTCTGAATTTCCCGATAAGCAAGTCGAGAGCACACAATGAAGGGTCCCTTTTATTCGTGTGCAGTTTAATTTCACACTCTCTTACATTACGTTAAGTCCGAGAGGCAGAATATCTCATCCCATTTTACACTTAGGGAGAGCGAGTTATGCCCCCAAACAACTCAACTCCTTTTTTTTTCCTATCCACCGAACCCCCCCCCCCCCACACACACACACACACACACACACACCCTGCTCTATCTTAGTATTTGTCTCCGCAGACTTTAAAAATAAATACAAATAAAGCTAGGTTTTTATCTCCGTGGAAGATGTTTAGGTAAAACGAGAGAGCTTTTGATTTGGATTTTATAGCTTCAAAGAAGTTTGGATAGCATGTGTAAACTTGACTTAGTGTTGAGATTGAAATTGACTTCTGCAGACCAACTTCAAGATGCTCAGGCTACACTTTGTTATGGATTTTAAAAAAGTAAAGAAAAGCTTTCTCTGTTTCTCACACACACACGCACACATGCACACGCAGTCACTCACTGAGCCACATGGCAGACTACTGTGAAGGGTCAAAGATGGCATCATTAATCCATGTCCTCTGGCCTGTGCCGGTAACCAAAAGTGCTCACATGCTGACTGTGGCCTGGCAGCACCACACTTGCCACCACTCTGTCAGATTGTCTCTGTCCATCTGACCTCTGTCACAGTCTTCTCAAACTCCCGTGGGTGCCACTTTACTCCTTTATTTTTAAATTCCAGTTAATCCATCAAGATCTAGTTTGCTATTCTTGAATAACATCAAACCAAACTGGCACTAGAAAGGTGGAGATTTTTTTAGGATGAGCAAAAAAAAACAAAAACATGAAAATCAACAGTAGTAAAGAAAAACAGAGCAGATACTCTTTGATTGACAGGTAAATACAACACCAAAGAGAAAGGTGAGGAAAAAAAGATGACAATGACACTCGAAACTGAACCACAAATATGGATGCACAGTATTAAAATCAGACCAGCAAGTGATCACTACATAGTCCCAGTCTTCTTAGTTACAATGTATTGACAGGTTTTGGCATCACATGCGGTAAACCTCCTGGATTTTCTCAAAGTGATTATGACCGAACATGACCCGTCATATTTTAGATCATGCACAGACACAAGAGTCACATATCAACAGAGGGAAGGCTCTGACATGTGGTTGAAAGCCTCAGGCACACACACACACACACACACACAAACACACACACACACACACACACAAAAATACACACACTTATTTCCATGTCTCATGATGACCAAGTTTGTAATTTTCACTTGTAGGTAAAGTAGCCATTGGGTAGTGAGTGTCAACACATCGGGTTTTTTTTTTTTTTTTTTTTTTTTTTTAATAAATACAGATTTTTTTTTCTAAATAAAAAATATGTAAAAAAAAAAAAAAAAACAAATAAAAAATAAAATGAATAAAAATAAATAAATAAATGGAAAAAGTAAAACACACACCAAAAAATTATATATATATATATATATATATATATATATAATCAATCGAATTAAATAATAAAATAAAATTTTAATTAAATAATAATAATAATAATAATAATAATAATAATAATAATAATAATAATAATAATAATAATAATAATAATAATAATAATAATAAAATACATTGGAAAAAAGTTAACATCTCTTGAAACCTTTAAAAAAATACAGATTTTGCTTTGTACCTGTTTCCCTCATACTTTATGGTGACTTCCATAAAAAACAAGTTAATGTATTTATAGGGGAAATCATTTGCATAAAATTGTATCCTTCACACAAATTTCACCTATATGTATATTGAACGCTCAGAGGTCGCCATGGCATGACTGGGCAAACAGATCAACATCCCCATAAAGATAGGAACACACACACACACACACACACACACACACTGAGCAAATTTGTTCTTTTTTTTCCTTTTCTTTCTCGCACCTGTTACTATTGACTGACTAAAAATAATTTCTCAACTAGGTTTTAGGAATCTGATTATCAACATTTGGTCTGATTTAGTTTCATGTTGTTATTTGCTTCTAATGCATAAGAGCCACATCATTCATATTCTTATGTGAATGGACACAATGACATAAACTCTGAAATTACACCATATATTCCTTTACAACACTGTCACTGATATCAGTTTACTCTATGTTTAATCAATGCCAGTGCATTATCCATCTTAAATTGTTCTAAATAAACATTTTGTATGCATGGCGTTTGAAATTTGTGCCATTTATAATACTGACATTAAAATGAGAAGTTGACTGTTTGTAGATTCCAACATTAAGGTTAATTTTCTTTGTTAATTGTGTTTTTGTTCTTATTTAACCCTTTTTATGAATCAGCACATCAAAAAATGTTTCATCATCTGTATATCTAAAGTCTTTATCATCATGAACACAGTCTCTACACAGTCACACACAGTCTCTATATTTAAAATTAGGTTGAAAATGTTCCTGATTGAGAAAGCCTATAGTCAGGTTAGTTAAAAACAGTTCAGTCTAAGCTGCCCTAGGAGCTAGAATACTGGGGGAAGTACAGGAACTGAGTCCTATCACCTCTCTCTCTCTCTCTCTCTCTCTCTCTCTCTCTCTCTCTCTCTCTCTCTCTCTCTCTCTCTCTGTCTGTCTTTCTCTCTCATCTGTATAAATCTATTTTACATACAAAGTCTGTTCATGACTATTCATCTAGTGTCTTCTTCGAGTGGCAACTCAGTAGTATCTGCATAAGGAGCCATAGACAACAGGATCTTCAGTGACTCACTTGTGACCTGTGCTGACCTCTGACCCCAGACCTTCTCTCCCATCCTCACCTGTCTGATGGATGGACCTCCTTCCCCTATCTATCATCTACAAATGGACGTTGATCTATAGCCTGTCCATCCTTGGGAGTGGATCTGTCCTTCACTGTGGTTCTCCCTGAGAGTTCTTCTTTCCCACTGGGTTTTGGAGTTTTTTCTGCCGAGAAGGAGGGTCTAAGGACAGAGGATGCTTGGGACTTCATCTATTTCTGTGATTGATTGTTCTCATTGATTAATGCTGTAAAGTCATGTGAAATGACATTGTTGTGATTTGGGGCTTTATAAATAAAATTGAACTGAATTAAACATATAAAAACAACCTGTAATATAATATATCTGAATAGACATATAAAAACAAAAAAACAACAAAAATGACAACATAGGTGTACATGCTAAATGACATATTGAAGGCTCAGCAGGTCAGCAAATAGGTTGTATATTTTAGTCGAAAACTGGATACACATTTTGTTTTTGGTTTGTCTTTTTTGTTTGTCTGTTTGATTTTCAGCAACTTTATGCAAAAACTTTCTAGACCAATTTTCATGAAAATTTTAGGAATGGTGTGAGGTGATCCAGAATAGATCCCATTCAATTTTGATGAATGGAGGTCAAAGGTCAAGGTCAGCAACTATATGTTTTAACAACAAGATATATTCCTGTATACTCAGTTTTGCATATATCTTCTTTTTGCTCTCACTGTTGATATTCATTGACATAAGAACCTCGGAGGACAAAATTGAAGACTCTAGGTCAAAGGTCAAGGTCACAATAGAGGTCACAATCAAATTTTGGATATAACTTTTTAACTATTCATATTACAGAATTCCAATGAGAACCAAAATGCTCAGCTATGAATTCTGCATCTTGTGTGTACACATATTGACCTATTATTGTTCATTTAATAGCTAAGAAACTACAATGGATATTACTAAAACTACAATGGAAACCTGGCATGGGCTTCAAAATGACATCATGACCTTTGACCTTGAGCAACCTTGAAAGGTCAAACCCATAGTGTCATTGTTTGAGAGGGACATGTTCATTAAGAGCTAAAACATTTGTGAGAGGGTGGGGTATGTCGTGCCTGGCACCACTTGTTTTTATCACAGATTTTTAACATGTTTCTAACTGTATTATTGGCTGCACTGACCACACTTTCTACACCCTCTTTCATTCTAATTTGTTTTAAAGGTGTTTGAAAAGTGCTTATCAGAAAGTAGGTTTTTACTGATATTTTACAAATTATTGGCCTTTTCATTTCCCTCAGTTTTTTTCAAGTCATTTATTTATTTATTTTACCTGTGATATTGTGTATTTGTAGCATTTTTACGCATTATTTCAGTTATTTATTGCTTTTTTTCTTATTAAATGTTCAGATAGTATTTATTTGGGAGCCAGAAACCTTTCAAAGTGTTAGAAAAAGGCAAGGATGTGAGACAGAGAAGACGAAGAAGACGAGGAGACGAAACATAGAAGAGAAACAGTGGTCTTGTTTTCATTAGTGTGGCATTATCTAAGCCTGTTAATTAACCCCCTAAGGCCCTCTGCATGGAGATCAGAGGAAAAAGTGGGAGAGGAAGTGGAGAGGAGGGCTGGAGGAAGGGATTCAGTCAGTGGAGGTGTGTGTGTGTGTGTGTGTGTGTGTGTGTGTGTGTGTGTGTGTGTGTGTGTGTGTGTGTGTGTGTGTGTGTGTGTGTGTGTGTGTGTGTGTGTGTGTGTGTGTGGACAGCGGATACATCACTACTGCCACAAACATGCCCATGTTTCACAAACGCCCACCCACCCCAAATACAGTACACACAGTGTAGGTACAATGCGAATGTGATATCTCCATCTCTCGCTTACAATCCCTCTAGGTATCTTCTACATTCTCCTCATTCTATTTATTCTCTCATCTCGTCTCTCATTTGCATTTTTTTTTTTTTTTGCATTTCACTGATATTTAACAATATGTTCATTTAAAATATAGTTTGAAGGCCAGGACAAAAATGTCTAAATGTATTGGTACATTATCCTTTTTTTCTTTTTCTTTTTACCGGAAACATTGTGATGAGGGTGTGGAATAGAATAAAGGCTGTTATTCCATTCAAGTTACTAAAACTGCATATATTGAGCACTTTGTGGCCATATGTGACAAATACACCATGGCTCTCAGTAAAGCGCTGTCTCGCCTGCGTCTTGTGAGAAGAGCTATCTTAAGATGGCAACAGATGGCAGTTCTGGCATCAAATGGCATTTAAGGATGGTTGCCGTTGGCTGGATGCCAGAATCCAACTCCTGGTCGTTATGTACTTTTGTAGATGTGTGTGGAGGTACGTTTGAAATTGATTTGCATATGTACTCAATGGCACATACAGTACAGCAAAAGAAGTGCATATGTGCTCTGTGTTTAGATAGTTATTCTGCACCATTTGCATGTCTGTGCATAAGCTGCACAGACAGAATGTATACACACGTGTGGAAGAGAAATTCACTGCGTCATTCTCAAAGGACCCTATGTACTGTACATATCATGTTACACTTACATATAATTTACATCCATTCATCCGTACTGTAGATACTGTAAACAGCCTAAACAAATGGGTAAAAAATGGAAATACGTGCAGAAATGCATTGTGAGTGAAAGCAATTACTGAAAAATGTAAGTAAATGACTTTTTAAGGAAGTCATTAACACATAAAAATACAAAAGAGGAGTGAGACATAGATGGAAATACAGACAAGCTGAGAGTTTGTAGGCAGAGACACAGCCACACAGAAGGTGTGAGCAATTAAATGTGCTAAACCATCTGTCCAATAACCTGCATGCATGCCGAGGCTCCCAGATTACTCAGCAAACTGCATGTATATATACACACATCAAATTATATATATATATATATATATATATATATATATATATATATATATATATATATATATATATATATATATATATATATAGTTTTTAAAAAAGGGTAATTCATGTTATAGGTAATTCCTATTTTCTACAAAGCCTGAAAAGGTTGGGTTTTCCCCCATTCCTCCATTCACTAAATTCCAGTCAATATTACATACTGAGAAGTGTTTTTATAGTTTAATAAATCCTCTCAGCCCCTTTTTGGATGTCAAACCTCTGCATAATCATATTTAAGCAAGCTTTGATTTCCAGCCAAACTCATAAAGGAAAATAAAAGGTAAATTGTACAGAAAATGAAATATATACCATTTGTTTTTTATGGCAATGGCTCAAAAATGTATCCTGCATGATTTGGACAATTGTCCATTGATTTACAGGATTATATATTTAAATATTTTTTTAACTCCACCCACACCCCCGATCCCCCTCCAAAAATAAATACATTTACATTACTTCAAACAGCCTGAAGGGAATTTATTCTCCTCGAGATTTCCTCTGATGAATTAAGAGCATTTCCCTCAACGAGCTGGCGTGTTGATAGAAAATTGGCCTGAAGTTTGGGGAATAGCGATTTGGTCTGTTTCCTAGCTTAACTAGAGAAAACCAACACACAAATAACACCAGGGGAGGCACTTAAGGAGAGGAGAGGAGCTGTAGGGGGAGAGGGGAAGGAGCTCTTTCAGCATCAAAGCCAGCTAAAACGTCCCCACCAGGGACTAGGTCCCATGTTAAATACTGAACTAGATTATTAATTGCTGTACCAGTAGGACCTGTTAATAAGAACCTAAAATAGCAGCTCCTTCTTTTCTGTCTTCATCCCTTGTTCTATTTTGACTTAAGGCTTCTTTTCTGGAGGGTTTTGCCGTTTCTTTTCTTTTTTTTTTATGGCTGTGCATAAAGTTTGTTTTTCATTCACTCATGTGTTTACTAAGACACTGACACTAACTCATTCATTCTTACAGATTTATTCATCTTCACTCACATCCGTTCTATCCTCCAGAGCTGGAGGAAATATTCACATTATTTACTTAAGTAAATATTCTCATAACTCTTGAATCTGTGAAAGTACTTTCAGTATGAGTTACGCACTGAAAACATTACTAGACTATGTAAGTGTAAAGAGTAAAAGTAGTCATTGTACTGTGTAATAGTACCTGTCAGTGTGTTATCTGATGATTTTGGATTCATATTACTGTTGGGTCAACATCTGTGTTTTTGTTCACCATCACCTCGGTGGGGAACATAGAAATGCTGTTCGTCCGTCCGGGAACTATGTACTCTCAATAACTTTTGACAGCTTTGATGGAGGATCACCAAATTCACACCACACATGCCTCTCATGAAGGCCTTGCTCAAGTTCAATGATGACTCATACTTTTTGACACGTTTTTTGTTATTTGTGCAAAGGCAGTCACAAGGGCTTCAGGCCAACAGCAGGCTATTTATACTTCTATAAATGTTGTTGAAGTCGATTGAACTACTTTACCATTACATTCTATAAAAACATTATGTGTTTATATCATCCCTGTTGTGTGAGATGTGTACAGAGAAAACAACCCTGCATTCAGGTTTGTGATGATGCATTTAAAATCAGTAATTTTTGACTACTGAATAGTTTATATAGTTACAAGAAGGAAAGAGGAGAGAAACAATGCAATTTTGCAATAGGTTGGTTTCACGTGACGTCATATTGCTATATAGTCAGTGCCCGATTTTCAGATGGAGGGCAGGAAGTGAAGCGGAGTGAATTTTCTATTGGGAAAATGTCTGTTTTGTGTAGTTTACAGCTTTCTAACCAAGAGAAGGACAATACATTTTTTAGAATACCAAAGATTACCATTCATAAAGGTGAGAAATGGAAAAAGCTCATAGAAAAACACTGTAAAAAGTGAATTTTAAATCTGTGTTTGCGGTCGGGACAAGTCTGCTAATGGCCGTGTCCGCGGTGACCACTTCGTCAGAGGTATGTTCCAAAGCCAAATTTTTTTGTGGATGTGCAATACATCATTAGGTTATGGTTAAATTAGTATGAACAGATTTCCCTCTGAAACCAGGACACGTTCACCACGCTCGTGCATGAACACCTGTTTTTATGTAAACGTGACACTGAAGTGCTCGTATCCTTTTGTTGAAGTTCAAAATATCTCAAATGAGATTCATTATGTTAAATGGGATTTCGCTTGTAGTTGTGTTTTAAATAACAGCGTGCCATAGCATCGTGACATTCCTTTTAAATGTGGATTTTAGCCATGCCATGCCATGCCATGCCACAACACCTGTTTCCCCCGAGATTTCAAATGCATATTTTCCAACAGGTTTTTTTTGACGCAGCAATTGAGTAAAAAAAACACATCAGGTAATACCTTGAAACTAAATAAAACAAGCTAAGAGGAAAAACCTGCAGCACCCGTGGTCAAGCCTTGTTCCTCGATTCATAATCAATTAGACCCTGCTTATTTGGAAGTAGCCTTTATTTGTTAAAAATATAAATACACCCAGCCTTTCAATGGAACTTGGCTATATTTGGTGATGTACAGCAATGCTGTCTTTATTGTTGCATGGCAACAGAGAATTTAGAGTCCTCAGAATGTGACGAAGGCGGCCGGTGTTCTATCTGACTGAAGCCATTAGTCACTATATATATATATTTATATATATATATATATATATATATATATATATATATATATATATATATGTGTGTGTGTACATATATATATGTACACATGATTGGTTAGTGTCACATGACAGAAGTTGTTGTGTCTAAACGTCTACTGTATGATGACAGAATAAATACATTGGATAAATCATTCATTTGTCACAGCCGATCTGCTACATCTGGTGAAACAAATCACAATAATTTCTGATAAATAAGCACTGAATTAAGTCTTAATTGCTTTGAATGAATTCTATGATACCTGCCAGTCAGTGCAGAATAGCTTTATTTTTCTGTGATATTCTCACACCTGTCATAATGCATCACATCCTGCTCATAAGACATTATCATCAACATTAAAACCTATTGAATCAGTATATAATCAGACAATAGAAATGACGCACAATAAAACACCATAACGGAATGATTTCCACATCGTGTAAAAACACAATATGTTGTGCTTTGAAACTTTCATAAGTAATTAAAAGTAATATTTTTCTTGGTGAATGTCTACATGAACATTCTCCTTCTTTACTGAGGTTTGCTTCATAATAATATCAGCAGTTGAATAGAATCAGTAAAAACAGTAACTGTCGCATTATAAGGTGTAAATGTCACGGATCGGGGTGAGGTGAAGGAGGACTCCATTGCACAGTACTGAAGGGCAAAATAATTTAATAACAAAAGTACAACATAAAGACAAGACAGACACAACCTGGGAGTAAACGGCCAGAGTCCGTGGTGATGATGAGTGTCCGGGTTATGGTGATTGGGGAGATGGAAGACATTGACCGGGTTATGGAGGTGACATAGATGAATGGTCCTGCACTGGCAGCTACAAGCCTCACCGCTTAAATAGTCACCGATTAGGAACGGCTTGCAGCTGCGCAGTGCAGGACCAGGTGAGTGTGGAAAATTGGGGGAAAGGTCACTGGAACGGAGGTCATGACAGTACCCCCCCCCTAAGGGGCGGCTCCTGAAGCCCCTAAAAAACAAAAAAAAAAAAAAACACAACCCCCCCCCCGTTGTCCAGAGCTTCTCCGAGCAGGGCGGCATGGTAACCTCCTGGTCGGAGTACCCTCTGGGCAGAGCGGTGTGGCATCCTTCTGGGCAGGGCGGTGTGGAAACCCCCTGGGCGGAGTACCCTCTGGGCGGAGCGGTGTGGAATCCCTTCTGGGCAGGGCGGTGTGGAAACCCCCTGGTGGAGTACCCTCTGGGCAGAGCGGTGTGGCATCCTTCTGGGCAGGGCGGTGTAGAAACCCCCTGGGCGGAGTACCCTCTGGGCAGAGCGGTGTGGAATCCCTTCTGGGCAGGGCGGTGTGGAAACCCCCTGGCGGAGTACCCTCTGGGCAGAGCGGTGTGGCATCCTTCTGGGCAGGGCGGTGTGGAAACCCCCTGGGCGGAGTACCCTCTGGGCAGAGCGGTGTGGAATCCCTTCTAGGCAGGGCGGTGTGGAAACCCCCTGGCGGAGTACCCTCTGGGCAGAGCGGTGTGGCATCCTTCTGGGCAGGGCGGTGTGGAAACCCCCTGGGCGGAGTACCCTCTGGGCAGAGCGGTGTGGAATCCCTTCTGGGCAGGGCGGTGTGGAAACCCCCTGGCGGAGTACCCTCTGGGCAGAGCGGTGTGGCATCCTTCTGGGCAGGGCGGTGTGGAAACCCCCTGGGCGGAGTACCCTCTGGGCAGAGCGGTGTGGAATCCCTTCTAGGCAGGGCGGTGTGGAAACCCCCTGGCGGAGTACCCTCTGGGCAGAGCGGTGTGGCATCCTTCTGGGCAGGGCGGTGTGGAAACCCCCTGGGCGGAGTACCCTCTGGGCAGAGCGGTAGCAGGAGCAACATGACTGGTCTGACTGAGGACCAAGGAGACTGATTGGGTGGGGTCACCACGGACTCTGGCTAGACAGGAACAAGACAAAACGAAGAAACGGGCAACAGGCAGGGACAGGAAACAGGCAGGCAGAAACGAACAACAAGCAAGGACAGGGGACAGAAGCCAGCAACGGGCAACAAGCAGGGACAGGGGACAGAAGCCGGCAACGGGCAACAGGCAGGGACAGGGGACAGAAGCCAGCAACGGGCAACAGGCAGGGACAGGGGACAGAAGCCAGCAACGGGCAACAGGCAGGGACAGGGGACAGAAGCCGGCAACGGGCAACAGGCAGGGACAGGGGACAGAAGCCGGCAACGGGCAACAGGCAGGGACAGGGGACAGAAGCCAACCACGGGCAACAGGCAGGGACAGGGAACAGAAGCCAACCACGGGCAACAGGCAGGGACAGGGGACAGAAGCCAACCACGGGCAACAGGCAGGGACAGGGAACAGAAGCCAACCACGGGCAACAGGCAGGGACAGGGAACAGAAGCCAACCACGGGCAACAGGCAGGGACAGAGGACAGAAGCGAGCAACGGGCAAGAGTCAGGGACAGGAACAGACAGAAATGACCAACGACAGACCAACGACAGACCAAGACCGACGAAAAGACACAACGCCAGGCGACAGGACAACTAGCCAGAAGACAAGACAACAAGCCAGAAGACAAGACAACAAGCCAGAAGACAAGACAACAAGCCAGAAGACAAGACAACAAGCCAGAAGACAAGACAACAAGCCAGAAGACAAGACAAAAAGCCAGAAGACAAGACAAAAAGCCAGAAGACAAGACAAAAAGCCAGAAGACAAGACAAAAAGCCAGAAGACAAGACAAAAAGCCAGAAGACAAGACAAAAAGCCAGAAGACAAGACAAAAAGCCAGAAGACAAGACAAAAAGCCAAAAGACAAGACAAAAAGCCAAAAGACAAGACAAAAAGCCAGAAGACAAGACAAAAAGCCAGAAGACAAGACAAAAAGCCAGAAGACAAGACAAAAAGCCAGAAGACAAGACAAAAAGCCAGAAGACAAGACAAAAAGCCAGAAGACAAGACAAAAAGCCAGAAGACAAGACAAAAAGCCAGAAGACAAGACAAAAAGCCAGAAACACGGAACGCTAGCCAGAAACTCGGAACGCTAGCCAGAAACTCGGAACGCTAGCCAGAAACTCGGAACGCTAGCCAGAAACTCGGAACGCTAGCCAGAAACTCGGAACGCTAGCCAGAAACTCGGAACGCTAGCCAGAAACTCGGAACGCTAGCCAGAAACTCGGAACGCTAGCCAGAAACTCGGAACGCTAGCCAGAAACTCGGAACGCTAGCCAGAAACTCGGAACGCTAGCCAGAAACTCGGAACGCTAGCCAGAAACTCGGAACGCTAGCCAGAAACTCGGAACGCTAGCCAGAAACTCGGAACGCTAGCCAGAAACTCGGAACGCTAGCCAGAAACTCGGAACGCTAGCCAGAAACTCGGAACGCTAGCCAGAAACTCGGAACGCTAGCCAGAAACTCGGAACGCTAGCCAGAAACTCGGAACGCTAGCCAGAAACTCGGAACGCTAGCCAGAAACTCGGAACGCTAGCCAGAAACACAGAACGCTAGCCAGAAACACAGAACGCTAGCCAGAAACACAGAACGCTAGCCAAAAACACAGAACGCTAGCCAAAAACACAGAACGCTTAAACCAGATACACAGAACGCTTAAACCAGATACACAGAACGCTTAAACCAGATACACAGAACGCTTAAACCAGATACACAGAACGCTTAAACCAGATACACAGAACGCTTAAACCAGATACACAGAACGCTTAAACCAGATACACAGAACGCTTAAACCAGATACACAGAACGCTTAAACCAGATACACAGAACGCTTAAACCAGATACACAGAACGCTTAAACCAGATACACAGAACGCTTAAACCAGATACACAGAACGCTTAAACCAGATACACAGAACGCTTAAGCCAGATACACAGAACGCTTAAGCCAGATACACAGAACGCTTAAACCAGATACACAGAACACTGGGCAAGAAAACACAGAACGGGACAGAGACACAGACCGCTTAAGCCAGAAACACAGAACACTAGAAAGCGACACAGAACGCTAGAAAGCGACACAGAACGCTAGAAAGCGACACAGAACGCTAGAAAGCGACACAGAACGCTAGAAAGCGACACAGAACGCTAGAAAGCGACACAGAACGCTAGAAAGCGACACACAACGCTAGAAAGCGACACAGAACGCTAGAAAGCGACACACAACGCTAGAAAGCGACACACAACGCTAGAAAGCGACACACAACGCTAGAAAGCGACACACAACGCTAGAAAGCGACACACAACGCTAGAAAGCGACACAGAACGCTAGAAAGCGACACAGAACGCTAGAAAGCGACACAGAACGCAGAGACACAGAACGCAGAGACACAGAACGCAGAGACACAGAACGCAGAGACACAGAACGCAGAGACACAGAACGCAGAGACACAGAACGCTTAAGCCAGGAACACAGAACGCTTAAGGCAGATACACTGAACGCTTAAGCCAGAAACACAGAACGCTTAAGGCAGAAACACAGATCGCTTAAGGCAGAAACACAGAACGCTTAAGGCAGAAACACAGAACGCTTAAGCCAGAAACACAGAGACGCTTAAGCCAGAAACTCAGAAACGCTTAAGCCAGAAACACTGAACGCTTAAGGCAGAAACACTGAACGCTTAAGCCAGAAACACTGAACGCTTAAGCCAGAAACACTGAACGCTTAAGCCAGAAACTCAGAAACGCTTAAGGCAGAAACACAGAACGCTTAAGCCAGAAACACAGAGACGCTTAAGCCAGAAACTCAGAAACGCTTAAGCCAGAAACACTGAACGCTTAAGGCAGAAACACTGAACGCTTAAGCCAGAAACACTGAACGCTTAAGCCAGAAACACTGAACGCTTAAGCCAGAAACACTGAACGCTTAAGCCAGAAACACTGAACGGGACAGAACGCAAGACTGGACAGACTTTAGACGGAACAGACAGGGGAAAACTAAAACAAAAAGGGTCCCTTCAGCACTGGCGGAGTCCAGATGGTGGCAGGACCATTCTGTCACGGATCGGGGTGAGGTGAAGGAGGACTCCATTGCACAGTACTGAAGGGCAAAATAATTTAATAACAAAAGTACAACATAAAGACAAGACAGACACAACCTGGGAGTAAACGGCCAGAGTCCGTGGTGATGATGAGTGTCCGGGTTATGGTGATTGGGGAGATGGAAGACATTGACCGGGTTATGGAGGTGACATAGATGAATGGTCCTGCACTGGCAGCTACAAGCCTCACCGCTTAAATAGTCACCGATTAGGAACGGCTTGCAGCTGCGCAGTGCAGGACCAGGTGAGTGTGGAAAATTGGGGGAAAGGTCACTGGAACGGAGGTCATGACAGTAAAAGCTCTTTAGACAATCATCCTTTTCTCTGTTTAACCCATCAAGACCCAATGCTACTTTAGTAGCATTGGGTCTTGGTTTTAGCACAGTTGTTGTCTTTTTTTTTGGTATAAAGCTGTGAAACTCTAGGGCAGAAAACCCATCTCTGGAGGTCTTTTTTTTTTTTTTCAAATTCATAAAACTCCAGCTAATCCACTAAGCTGAATAACTTCCTTCACAGTGAACTCTTTTAAAGATGGCTCCATCATGACTACAGTCCACTTCTTTACATAATGTATAATAAGCCCAAAACATCACTCAGGCCTTTTCAGGGATCTTGTTGGAAAATGTATTGCATTAGCTGCATTATTAGTTTTGCATTAGTTTTACTTCTTGAGTATTGAACCCATATGTCACCTTTCCCTCCATCCACCGACTATTCTCTATCCTAGTAAAACAACTAACATCACATCACATTTAAAATAAGACATAATGACCTAAAAAAGTCACATATAAGAACTTTTTTTTTTTTTTTTTTTTTTTACAACCGATCTTTGTTCGTTCTTCATCTCCCGCTTATCTGGGTCTGGATCACAGGGGCAGCGGCCTAAGCAAAGAAGCCCAGACTTCCCTCACCCCAGCCACCTCAAATGGCTCCTCTGGACATGGAGGAGCAGCGGCTGTACTCCAAGTCCCTCCCGGATGTCTGAACTTCTCACCCTGTCTCTAAGGCTGAGCCCGGCCACCTTGCTACGAAAACTCATTTTGGCCGCTTGTCACCGTGATCTCATTCTTTTGTTCATGACCATAGGTGAGGGTCGGAATGTAGATCGACCGGTAAACCGAGATCAATAGATCTTGAGAAATTCAAAAAATCTTACCAAGATAATTTTAACTTGTTCGACTGTCAGATTTTTTTTCCTCTTAATTCAATTATTTATTTATTTATTTATTTAATTGCCTGTTTAATTTATTTTTTTCTTTATTAACAATTCAACGTTTTATTCCCTTGATTCCAATTTCTTTTTTTTTTTTTTTTTGCTTCATTCAAGTTTTTTGGGGAGTTAATTCAAGATTTAAATGTATTTATTTCTGCTTGATTTAAGCAAAGAAATCGTCCGATTGAACAAATATAAATGATCTTGGTAAGATTTCTTGACATAAGACTTTCCAGATCTATTGTCTAACAACATCATGCAATTTAAAACCAAATATAAATACTATGTTTTCACGAGATACAGGGATGAAAGGTAGAGGAAAAGACACAAGGTGTAAGGATGTGTCACTTTTCTTTTTATTTAAGTGCATCAACTGGTCCTTTTCTGACCTGTATATTTGAATATACATATGTATTATTATTAATATTATTAAACAGCTTTTAGTAGCAGTACTAGTAGCAACTTGGGGAAGTGAATGTTTAAAAACTAGTACAGGAGAAGGGGTGGGATTAGATACGTTTTGACTTTTCCTCACTCCTTTTTGTAACATATTGCATTTATTGCTGTTTTTATTTTGTCTCTTTTTTGTATTTGTTTTTTGATAAAAAAAAAAATCCATTCTTTATAACTAACTGAAAAGTTACTCTTTACGTGGTTATTCTTTATTTTAAGACAACAAGATATTTGGACCAGAAATGAGGAAAAACACACTTACTGTAGTGAAATTATGTTTTTTTGCAGTGTGGGCTGTATAATTTTACATTCTAGCAATCTGGCTTGTTTTCTTGCCAAATCCATGAGAAACCACTTTCACCTTGTCGCCATGTTTTTTACTGTAACCAGTGCATGTAATTCCCAAAAAAGGCCTGAGTGATGAAAAAGCTATTAAACATTTCTAAATCATTACAAATTGAAGTGTTTGTGGGTTAATCCATTCATCCTCTTCCATTCTCTTCCATGTTTCCTGGTTCATTCACACACTGTCTCTCACACATATTCTCATTTTCATGTTTTTCTACCCGCCTGCTCTCTCACTGACTCGCTCCATCATATTCTCAGAGAAGACCGAGACCATAGATTTTGTGTTTGTGAAGTGTGTGTGTGTGTATGTGGAGTAGATGCCCAACCTCGCCTTATTTTTCCTCAGCTGGAGTCCCTGCTGAACTGAGGGAGGCACATTCTGCTGCTGACCTGTCACTGTACACAGATAATGGATGCCCAATTGCGTGTGTGTCCGTCTGCGTCTAGTGTGAATGTGTGTGTACATGCGGTGTGTGTATATACGTATACAAGTGTGTGCGTGCACATAGCCTGTCAACCATGTCTCTCTGCAATAAAGAGAAAGGGGGGAGAAAAAAAAAGAAAAATGGAGGCTGGTGGGGGTTGATAGATATGCCGGCCACCTGCTTCTCACTCACATTCTGACACAAAGAGCATCGGCCGCGCTGCTGCATTAATCATCATGAACTTCCTTTGACCTCGACACACAGCGATAACAGTTAAAAGTTATGGAAACACTTAAAAAAACACACATGGACAGACAGATGGACAGACAGACATGCAGATACACAGGCTGAGACACTCAAGATGTTGCCACAGGAGCCTCATGTGAGGGAACATTTTGTTATGGTTGTGAACTGTAGGACATTTGAGGCTGAAAACAAGAGGAAAAAGCTGTATTTTTTTTTTTTTTTTTTTTTTTTAGTGAACACAACAAATCACATGATATTTTCCCAGGTTCCTCTGTGTTTCAGGACCTCAGTTCATGACTAGACGTGACTGTTGTTGTGCTGAATTCTACTCCCTGCTGAAAAGTGCATCATGCAGCAGCTGCCGAAAACAGCTCCTACCTCCTTAAGTCAGCCATGAAGAGGACGATGTGCACCACATTCACCCTGCTGCACTAGGATAGATCCGAATCTGAGCTGCTAAAACCATTTCACTCTTTTAGCCTCACAAGTGGATTCTGATGGTGGGTGCAGTTTTTGGCAGAACCAGGTGCCGAATTCTGCCCCCTGCTGAAAACTGTTTATCAGTAGTATCTCTTATTATTGTTATATATTTTGTGTGTTGTGTATCTAAGATAAGATATCTATGGTATATAATTAACAGTTTGCACATTCTTGAATATTTAATTTAGTTTATTTCAAAAAACTCAAAATATTTCATCATTGTCACCTAAAGAGGAACTTTTCAGTGAGATATAAGAAGTTACTTTTAGACAATAAGTCTTAAAAATCTTCTTTCTAGAACTCTCACCAATATAATTTTCACTTGTTCCATTTTCACTTGTTTTCTGCTTGAATGAAGCAAAAAAAAAAAAAGAAATAAAATAATAAAAAATATATAGAATTTTGGGATTTTTTTTCTTCATTCAACATATTATTATTATTATTATTGTTTGCTTACTTCATTCTAGCTCTAGTTCTAGCTAAATAAATAAACCTGCCAATCAAAAAAGTGAAAATCAAAGGCTCCATAGTTACCGTGGAAACGCCATAATAAACATTGATTCAAAAAGAAAATCCATGGAGTTGGATGAATGACAGTGGGTGGCCACACCCTTTTTATGTTCAGTTAAAGACACAATTTACTAAATAAATAAAATTTAAAAAAATCTTCAGTTTTCACTCTTTTGGATTTATTCTAAGTTTTCATGAACATCTAAATTAAATATAGGAAATGAAATATAGGAAAATGGTGAAAAATGCTAAATACAGAGGATAATATTAGAATAAATGGCAATATATCTCTTAACAAACGTTAAATTTAGAGAAAGAAAATATTGTGGGAACAAAAGTAGCACTGGATATTTATAGGTTAATATATTTTAATGCAAGTGTAGGCATTTACACTTCTGTAATAATGCTTTGAAATATAAAATCACCCACAATGAGGACCTGAAATACAGGTGAGAAATAATAGGAGATGGATGCACTTATTTATATATTCACTGATTGATATATTTGCTGAAAAAGTCACTTTTCTGATATAAAACCCTCAACCCTCATCTCATCTTTTATCAACATCTACGTGATCACTGAATTAAATATAGCATAATGCCTGATTTTCACTGGAAAAATAAAAATAAAGGAGATAATATTATAATAAATTGTGATAAATCCACTTAAGAGAGGTTTAATAGAGAGAAAAATCATACTACTACAAAAGTAGCAGTGAGTATTTATGGGTTAAATGTTGAAAGTTAAGTAGTTTGTTTGCAAGGGCGCTGTTTCCTCTGCCTTTTTGGACATTATTAGTCCTGGTTATTGTGTGTAAATACCTGTCACCGCACTGCAGTCAAAGGTCAAATAGCTAGAAATCAGTTTGATTTTCCATCTGCTGTCAAACACATGTAGCTGTTTTGCGAAAGCGACCATACATTCTCAATACGCTGCTAAAACTGGAGGCACCAATGTTAAATATTTATGTTTTATTAAATTTCTGCTCTGGTAAATGTCAAGCTGAGCCACTTTCAACCCAACTTGATCTCAGCAAGGCCACACGATTAAAATAATAACACTGAAAAAAGTTGAAATATGTAATGAAAATGCTTCTGTGTACATAATGTACTTTAAAAATGTGAAAAACATAAACAACCACAAACAACTGGACATTTCATAAGAAAAAAACAACCCCTTCACTCATCTTACTATTGGTTCCGCGTTTAGACTTTCATTAAATAGACACATTTTCTCCCTTTATTGTCTTGTTTATGTTTATTTCTTGTACTTTACAACTACTACTCTATATAATGCCATATATATATATATATATATATATATATATATATATATATATATATATATATATATATATATACTGTAGAGGCATGTTGAGCCGCATTTTGTAATGAACGTCTAAAATGTTATAACCTTTTCATTTAATTTTGTAATGAAGCTGCATTTTGTTATACATTTTGCCACATTATGTAATAAATTATTCCATTTTGCAGCAGCAGGGTGCTTTGGTGGTGTGGCATTAAGACTCAAGGTTTATGGCTTGGTTGGTAATTAGACATATTAGACATGGACAATTAGAAATTACAAATATATTTTGGAAATAGAAAATTTATTACAAAATGCATTGTGGCAGTTTATTACAAAATGCTGCAGTTTATTACAAAGTGAAATGGAAAAAGTTATTACATTTTGGACATTTATTACAAAATGCACAGTTATTACAAACAAGGCAACTGACAAAAGCAACACCTGTTTGCTTAAATTTTCTCTGTTTGGATACAAAAAAAAAAATCTTTTGCCACACAATACACAGTGCAAAAATAATAAATGGAGTTAAATGAAGTTGTATGTAGAGGAAATAAAACAACCACTCATTTGATGGTCACCCAAAAAGTTGCAGGTCTACAGGTATTGATTGTTAAAATGACTATCTCTTGTTTGTCATGAATATGGGGACACGATCTATAACCTTAACACAATCTATCACCCTGCTTTTGTACTCTGTCCTTAAATGGACCTTGCTGTATACTCGTTGAGATGTCCGCTGGTTCTCACATATTTATAAAACTCTTTTAGGACACTCACCCCCCTATAATACACTGACTCATCTTTATAACCAATTAAAAACCTTTAAATTCAGCTCATCCATTGGCTTATAGTCTTCCTAGTCTGCTGCAGATAATGACTGGAATCTGTGACAAAAACACTAAAAGTAGATAAAATTATCCCACATTCATCTTTTAACCGTGGACTCTAGGGCATTTTTAATGATACCTGTTAATGTTTCACCTCTGATTAAACGCTTCTAAGGGCATATGGTCATCTTTAATGACTCTCACAAATTACTTTATTCTTTCATTAACTACAGCTGTTGTTTTGTCTTTTCATTTCCTCCTTCTACTGTTTTTGTTTGTACTGTACCGTCCACGCTGACATTGTGTTCTTACCAAAATCAAGGTTAAACTAAATACACTGACTGTAAATCATTTACAGATGAGAGTCCTTTGGGAAAATGTAAAACAAAATGTAAAAGGACCAGGTAAATCTTCCATTACAATAAATATGGAGTAAATTTTTTATTCTGCATGATGCAAAAATGAAAAAGCTACAAATATAAATTCTGTAGATTTATAAACTGATGAAAAATGTACAAAGGTAATTATAATTAAAAAAAACAAAAACATTATATTTAAAGTTGCAACAGGGTTAGGGTCTCATTTGTCTCTGCCCAGAGATGAAAAATAAAACGTGTTTTCCTAGTTTAATTTATTTATTTTAAATATCAGTGATTTTTGTTTAATTTCTATTTCATTCATTGAATTATTCATGTTTTACATTTCATAGATAGTACACATTTTCCTGAATATAACATAATATAATTATTAAAGTAGTAATAAAGTAAAGCATGTGTCAAAGATAGCTATATATTAGCTTCTTTATTTTAGTAACAATGGAGGATTTTTGACATCTTTGGGAGGATTTTCTTCTATGAAGTTTTGTTTATATTTATACTTTTGAATAAGTAGGTGACATAGAAAACAGGATTCAGCTAGATTTAGAAGCACAAACATGTCTAGACATTACATTGATGTATATTAACACTTAAAGAAATCTTTCTTTGCATCTTTATTAATAACATTTGTCCTTGAAAACATTACAAGACATTTCTAAAGCTGTAAAAAAATAAATTACATCAGATTGAATTTACATCAACACAGAGCGGATATAATATTTCTATAAAACAAACATGTAAATTAATTTGGTTATGACTTTTAATCCTATTGTTGAAAACTGACATTTTTCAATTGCTGTTTTTTTTGTGTCAACAACTGGTTTAATATGCACAACAAATTACAGTAAGAACCGTCAATACCAGTCACCTGATACACATGGATTTTATGCTGTAATGCTTCAAACTGCCAATATTCAGCAAGACGGTGCAAGATATTTTCAAACCATGTGCTGTACCATGTCTTAATCATGAAAAAAAAAATGTTAATAAAATAATTTAACGAGGTCAAAAATCAATTCAATAAATATAAAAGCGGGATTGAAAACCTGTTAAAGCAAACAGGAGGCTCATGTATGAGAGTCACACTGCAGCCACAGAGAACAGCAAGCGTTATCAACACACAGACTCGAGTGTGTGTGAAAGTGTGTGTCACGTTGGCCAGACCAGGTGCTCCTCAAGGACTCGCATCCAATTTGTGGAAAACACAAGGCGAAGAACGGCTAAATGAAAACACCACTATCATCATCCAGCCTGTGTGTGTATATATATGTGTGTGTGTGTGTGTGTGTGTTAATAAGTCATTACGTTTTTATGTCTTTGTACATGCACACATTTACTCTATACTTTTAGGGAGATTAAACAACTGACTCTCGACTGCTCCGTTATCCCATTGCATGCTGGGAAATGCACACCGTCTGAACTTATCAACCTTGAATGCATTTTACCAGTAAGGTGAAATTAGCATTAG
Source organism: Siphamia tubifer (assembly GCA_020466265.1). Taxonomy (NCBI): domain Eukaryota; kingdom Metazoa; phylum Chordata; class Actinopteri; order Kurtiformes; family Apogonidae; genus Siphamia; species Siphamia tubifer. The sequence goes on from CM035785.1 coordinate 14,542,971, forward strand.
ACAAAATTATCCATTTTTCACAGAGATGAGCCAGTAAACACGATCAGGACTTGACCACATTTTGCTATTTTTTTTTTTTCTTTCTTCTAAAAAGCGTCCCTGCATTCAGAATAATCTAATGCAGTATTATAACCCAGGGAGCTTAAACTCTTTTAGATACACCACAACTTTTTAAAACCTCCAGCGGTTATTTACCCCCTCTCATAAGCCCACCCCCCCCACTCATTTCCTTTCCTTTTCTCCCTTTCTCCTTCCTTACTGGGGGAAGCCTATTTGTCCACTTTAAGTGAAATCACTCAATTCTTTGAGGAAGAGACTTTGGAGACCACTGGTAGAGCGAGAAAGAGAGAGAGAGACACAAAGAGAGAGAGAGATAGAAGGAAGAAGAAAGTACGTGTGTGTGAAAGAGAGAGAGAGAGTCCACCTTCCAAATAAGTTCCATTAATCATGGGCCAGAGTCTAATGTAACTAATATTTTACAATTAGAGGAGACAAGATGGAGCTGGGGGCCATCTATCTCCCTTACACCACATGATCATCGATTCATAAGAGCTGAGGAGAGAGAAAGCAGGGAGGCCACAGCATACCAGCCCTGTGTACAACAGCACACACTGAAAAGCACACACATACATACCCACATGCTGGGCACACGCTGACACACATGCAGACACTAAACACCCACATACATAATCACAGATGCTTAGCAGGAAACAGAAGGATGCATGAGAATGAGGGGACAAGCTGTCACATTAGCATTTGTTTGTATATGTTTGGCTTAAAATTAGGTCCACAAATAACATTTATTGTACTTATTGATTGTTTTACTAATTGTTATTTTTAACTATTAAAGTACAGATTAGTAGTAGAATGTCCACGACTTATTTTTTTTTATAATGGATTAAAACAGAGAAGAAAAAAAAAGCTGAAAAATCCTAAAGTTTTAGACACATAATTGTGTACAAATGTCGTTTTGTTTTTTTTAAAAATCCATTTAATTGATTTGTTGATCATTGACGATCCAAACTGTGTTAATGTGTTGTATGTCTAATACTTATGTTGACTTTAAAATTTAAAATTTGAATTAAAATTGACTAATAGTAAATAACACCACGATTTGATGTAATAAGAGTGTGAAGATGAAGGGTTTATTTTATCCCTTTAAAATAACGTGTACACATACATGATACATTCAAGTTTGCAAATAAGCACATCATGGACTCTGAATTAGCCAGATACTGAGTCAGGCTGCAGACGCTGTGGGTTCCATGTTGGGAAAAGAAACACAAAGTCATGGGTGAGATTTTAGGAATGATTATGTCAAAAGGAGTCTTCATCTAAAATATTTATTCTAGGGTGATACGTCAAATCTGTTTTCCTGGATTGATAGATAGAAACTCATATTCAATGAAAACAATGTAAGGTATCAGATATGTAAGGCATCACACACTCATTGGTGACATTTTCTGTGTCTGTCTGGAACAGAGGAGGGCTGTGCCGCCACCAGCTCTGCACCAAAACCTGGTCTGCTGTGCCCTCTTGTGGTGCACCACTGGAACTGCACCACCAGATTCCAACCATCCTAATGTAAAAGAGGAGGGAAAATTAGAAGCAGCTGAACAAATGAGCAGAAAGACGGGTTCATCTGCAGGTCACCATCTGCCCAGCGACCAACCAAACGCTGGCACACTGCAACCGCTGCAGAGCGTCATCTTAAACACATCAATCCACACGCACACATAGACAATTATACAACACACCAGCATGCACGCACAAACATGTGCTTACACACACGGCTGCACAACATGTCGTAGAGGAAAATGAGAGGAAATGGATACTGAAGAGAGAGAGGGAAGTGAGCGAGAGGAGGGAAAGACAGAGCAAATGATGAGAGAGGAAGTTAAATGAAGGGCAAAGAGTGGTGTTCATCACACTCTGAAAGAGGTCGCTTCAAATGTTCAGATTGCTTAGCTGAGCAGCAACACACATGCACACGCCAACGACAGGCCGGATGGAATGAAAGATGACCTAATGTGTTCTTTAATCAGGCACATGTGCGCCATTACGTGGAGACACACACCTACTCAGATGCATGGATCTGACACCATACAGTACACAGCCTCATACACATATGCATGTATACCCATACATTCACACAGTATATACAGTGCATACACACACACACACACATGCACACGCACACACACACACACATGCATACACAGAGGCTGGGAAAATAATATCCAGATTCTTCCTGATCAGTCCAGTCATCTAAAAACATCCTTTCTCAGTGTGTGTGTGTGTGTGTGTGTGTGTGTGTGTGTGTGTGTGTGTGTATGTAAAGGCCAGTCAAACAGTTACTTTCTCCGGATGTGAGTTTTATTGGAAACAGACTTGGGAGGTTCATGGCAGGAGGCCCCCACATCTGGTGCGGTGCAGCTGATCCGTTTAAGAATTAGTCAGGCATTGACCTGGGCAGCCTCCCAGCAGCTCGGGAGCCTTTGGGTCCTGACGTTAGGTTAACACAAATACGGATTTCATCAGTGTGGTACAGCTCAGGTTTCAGACCACAGAGGGGGGCAATGAAACTGTAAAACACCCCCCCCCCTCTTTGAAAAGTCAGCTGAAGTGGCTGGACTGTGTGTGGAGGAAGCTTCATGTTGGAGGTTCTGTTTGATGTGTGGGAGGTTTGATGTTATTTTTAGTGTCATGAGAGGGGAACTGCTTTGCAGAGTGTATACATTATGTTGAGTTTTTGTAACTCTTGCCCTGATCCACCGCAGACTGACACTAATCCCTTTGAACCTGCACAGTGTCTTTACCTTATATAAAGTCCTCAAACTGCATGGAATGTACTTAAAAGATAAAAAAAAAAAAAAACACACACATTCCTCTAAAATTTTGCTTCTTTTTGTCCCACGAGTAGTGTATATCAACTACTTCCAGAGTAAAACCAAACTTTTTAGACCTTGGTTCAAGTTTTGGTATATTTATTTAAGGATTACAATTTTAACAAGTATTGTGTGTCAGTGTTTCTGTTGGATTTAATAAATCAATCAACAGCCACTAATATGCAGAAAAAGCTTCACATTAGTATATTTAAGGCAATTCAAGTTTTCATTTTCACATTTTTTTCATACAATTATTTTGGTTTGAAATTATTAATACTTTATATGATTAATTATTCTACTGAATTGTAAATTAAAAAAACAAACAAAAACAATTTGTAAAACATTTACACTATTATTACCATTGCATTCAATGTAGTGTGGTTATATTAGAGCTTCTCCTCAATATATTCTGAGATATATATTATTATTATTATAGTAATGATAATTTTATGGTGAAAAACAATGTCAAGTAAATGGCTCTTTTATTCTACTCTCATATAACCTGATCAATGTGTGGAAGGACATTGATGTATTTATTAATATATTTACTAATGTCTGTTCTCATTTGTCCAGGTCTTTGTTCTTCTCAGTTCAACTGGACCAAGACACTTCGTATTATTTCTGTTTAAAGAAATCCAGTATATGAAGTGATCAATTCTATCCGTCCATGGGAGTGGATCTGTCTTTCACTGTGGTTCTCTCTGAGGTTTATTTTTTCCCACTAGGTTTTGGACTTTTTCCTGCTGAGAAGGAGGGTCTAAGGACAGGGAGAAGGGCCTACGAGACACCATTATTGTGATTTGGGGCTCTACAAATAAAATTTAATTGAAATACACTGAATTGAATTAAATTGTAGTGATGTAAAAGTATTATTCTGTGTAAAAAGGGGAAACAAAACCTAATTAAATAATATAAAATAAATGAATTACAACTTTTGTTTTTGTTGGATTTTTAGTTTTAATGACTGCTAACAGGTACACCATGTATTTCACAAGGTAGGTACTGTACCTTAGTGATGGGTTGTATTTTTCCTTAGTTTTTCTAATATACTGTATACTTCTACATGTTTACTGACAGTTTTTCCTTCAGTCAAAACAGTTTTCATATTATGTACACCTTGACTGAGTTGTTTCAGCTTCATAGTACAGGATTGTGTCAGTGATCCCATATGACAGTGATGGCTGTCAAGTTTTTCTGCAAAGTTAAAAAAAGGTTAATAAATAATAATAATCAAAACATAATAGTGATGTGTGCTCTCCTAAAAATCTCAAAATTTCTCCTTAATTGATAATGGGTTTTTTTTAAATGTTTTTATTGAACTGTTAAAAATAGAGGTGTGGCATTAGTGCACCTCTCAATATATATCATATATATATATATATATATATATATATATATATATATATATATATATATATATATATATATATATATATATATATAACCTTTTGTTAAACAGTGAAATAGACAATATCCCAGGTCCAGAACTTTCTTAAAGTAAAAGAAAGAAAGAAAAAAAAAAGGTTCTACAGTACATGCTCCAAACCAAATGAACATTATTTTAAATAACAGTTCAGGACAGGGGAAATGTTTAAACATTTTTATGAGGTCAGGCTAAACTCCTTATTCAAAACATGTAATTCTAGTAGTACTTTATTTGTCTGGGGAGTTGTTGTTAGTTAACACAGTGACAGGAAGGCACACAACTAAAACCTACAATAAACACATTAATCCAAACCTGTGGAAATTGAGTAAATCCTGAACTAAAGTTAAAAAAGTGGTTATACAAGTCTATATTTTAATATTTAATATCTCCTATAAGTCTATAAAAGACATTTTAATTCAGTGGTCAGATATACCCAGATGTGATGTCAGGTGGCCTGGCCCAGGAACTTATACTTTTTTCCTTTTTAAATTAAATGTAAAAAAGGTACAATTTAACAATATTAACATATATATTAACATTAACACATTAATTAATTACAATTCACACATTGAAGTTGATCTGCAACAAAAACATTTAGATGCAGGCATGATTGTTAAGATTTTATTTATTTTTCTCCAACAATATTTTCATCATGTATTTTTAACCCTAAAGACCCAAACAACCAAACGCATCTACTGATCTAAACTGTTTAACATCTATTAATCCACTAATTATATCAATACTTGCAATTAATTGGTACAAAATGCATCTTGTCATCTTTTCGTGGTTTCCAGATATGACCCATTTTGACTTTCAGCTGCTCTGTAGTTACCATGGAAACACTGTCATCTTCTATAATATTGATTCATCAGTAAAACCCATGGAGTTGGATCAATGACAGTGGATGGACACACTTGTTTTACATTAAGTTATTGATATCTTTGCTGACTTTTCTCTGTTTCATAATAATCATAAACTTTAATCTGAGCGTTTATGAATATCTATATGATCAGTACATTAAAATATTTGATTTTCACTGAAAATTGGCAAAATAGAAAAGATAATTAATGAAAGAAGATGATAAATGACTTAAGAAAGGTTAAATAGAGACAAATTAATTTGGGAACTAGCACAAAGGTCACACTTTATGGGTTAATTCCCACTAAAATAAAAAGGAAAAAATGGAAGGTGTCATTATTTATAGCATTTTATCCCACTCTATGGATGAGAGGAGAGGAGAGGGGGACTGTTTCTGGTTTGGTTTGTGGGAAAACTCTTTGTTGGATTCATACCAAATTGTGGTTGAAAGATTACCTGTGACCCAGAACAGATGTGATTACAATTAGGGGAAAAAGTAGGTTGAGGTACCATTTCTAAAATTGGGTTTTAAAATCTTTTCTTCTTGCATGTATTTATAATGGGTCAAATTTCAAATGTATGTAGCAGCAAAAGCTTTGGTTAGATTCATACCAAACTGGGCTTATAGAATTTTTTTAATCTTTTTTTTCTCTTTCCCATTTACTTATAATGGATGGCATTTCAAATAACTGTAAAAACATTAATTTTGTTCCCATTTCTGTCATATGCTGACATCAGGACATGCATAGACATGATGACATTAGCTGGATCGATGTCAAAATAAGACACAACACATGCCGGGGGCAGGGTTACTCGTGTAATCCACATCTGATTACATTGGGTTGAATGTGGTTCCTGAACTTTTTTAATTCTAAAAAAAGAAACCCCTTGCACACATTTGACCTGATTTGTCCTGTGTCTTATCAGTGTGAAAACACATTTTTGGTAACTGTGACCTTTGACCTACATACAGCAAAATTTAATGGGATCTATTATATCTATATATATCTATCTATATATATTTAGAGTGATGGTAATAGAAGTGGTCCCCAAACCCCTCAGAGAAGGAGACCACCTTCGGACCCTCAATTAAAGAGAGACTTTTTGGGTTAGCAAACTGATGGCAATCTATCCTGGCCTGTATGAAGAATGTGACTTTTCCCCCTATTTATGATGTATGTACTCATGTGTTTCTGATGTTTTAATTTTATAACTTTTTTATTGTGTTTAAAAAATATATGTATTAAAAGTTTTGTTTGTTTTTTTTATTATATTTTTTTAATAGTAAACATTTTTAATAGTATTTCATATCTATATATATTAATATGTATTTTTTTTGTGTGTATGTTTATTTAAATATGCAGTTTTTTTTTAAATTAGTTAATTGTCTGCTCCACTTGCATGATTGAAGACTCCACCTATTTAACCTGCAACCTGTTGTTTATTTCTGTATATGCCCTGATGAAGGCCCTTGGCTGTAACTCGTAGGCTGATGTGTTTTGAAGTTTTGCATTGTTTTATTAAATACTTTGTTAATATATATATTTTTTTAATCTCAGAGGGCCTCTGCTATAACTATTTTATTTGAAAATACCTTGAGTGTAAATTTTGCACTTTGCAAACTCAAGCCACAGGTGGAATTAGTCCCTTTGTTGGGATGGTTTTGGTCCACAGGCCATATGTTTGACACCCCTGCTATTAAAATTAACTTTATGAAGGAAATTCTGAGCATGCTCACAAATCATCCACAGACCCAGTAACGTTTGACTGCCAGTATTTTATGAGAACCTTTACTTCTGTGTATTCTTCATGATCACAGTCTATGAAGCTTTGCCTTCAAATTGACTGAGAGATAATAAGTTGCGTATCCCCAAAACAGTTTACCCACTTCTGATCACACAGTGACACTCCGACGTGGCTGCTCGACTTCCTGATTCTCGCTGTCAGAAAAGAAGAAATTAAAAACATGAAGAAGCAGGCCGTGGCTCTGTGACAATCTGTTTTTTTTTTTGTTTTTTTTTTAGTTTGAATACATTTTATTTTTATTATAAGTACAGTTCAGTAGTTACAAAACGAAGCATCTGCCATGAGGATACAGCGAAACATAAAGAGTGTTCAGCTCACAAGACAGGTTTTGTACATAATATGTGGAGTGGAATGCTCATTATAGCTGGTTCAGAGAAGAAGTGAGACTCTCACCGTTAATCTCTCATCTTTACACCACTGGAAAACAGAGACACGGTCAGAGGTCAAAGCCAAGAAAGGGACCCCCAGTGATCTGATTGGTCAGTGCCTCCAGTAGGATACTTCTGATTGGTTAACTCAGATCCCCTTTTCCAGAATCCCTCCCTTCTACCATGCTGTTACATTATCGCACTCTTATTATTTTAGTTTGAAATCCCCTCTTTTCCTGGCATATTGAAATTGAAAGTATGGTTAATTGTAGTCTACATATAAATCAAATTAACATGAACAAAAAAAAAAAAAAAAAAAAAAAAAAAAAGTCATATCAGAGGTGGTGCTGCAGGGAAATCTCCTCAAGTTGGAATTTTGAGCACTGAAAATCACCCAGGCTAAAGCAGTAGTGGGCCTACACTGCAGGTAAAAGAGGATTTGCATACAAAAACAAATCGGGGTAACAATTTGTCAAAGCCACATACAGTATAGAGGTTGATCAAACTAAACTGAAAAATATTTGGACTGTACACACCGCATTAGAATTTTTCTCTGGGTTCACAAAAAATGACGTAGAAACATTTCACAATGCCAAGGGACACACAAACACACACCTTCAGTTTAGTTAGTTAGCTAGTTTTGTACTGTATAGGTTGGATTTATAATACTATCACAGTGCAAAATACTTCTGAGAACCAAAACAAATGAAAATAAAAAGAAAGGATAAAGTCCCTCTATGCATAATGGATTCTGTATATATGGGGCAAATATGTTTGCAGCACAGGAGACGATTGTCATATTTTTTCCTCTTTTTTTTTTTTTGATCAATAAATGGAGAAGGCATTAATGTACAGTACATATAAAAATTCAAAATAAAATCAACCCTACATCCTATAGTCTAGCACAACTACATAGCTTTGTAGAAGCAGTAACAGATGACTTGTATCTAAGGCTATACACAATATGTCTTTTTTCCAGTTTTTTGTTCTTTTTTTTTTTTTCTCATCTTAAAGTAAATACATCAAACCATTTTCAGTAGTCAGTAACACTGTGCAACAATGACCGGTGGCAGTATTTTACAAACATCTGGCGTCACTTGACATGAGAGATGAAGAGAAAAGGGGTGGAGGGCAAGAAAGAAAGAAAGAACTGTAACTGTTCCCCCTCTTTTTTTGTGTTTTAAATTCTTTTTTTTTTTTTTTTTTTCTGTTGTTGTCTGTTTTAACTCTTCTCTGTCAAACACTAGAAGAATGCCTACCTATGGAGAACGTGGCCGTGTAAACTACTGTCACTTCTTTGCTTTTTCTCCCCATGTACGATTAAAAATTTGTCATTTTTTTGTAGATTTTTTTTTTTCTTCTTTTACTACTGTATATCTCTCTATGTACATTAAGCGTCTAAGGGCGCTGTGTTGAATGATAAAGAACAAGAAAGAAAGATGAAGGGAGTCATATAGCAGGGTGACGGCCTGTACTGGCCTGGTTATAATATATAAGTACATTTAGGGCAGTTTGAATATTTCATCTCCTTCATATTAAGCATTATCAGCACCATTACCATCATCATAAGCTAAACATCTGTATGCTTTTATTTATTTTTTTCTCCTTTTTTTTTCTGCCAGCAATCTTCATATTCATTTAGAATTGTGTTGTAGATTGTCATGTGATGCCCTTGTCCTTTGTGTCAGTGTGATGCATGGTCATGGGAGATAAACAGAGACTTTTTGACAGCTGATAGGAAAGCCACATGACAGGAAAATGTGCTTGGTCTCTGTCAACAGTCCAGTAGAGTGAGTTTCTGTTCTACAGGAGAATACATTCCAGGTACAATATAACAGTGGTCCGTGGAGACTAGAAACAATGGACTGTCTTTTTCTTCATTTAACAGGAGATAAAAGTCTTTACTTGCATGTGATTAAGCACTACACTTCAATAGTATTTTTTTTTCTTAAAAAAAAAAAAAAAGAAAAAAGAAAAGAGGAATACCTTTCTAGCTCAAGGAATGTATCAGAGTTTGTGGGGCCAATTACAGGGAGTGCTAATCAGACAGGTAGTTTCACCAAAAAAAAAGAAGAAGAAGAAAAAAAAGAACATTATATAAGAGTAAGGACAACAATGACAGGGGCATTCAGACCACAGGAGACATAACAGGAAAGTTGCTTTCACTTTGTTTAGTGTCCAAGGACGCTTGCAAAAGTCACTAGGTCCGTCTCACAAAGCCGTCCCCATAGGAAACTGTCCCAAACTGCTTCAAATAGTTCTCGCCTTCTCTTGACTCTGACGGTAGTATGTGTTTTTCATTTTAAATAAAGTCTTTGTTATAGTGTATTCCTTCATTCATCATCATCCTTCATCACCGCCTTCATCATCCTCATCATCCTGCCTTGCTCCGGGTGCGGGGGGCGTTAGTCTTTGTTTACAGCGTGGGCATCCAGCCCATCGGGATCGCCTAGGTTATGGTTGTTAGGGTGGTTAAGGTCGTTGTTAAGATGGTTGGGGTCGTGGGTCAGCGCGGGGTCATGGGTCATGGGCTGGTCCTCCTCTCCTACCCACAGATGCACTACGGCCAATGAGAGAACAAGAGGCAGATTAGCACCAGCGACCCCAACACAGCGACCCCCACCCTGCAGTACACACACACACACACACACACACACACACACACACACACACACACACACACACACACAACCCTTAGCATTGAATCACAAGTGGGTCAAGTGGGGCCTAATGGATGGATTAGATACATGAGACTGTTAGCTTTGCAAAATATGTTTTTACTGAACAAAAAAAAAAAGCAAAGCCTTGGCCAAATGTGTTTAGTACTGATGCAAATATAAATCAGCCTTTAAAGAAGAATTACAAAACAGCATATTTCACCCTAAGCTGCGGTAGTACCTAGTCATTAAGATAGTTTTGGATTAATTTGCCCAGGTTTTGAGATATGTGTTTCCAGGATTTCTGCGCCCACTCAAATGGAGATGAATGGAATGTTGTTGGTGGTGCTTACACTAAGAATTAATGGCTCTTACCAGAAACAGGGTCCCTGGTACTTTAGATAATGCACATTCAACAGTTTTCAAATTTGTCTGCTGCAAAGTAGTTCAAGTGAATCCTGACCAGATACAATTCTAATAAGCTTCCAAAATAACAGGGGAAATTACAACATGCTTCCATTTACTTCAATTGAACTGGGCCATAGCAGCTAAAACATTACATATCTCCAAATCTGGACAAATTAAATAATATTATCAAGAAAATGATATAATACAGCCAGTGTTAAGGAAGAAATGGGTGTTGTTAGGTCTAGTTTTATTATTTAAAGGCATAAACATTTTAGTAAACTTGCTGTGTATCAACATTTTATATCAACTAGGACTAGCAACAGAAAAAAAACATGAAATTCACAGTAGCTAACCACACAGAATGCTTTAAAATATACTCAAATTGTGTTTCCTTTTAGATGAATATGTAGTATAAGGTTAGTATGTGTACAACAAGGTGAATAAATACACAAGAAAAGGGTCAAATATAATGCAATCCAACACAATACAAATAATCATCTCAAATACATCTTTACAAACAAACCATTTAACACCATTTAACTAATAAGAATACAGAAGTGTATTGTTTTGCATTGCATTCAAAGGTTTTACTGGGATTCTGTGAATATTGTTGTATGATGCAGTTATTGTTGCTTTTTACATAAGCAGTGTCAGCAAAATGTTTGATTCATTAACATACAGGGAGATTGGTACAGCCGCTGTACAAATCATTTTATTTCTTCCTAATTTTATCGTTGCATCTTCTGTACACAGGAGTCAACGTTAGAGACTGTGATATTGTGTTCAGTGAAATATTCATTTCTATAATGGTATGAGATGCTAACACATTATGGTTATGACAACTGAAGTAGTTTCATACTTGTTCCAAGCAAGTTTGTTGGCTTCGTAAGTGTGATAGCGGGTGAAGTGAAGTGAGTAAATCTAATACACACACAAAAAAAAAAAAGAAAAAAAAAAAAAAGAAAAAAAGTTTTGAATCTCGGTGAGACAGTAAGAAATGCATAACTGTAATTAGGTCCCACAGCTACGGCCACTAAATAATACAACTTGTCCCCAGCCCTCCTCCCTTTTCAACACTTTCATTCCCTCAGCAACTTCTTAGAAAATTATTTTGCAATAAAATGCCACAGAACACATTTGCATGTCATGTTCTTTTAAAGTGGTGTTATGAATCTGACAAAACCAAATTAAAACACGGGTTTATTTGAGTTGTGCTTTTGCAAAGACGGAAATGGATATCAAAATGAAAGGAAGTGCTGCTGTAACAGAGGGAAAATAAAGAGCTAATAACGTGATAAAACATCTATTGGATGCAACACTAAATAATAACTCTGGCTGTCTGTGCATGGAGCCCAACCTCGCTCTGCATCCAACATAATACTTGCTTTTAATGCTCAATGCAGCTTGTTTCAGGAGGATCTGATATATTACAGTGTAATTAGAAATATTCTAATCATACTGGTGGAAAATGTGTTCGTTTTACAACTAGAGCACTAGAGCTAATGGATAACAATCTGCAGGAATTCATAATTAAACCAAATACGTCTGGGTCTAAAGCATATGCGCTCACAGTCGTTGTATTTTAACGTCATAAGCAGGTGTTTTTTCAATATATTTGCAGTATTGTTCAGGTTCAAGTATCTTTTCTCTTTTGTTATACCCAACTTTTACCACAAGGTGGCAAGCTAAGACAGTGAATAAGACTGAGTGCATGTGAACAGTTTGCTGTATGAAAGGCATACCTACACATTCACCTAAAAGGCTCATGTCCCAATGCTAAACTTTCTGTTCTGATCTTCATAACTCAATAAAAGACAAATACTACTACGGGGAAAAAAATAAAAACCAAAAAGCTCCAATTATTCACTGCTTTTAAGTTTAGCAATAATCCAAGATTAAATTTACAAAAGTCGTCATAACTAAAGCCATCATAACTGGAGAAACATTAAATAAAGTTCCCTTGTTTTGCTGCTTCAAAAACTGTCTCGACTCTCCCCAAGGGCACTTCCTGCCTTTGACTTCCCTGTAAAGAAACTTCCTGTAACGAGCTCCAGATTAGGCCCCATATTTGATTTTCACTGTTCATTAACTAAGCCACCTGGAATGTTATTATTTAAGCACGGTGCTCCTTCTCCCCAAACAACTGCCGCTGCGAAGGGGGAGAGATTTCCTGGCCAACTTTATAGATTTAGCATAACTTCCCCTCGCAGTTTTTAATTTCCCATTCGGGCAGGCGGCAGATGCACCTCACAGACACAGAAAACCTGCCTGGCATTCATTTATCACTTGAATGCAAGGCTTATCTGTTCGTTTGCTTCAAACATGTCTCTCCCTCTTGACTTTGATGCAGTTTTGCCTATATGACTACATCACCAAACCTATAAAAATCCATCAATATACAAAATATCTATTTATTATTATCTTATATTTGAGCTTAAGAGCAGCGTGAAAACACTAATCTGCATGTTTTCATCCCTTTAGCAGACTGAAAACACAATATGGAAGAGTAAGTGCGCCCTCTTGTGATGTGTTGTGAGATGGCAGATGGAAACACGGGTGGTTATTGGAGGGGAGAGGGCCTAGGAAAGGAAAACATATGGTGTGAGGACACACAGCTCCAGGATCCATCCACTGTTAATACATGTGTCATGCTTAACAGAATGAATAAATGGGAAGGAGACTGGAACAATGGCATATCACTGCACTCTGAGCATGTGTCGGATAGCGCCTTGGGATATGGTGGACTATGTGTGTGTGTGTGTCTGTGTGTAAATACGTGCGAGTGTGTGGTCTCAGAGGCATCACCTGACATTAATAGCAGTCTGTGAAAACATCGCACAACAGGCACTTGCCAAGTAGAAGCTGGCGTTTTGCAGCTTTGCAGACTGGTACTGTGGCACATTTATACAGGATTTGTGGGTATTACTGAAGCTCATACAAACCATGAATACTGGTGTGTGTGTGTTTTAGCAGATCTGTGTTTAATCCAGACTGCCTACTAAGGTGTAGCTGTTAATAATTTAATGTTTTAAATGGATTTCGTCTCCAATCACCTGACCTTTATTTTATGTCCAACTCCAAATTAACCTTCAAAAACAAGAGTCAAATGATACAAATTCTGGAAAATGCTGACCAATCAGTACTAGCGTGCGGTCCTGTGGGTACTGTAGGTTTTATTGCCAAGATCTTGTGATATGTGACTCCAGAATTTCGTGAGAAGTGCTGATCAACCTTATCCAGACTGAAACGGCTTAATGTTTGCACAATATTTACTTTCTGCCTTTTTCTTTAGCATTATAATACAGCCACAGTGGAATGAAAGAGTAGCATGTACACTACTTTACACAAACAACTCCACAAAGCAATGCATATTTTGCAGATTATTAGATTAGATTTGTGCAATTTCACAGCTGTCAATTATGATGCTAAGTGATGATGATGACTAAGTGACCGAAATCTCAATTTGAGTTACTGAGTGCTCCATTGATCGGCTCTTATGCACGGAAGAGCAAGTGAGTCGATGAATGAATGAATGAATGAATGAAGGCACAGTTAATTTCTGCTTTACAGCTGCTGTAAAAGTTTCTAAAGACACATTCATCTACTGATATTTCAATGTCAGGTAGGTAGAAATGTAATATATATATATATATATATATATATATATATATATATATATATATATATATATATATATATATATATATATATATATTCTTGAAAAAAATTCCTCTTGCATAAGCGAGAAATTATTGTTTTGTGCTTTAGGTGAAAGAGTTAACACAAAAATCCACCAGCTCCTGATGTAAACTACTTAATACATGTTGATCCACTAATCCTATTTATGCAAGCAAATAATTGGTGTAAAATACAGTTTGTCATCTTTTCATGGTCATCAGACATGACCCATTTGGATGTTCAGAGGTTCTGTAGTGAACGTAGAAACACCATCATCTTCTGTAACATGAGTTCATCAGTAAAACCAATGGAGTTTAATCGATGACAGTGAATGGAGGCATTTCATTTTTTTTTTCTCTCTCTCTTTTAGATTTACTTAACACTTTCCCAAACACCTAAATTAAATATAGGAAAATGCATGATTTACAGTGAAAAAAGGAAAATACACGAGGATAATATAATGAAAACAACTGTTCAGCACACTTGTTTTTATTTTATTTTATTTTATCTTTCTTACTTATTTTATTCTATTTTACCTTGTAAGTGATTTCTTATTTATGTATAATGTCTGATTTTATACAGCTTCTAACCTAGCAGTACACTATTTAATTGAACATGTGTTTTGTCTCTTCTGTGTTTTGTCTTGACACTTGATCAAGCACCTACTTAAGAGGTTTCAATGTGTATATTGTATTGTTTTGTTATGCCAAATTAAAACATTCATCTGCAAAACAAATCTACCCACATGTATAAATGAAGTAATGTTGAACCTTGAAATAATGGATGAAAAAAAAACATTTGAAATACCAATATAGCACTTAGGAAAGGTTAAATTTATATATATCTATATCTATATATATCTATATATTTATTTGGCACATAAAAGTAGCATCTTTATGTTAAAATATGTTAATCTAAGTTTAGGTGTTTACACTTCTTTAACCTTTTGATACCTACTGGTCACTCCAGTGGACAGTTATTCTACAGTTGTTCTCTTGTATATTCATGGTTTTTGTTGTTTTAGTTCCATATCAGTCAGTTTATATCATTACTGTAACTTGTCTGTTCTTAATACCTGATGTGCACTAACATATTTACCTGTAAATCAATTACTTGTTGTTATTAGACTGAAATTAACAGACTTGTTAAACAAAAACTACATCAACAATGTTTCATTTAATAGTGTTCTCATATTGCATTTTAAATACACGTTTCTTTGCTTCAAAGCTTAAACACATGTTGTCCAGCTGAGTGGACATTTTTGTAACTCCATAAAAAATAGGTTCATTAAAAAGATTTCAATCACTTTTTCCATGCTGAAAGAGGATTAAAAACACTCTCATAATTCATGCATCGAAAGGTTAAAGATGCTTTGAAAAGTAAAATCACCCACTTTGAGGAACTGGACTGATATCAGCTATTTTTTTTTTTAAATAGTAAGTTTCTATACTGTACGTTGTGTCTGTCCCATCTAACTACACAACCAGGCCATTTGTCATCATCTGGACTTAAGCTGAGTGTAAAGCGGAGGCTTGTCTGTGCCACTGAAGGTGGCTGTGGCTCCTTTGTTCCCCCTCCCAAGCATCCGGGCCCTACACTAGCAGAAAGTGTTGTTCTTGGCACAGCCCCGTCTCATTGTACAGCCCAGTATTTATAAATATGTAAATATGAGCAGCACTAGGCATAACACGGCCCACTTGTATACACCGAGGAGGAGCGGCAAGGAAGTGAGCGCAAGCCCCCCCCCCCCAACACAACCTCTCTCCTTCACCCTCCCCTCCCCTCCCCTCCCCTCACTCTCTGCACCCCCCCCCCCTCCTAAAATTGTATTTTTAGATGGTTTTAATGAATACAGGATGTTTATAGTTACCATTCCCTGTGATTCGCACAAAAGACTAGAAAAATCCACATCCACCCTGCCACCCCCCCTCTACACCCTTCCCGCCCTCCACCCCCCCACCCCCTCCTCATCCTCCCCCCGATCCCTCAAAGCATTACTAAAGAAGAAGGGGTGGGAGACAAAAAAAAAAAAAAAAAAAAAAAAGAAGCAAATTTGTGGTGAAACGCAGCAGGATTGTTGTGCTCTCAGTCTGCTTTCGGCTCAGATCCCTATTAGACAAACAGAGTGTGGTGTTAAGGTGCAACAAAGAGTGACGAAAACTCGTGTGTTCGGGTGGAGAGCGGGCGGGCGCGCAATAGAGAGAGAGAGAGAGAGAGAGAGAGAGAGAGAGAGAGAGAGAGAGAGAGAGAGAGAGAGAGTGAGAGACAGACGAGATGTGTGAGGAAAAGGTTCCTCACGACGCAACATCAAGGCAGAACACAATTTGTGTGTTATTTCTGTTTTTTAAAGTTGCAAAAATAATACAAAAGCTGAATCAATATGTGCGAGGAGTGGGTAAAAAAGGTTACCTGTTTCCTGTTGTCTGTGATAATGTGTTTTTGTGTGTGTGTGTGTGTGTGTGTGTGTGTGATGACTCCATGTCAACTTGTTTTCTTTTTATAAACTTGGTTTTGTTTTGCTGCAAAACTCAGGTCTAGTACGAGGTGATGTGTATGACAGGATGGGAAATTTTAGACAGGAGAGAGAGGGGAAAAAAATGACAAGAAAGTAACAAGAGGAATGATTATAGTTGGGGAAACACAATGAAGTGAATGTTAGTGGCCTCTTTCTATCTTTCGCTCTCCTTCTCCAAAACTGTTTCTGAGGCTAAAAGATTGCCGGCTTGATAATACCTCCGCTGAGCAATTTAAGCCCAAACACTCTGATGCTACAATCTGTCTTCTCTGCCTGATAGCGCTTTTCTCCCCTCTCCTCTCCAAATTACTTTCTTTCATATCTAATTATATTTGCTAATGATCTTATAAGAGAATAATGGAATGTGCTTGATCTATTACCTTTTTTTTCAATACATAAATACAATGCGGGGGGAAATGACTATTGGAGACAGGAGGAAATGTTTTTTTTAATGTTTTTGATGAGAGGGAAAATGAAGCTGGGAGCTGCAGGGTCATTAATGGGCGATGAACACAGAGGTCATCTCTCACATTCTCTTTGACATTTCTCTCATCTGACGTGCTGAAACAATCACAACCTCATCCTTGCTCTCGATTTCGCCTGTTCGCTTCACTGTTCCTCGGTAATCTGCCAGAAATCCACCTCAAGCCTTTTTTTTTTTTTAAGTTGAACTTCAAATGAGAACTTTCGAACTTTGTTCAGTGTCACTTCTGTGTCGCCTGTTTATGGCTGGAAGTCTGGAAATGATCTCACTATGTAGTTATGTATCTCACAGCTGCCCATAAAGATGGATTAATTTAGTTTTCAGGCACATTCCTCTTATTATCACCTTTGACTGGGCTTAGTTGCTTCTGTTAAAGACTTTGTGACCCATGTCTGCTATACAAATAAATAAATTGAGTTGAATGAGATAGGAAAAGCAATTTACATTCATGTAATCAAATCAAAAGGGTAATTAATTGTTTAATTTTTTGACCTGACTGTATCCGGGAATTGTCCATTTTCAGGCACTATGGTCCATTTTTGAGCCCTGTGTATATAATATTTAAATTCTGCAAACTTGAAAATCCGTAAAAACCCTCTCTGACAAAATAAGTATAAATGTCTTCAGGGTGAATTTGTTTTTCTATAAGCATGAATTACCCGTCATCCTGTTCCAGATTGAACGGAGTGTGAATAAAAAGTAGTATGACATAATATGTAACCTTGTGAAAAGTGTAATCAAAGTAAAATAAACAGGATTCTAAGGTGTTCGGGGAAATACCATTAGATTTGTAAATGTAACGCGTCAACCTGTAAGACACTGTGAGCAGACACGTAGTGTGTGTATGAACGTAGATATTTCTATAAAGTATAAAGTATAAAGTCTTCGCTGTATTTCTTGCCAATTGACCCCTAAACATTATGGGAATAATATTTATTTTAGTGTTAGATACAGTTGTGAGACATTTAGTTTAATGTAATTAATTGAGTCCGCATTGTTTTCGATTGTTGTAATTAATAAATCAACCTAAAGCAATATAATCCATAATGTAATATAGTAGAAAACAGCGATCAAGAATGAAAATGCACACAGAAGAATGAAGTTTCCCATACTGTGGTGGAACCTAAACACACCATATTGCAAAGTATGTCCACGAAGCCCTACGTCATGAATTTGTTATCATGTGATTGGTTCGTAGCTACAAGTCCCTCCTGTTGTGTTAGAATACAGTGTTATGTGTGTTGAAGTGACAGTGAATTGGGCTGCATTTACCGGAGCAAGGAAAATGATCAACTGGAAGGTAGAGATATGTATTGTAGTTTTGTTTGAGGTTAAATAAGTTGAAATAACCCGGATCAGTAGTTAGTTCGGGTTAAACGAGCTCATGTAACCAGGGCCAATAGTTATTTAACGTTAAACTAGTTGAAGCAACCGGGAGCAATGGTTAGTTGATGTTAAATGAGTTTAGCTCCTCTCCTTTTCTTAAGGCAAGTCCGTTGTATGTCAGTAGTGTACGTTATGTACGTAATATTAGCATGAGTTATGTAGCTAATGTTAGCCTGAGTTTGCCAGCTAATGGATGAATGTCAGTAAATTCCAAGAATGCACGTGTTGTGCAGCTGTTGTTTCCTCCTCCTGTGGTACGAAATTAGCTCCATGAAAACGGATAGAGTTCGGGGTCACAGAAGCTACTCCATGCTCGTTGTTGTTGTTGTTCAGGTTCAGGGTTGTAATGTAATTGTTGTAGAGTATTTTAGGCATTGTATAATGTTTTGTTGCTTCTCTATATGTTGTCTGTGAGGGGTTTTTGGTTTGGGTTTGAGGGTACTAACATAAGTGTTTTGGACTGTTTTAGGCATTGGATAATGTTCCTATGCTCCTGTACATCCTGGCTCTGAAGACACTGTTGCTGTGTTTAGCATTTGCTGGAGTGAAAATGTACCAAAGTAAAAAAGCAGAAGAAGTTTTGAGAAAACAACGAGAGGAGAAGAGGATGCTTATCCAGCACACGCAGGAGTTGATCGACAATAAGAAGGATGACTGAAGTCAAGTGAATCCACCTGACCCCAAGTGAACCTGAGCAGAGGAGGCTGATCCAGCACAATGAGAAGGATGTGTGATGGAAATGTGACCTTGATCCCACTCAGTGTTCACTTATTATGTGTTATTAATTGGGGAACAGGGTTTGTGATGTCCGAGCGTTGGAGTTAGGGTCCCGGGACATGTTTTCAGTCAAATCATGTGGAGAGAGGGAGTAAACGGGGACAATGTTTTGAAGTGTCCTATAATGGCAAGTCAGGGAAATGGTTGAAATGTCATAGGGTTAAAGGCTTTTTAACAATTTCAATGTAAAGCATCTGTGTTTCTACTTAATGACAGAACATTGTGACAACAGCTCGTTGTGTTCATCTTGTCTCTTTCATGCAGGTTCCAAATGAAATGTTCATGTGTTGAATAAATGATTACTTGTGATTTGAGCCTTTTCTGTCCTTGTGGTGATTCCAAAGTTCCACAACAGTTTTTGTCAATTTCAGCAACATTTCACATTGTTTTCGTTATAGCAGGGGGATATTTTAGCACCCCCCCCCCCTCCTCCATCCCACGATATTTCAGTATGTCATAGGATACGGTCCAGCGCAGTAAGTGTAGATTCCGAATTACCAACGAGAGTGGTTAGTGTAAAGTGTTATTTATCCATACGCACTAGGGTACCCAGAGTTATATTCGTAATTCGTAAGTGTTGGACAGTTTAAAAAGCGGACCTTCTGAGGGAGCCCAGCAAGCAGCAATGATGTAATACGGAAGTGCAGGGGTTGAAGGTTAACCCCGCCCATTGTTATCGAAGTGGTAATGGTAAATGGACTGCATTTATATAGCGCTTTTCCACCTTCATGGTGCTCAAAGCGCTTTACATTAGCCTCTTATTCACCCATTCACACTAGTAGGTTTCTATGGTCTATGGTAAGTCCTACTGGGGGCCTAAGTCAGGGTTCAGTATGTTGCCCAAGGACACTTCGACACGTGGACAGCCAGAGGCGGGACGCGAACCGCCAACCTCTCGGTCATTGGGCGACCCACTCTACCAACTGAATCACAGCCACCCTTAGTGGTGTGTAAATAGTGAGTCCCTTTGAGCTCGAGTTGAACGTCACGTGTGGCACGCGCACACAGTTGAGTTGACTAGCACCAAGTTTCCCTTGGTAACTTTCAGCAGCAATGAGCTACTGTTGAAGCAGCCACTCGTGTGCTGATCTCGGAGTGAATGATGACCCTCCCCCAACTAACAACGTAATACCAGCAGAAAGGGAAAGATTAATCGTGAATAAGCTACCATTTTAACTCCATTTACTGTGTAATAATGGTAGTTCACAATGGTGACATAATTTATGGTAATGGGTGATAATTGAATAGTGACTATTCCTGGAGCAGTACTTGCCAATTATTGGACTATGACGTGATTACCGCGGTAGCATAAGGTTAGCGTATATCACTTGAAGCTAGGCTACTTTGTTGTTTCAATGTGGGTAGTGCTAGCTACTTTAGCACGGGCTGGATCTGTGAACGCTCGGTGCCCATTGCTTTTTGTCCATAACAGAAAATGATTTGAGTTCTCCAGAATGAGGTTAGCTATAATGTTAAAATGGAGCATACACTTCAATTCAATTCTAATAAGAACAAATCACATTCTGATTATCATCATATGAGAAGAGCTAAAATATTTTATTACAATTTTATAGACAACGGTCTTCTCTCTCTCTCTACCTCATATTGACATACCTTACTTTAAACATTTCTGTCATAGACGCAATGTAAAAATGGAATTATGCTGCATTAATCTCATGGATAAAATATATATATATATATATATATATATATATATATATATATAAACAATTAGTGATAAAAGTGTCAAAATGGTGCTAATCCAATATTATGCTTGTTTCCTATCTATCTATCTATCTATCTATCTATCTATCTATCTATCTATCTATCTATCTATCTATCTATCTATCTATCTATCTATCTATCTATCTATCTATCTATCTATCTATCTATCTATCTATCTATCTATCTATCTATCTATCTATCTATCCATCCATGTTTTTCAACTTTTCTATCCTTTCTCCGTCTTCTATTCTACCCCTTCCATAAGTGCATAGCTACAATAATAAAACACAAAACTGCTCCTTTAACCATGAAACATTGACAAATAACATCACACCCCCACTTTACTGTAGGGTAGGATTGTGTCTGCTCAGTCATTTTTGTCTTGCTAGTGTGGTTCTAGAGGATGACACATGTGAGATGTTTTAAGACTTTAAGATGTTAAATGCCAGGCTGCAGATTGAATTCTCTAAATGTCCCACAGCACCCCTTAATGACCTCTTTTTTTTTTGTCAAATTCAGTGCAGATTTTCCACAAAATCGCACAAGACAAACAGTGGTACTAATATCTTTTCCTCTTCAGCTGATGGCTTTCTGAGCTTTAACTTACACTCACTAAAATCCACGCTGGTCTTTTAACTGAGCAGCTCTTTCTCCCTCCATTGCCAAACCCCTGTCCTGTTCTGTCCCTCCCTCACTCCCCTCCTCTTAAGCCTCTTCTCCATCCTCCATTCTCTCTCTCTTTTCTCTTCTATCCTGTCATTTTTTTCTCCACAGGCCCTGGGACAAGCCAAGCCATGACAGGCACTCTCTAAACCCCCTGCATTAATGGAAGGAAATGGCATTCGATCCCTGTTTGATCTCCTAATCATTTCTGCTGAAATGATAATTAGTGCCCTTCCAATCCTCCCACAGAGGAGGAGAAAGGGGTGGGTCGAGGGGGGAGTGAGTAAATACATAAATAGAAAAAAAAAATCCCTTAGCTTTTAGATCCCAAATGACATCTCTGTCACCAAGCCGGGCATGTTCATGACCAACAAGTGCTTTCCTCCATTGCAAATTTCCCATCCTTTTACACAGAGGGCTGAATATGCACATACACGTACACACACACACACACACACACACACACACACACACACACATAGAGACACAGTGCCTGGCGACTGCTGTCTGTGATTCTTTTCAGCTGACATAATCCTGATTGATTCGTTCAGCAGATAAAAACTGGGTCCACTTCTGCCCTTTTACTGGGGGGGCTGGAACATAATACTGCCTTTTATTCACCAACAATGTAACATAATGGCGTTGGAATGTGCAGGGGAAAAAGGCCACATTTTAAATGCTTGTGACACACTGCGCTGTGAAAAAGCCTGTAGTCTAATGTAAAAAAGAGAGAGAGGGAAAAAAAGAAAGAAATCATTAAGATGCCAGATTACCCATGTGACCTGGTGCTAACAAGGTCAAATGAAGGCTGTTGTTTTGGAGAACTTGTTATTTCTTTTTTTTTTTTTTTTTTTTTTTGGCTCCTCTGAGTGCTCCTGTGTATGTACTGTACTCCCAACTTTGTGCGCATCTGTCGCTGTGTTGCCTTCATGTTCATACAAAGAAATCAAGGATTCAAGTTCTCCAGTTTCCTTACTATCACAACTGTTCGTCCTTTTCTGAAAAGGAAGCTTTCCTTTGGCGGGAACAGAGCCAGGGCCTGGAAGAGGTGATCTCATCTGAACTCCACAGATCACACCCTCTGCTTTGCACAGACCAGGTCAAGATTTTACAGAGACTTTAGCAGGGGTTTTTTTGTATCCGATTTAATTATTTTGACATGCCTTGTCAGTTCACCAAGACAAGTTACTTTATTTAGATCACACAAAATACACTTCGGAAGCAAATTGTCATTAGTGTGATTGTATACTATGGTTTTCCTTTGTAAAATCTAAAAGGAAGTCCTTAAAAACTTCGGTTGTGGCTCAGTTGGTAGAGTGGGTCACCCAATGACCTAGAGATTAGTGGTTCGCGTCCCAGCTCTGGCTGTCCACATGTCGAAGTGTCCTTGGGCAAGACACTGAACCCTGGCTTAGGCCCCCAGTAGGACTGACCATAGACATTAGAAACCTACTGGTGTATGTGTGTGTGTGTGAATGGGTGAATGAGAGGCTAATGTAAAGCACTTTGAGCACCATGAAGGTGGAAAAGCGCTATATAAATGCAGTCCATTTACCATTTAAAAACTAGACTTATCTACTGTTTATGTCTTTGGACCACCACAAATCTGGATATTTCTAAGGAAGATCGTCTTAGTTTGGAGATTTGGTCAAAAAGTACTGGAACAATATTATAATTATTGCCTCTATACGTACAGAATCATTCAGATAACAAGCTGAAAAAAATCTGCAATAAAAGGTGTTTTCCTCTGGTCAGTCGAGACAAAAGTAGAACTGTGTGTCCATAATAATCATCAAATTACACAGAGGAGGGCAGGTGAGGGTGATAACTCCAAGAACACCATCCCAACTGTGATAAACAGAGGCGGAGCACCAAGGTGTGGATTTATTTTTGGTTTGATATAATACGGACCAATGCTTAAGGAGTTAGTTGGATATATTGAAGCGTCACATGCTAAATGTTAGCGCAGTGATTCGAAGAATAGTTTATAAATGGGAGTGAAATGGCTTAATAATGCGATAATAATTGGAGTGGTCATCCACAATCATTGATCTCAATCCATCATAATTGGGCTGAATTGAAAAAGCAGGTTTGTGCTTAGTATGAATGGGGTAAAATTCCTGCAGCATCAGAATTAAAGATTATTCCAAGCATTTGATCTAATTCATAATTTAAAAGTAATATTAGCAAATTTTACTAAAATGAACGGACGAACTTTGAAACTTAATTTCGAGATAAAACACCAATTCTTTCTACTCTTGCTATTTCACATCATTAAAATAAAGTAGTAGAGCTAACTGAACTAAGGAGATATATATTGGAATGAATAGCTCCAAATTGTGAATTAATTTAGCCGTAGTGTATGTGAACTTCTGACCTTCACTGTAATTCTTTTCTGAAAACCTTTGTGCGTACATGGGTCTAACATCCATCCCTCATTCTCTGAGATGCAAACAAAGGCTAAAGGCCAGGCCATTGGGTGTTTGTATCCACAGACTCGGGTGTACTGTAAATCTAAGGCGCTTTGCAGTGGAATGTGTGTTTCTGGGATGTAAAAGATGGAAAATGAACTTTGGGTACAAGATACACAGCATAAGTTACATCTGTTATACATAAAAACCTAACTCTAGAGATTTATGACATGAGATTTTCTGCATAATTGTCACAGTATGTTTATATTTTGTACGGAAACTGCACAAAATTGACGTGTCATATAACATGGCTGTGTAGTATTTAGTTAGACACTACAGTATATGCACGAATGTATTCAGACATGCTGGATCCAGGTGTTTCTTTGCTAACAGGGGTCTGAGATACAAAACAATAATGACAAATGTTATATAGTTTTATATTTGTTGAGATCAAATTTATATATTCGCCTCCAAAATGCCTCAAATGGTTTTTACTTAATTTCTCTCAACATTGGTTTGATTTTTTCTTTTTTTAATCCATTACTATGATTTTAAATGATCTTCTTCTAAATTTGTAACATAGTTTTGGTGCTCTGACTGTAAATAATAATGTTCTACCACAACTAACCATCTACTTTCTACACCTCACTTAAAATCCCATTAAATTTGAAGGAAATATATACAGTATGTTTTATTTATTTATGTTTTTAATTTTATTTAAAGCGTTAGTTCAGAATTTTACACATAAAGCCCTAATTTTAGGTTGTCTGGGATCACTTAGAGCACATGGATCAAACATAAGGTCCAGAGGCCAAATGCGGCCCTCCAAAGGGTCCAATCTGGCCACTGGGATGATTGTGTGAAATGAAAAAATTACACTGAAGATAATAATCAAGGAAGTTCAAATGAATTCAGGTAAATTCAATCTAAAGTGAATGAGGCGAGTAAAATACTGTCATAATAACCTAGAAATAATGGTAATAACATTAAACTAATTTTCTTTTCTATTTTAGTGTAAAATAAAGTACAAAAAAAGACTAGCTTTTTACAAAAAAGTGAATAACCTGGAATATTTGTGAAAATTTAACAATATTCAATCTGTTACTAAATGTTGTGTATATTTGTAGATGTACTATGATCTGTAAGTTGTGATACACATGTATAAATGATAAACTAAAGCATAATATCATTAACATTGCACTTATTTTTCTTAAGAATTTACAGGTTGTTCATATTTGTTCCTTTTCCGTTGACGTACATTTTGTAGATATAAATAGTTTTATTGGAGAAATTAGCTTTTTTGGATGTATATTTTTTTTTGATTTGTATCGCTGTCCACCCCTGACCACATGGTGAGTTTAACTTCTTTGCAAGTGAAAGTTTAATGCTGTTTTATAAATGATTGTCTTAGTGCCCATTGGAGTCAATGTTAAGGTGATGGGGGGGGAGGGGTTATGTGCAAAATAAACAACTCATTGAGATTAAAAACCTATTTTCCTAGGGAGTCCTGACCAAGAGGCAGCATCAAATACAACACTAACTTACAACATACAGTTAAAACACACAATAATTTATAGGACAAGTTGAACTATGAAAAACAAGTACAAGTTTTTGAGTTAGTTTCCAGTACTTTGAGTCTGGATTTAAAAGCATTCAAATAGATACCGATGTGTATACATGAACAGGACTTCTTATGATCTGTATGTATCTCAAAATAACATTAATATAAAACTATATTATGACATTTGCGATTATTACTTTGCATCCCAGACGACCCCTGTTAGAAATCCTGTTGTCCATATAGCGTGCGTTATACCTTGTCACAAACTTCGGTACTATTGACTCAGTGACTAAAGTGAACCAACGTACAGTAACTCTTTACTTGCAGGCCTTGCTCACTTCTCGCCTGTAGCATTTCGCCAATAAAAGACCAAACAAGAGAGAGCGGACGGCCTTCCTGCTACACACTTGTATTAATTGTAGGCGCTAATCTGCAAGCCACGTCCCTCCCTGGAGCGTACAGTGTTATCCGCACCAGCATGGTGGTGGCGACATATCTGGTTACTAATTCGGTGTGGCATGAAGCCAGCTGGGAAACAGGAAGGAAGACGGAGTCTGTTGAGCGGCCACTGAAATGTGTCCTTAACTGCAAACCACTAGACTCTTAAAGGATGAGACGAGGCAGACAAAACAAGTGTGGCAATATGGAGGATGTGTGTAGCTCATACAAGACAAGGGAAATGAACAAGAGACCCAGCAGCAAATTGGGCATTATTATATAGGACAATATATATATATATATATATATATATATATATATATATATATATATATATATATATATATATATATATATATATATATATATATATATATATATATATATATATATATATATATATATATATATATACTCCTAAAGACAGAAACTGAACTTTATTTCCTCACTATAAATAGATTACGATCAATGACTGTCACTTTTGGAGGCTCAGTGTTTTTTGATGAAGTAAGAAATGCTCATATTCTCATCTGAAATAAAAACTTAAGGTTCAAGGTTATTTTATTTATACTAGTGGGTAGACTTGTTTTGCAGGGGGAAAAAATGACTGCAGTTGGTATTCCATTACAAAACACACATTAAACCTGACAGGCAGGAGTGTTAAAGCAAAATAGTGCTCAGTGTTCTGCCATTCACTAGTGTAGCAACAAGGATAAGTAAAATGATATAGTAAAATAAATAATAAGATCAAGATAAGTAAAAAACAAACAATAAAACACACAAAAAAACCTGAGGGAAATAAAAAACAATCTCTGGGAAAAAAAAAAAAAACAAGATAAGAACTTGACATTTTTAAAATGTAAGTCAGAATAATTGATAGAGCTAAGAAATAGGAGAAATAAATAAGATAAAATAGGACAAAATAAAGTGCAATGTCAGTACTTCTTATTGAGCTCAGTGACAGCGAGAGGAACAAAGCTGTGTATAAGGCCTAAATATACAAAAGCATCAATCCATTTAAAACATTTAGTAACTGCTGAACCTCAAATCCTACCAAATATATTGAAAAAAAATTTAAGTAAATTACAGTTTCTCAGCTTTTCACTGGTGTCAGATATGACCCAGATATTAAAAGGCTCTGTAATTAACATAGAAACAATAACAATTCACTGATATTGTGTGGTAAATTACAGTGGTAGTTAATACTTGTTTTAGTTAATAGATATTTTTTTCTGTTGGAAAAAAGACCATTTTATTTTCTGTTTTCTTTGTTTTTATATAAAAACCTTTGACTTTACTTTGAGCTTTTATGTCCATTTATGTCAGTGAATAAAATATGGAAGAATACCTACTTTTCACAGGAAAATGCTTCTAATAACGTGACAATAAATGATGATAAATCACTTTGGAAAGGTTAAATGAAGAGATAAATGAATTTGGAATTCACCACAAAAATGTATGTTTTAAAATATACAATCCTAAATGGGCAGTCAGTAGTTTGGGCGGACAGAGGGACAGATAAATGCTGTAATGTGATGCGAAATGAGCACAAGTCAGCTCTCTACAGATGGAGATTAACAAGAGAGACAGACAGACAGACAGCAGAGTAATGACAACCCGGCCCCAGCTATCGCAGCTATCATTTATAATCACAGAGAACCTGCCGCTGGTTTCCCAGCATCCCATGGCAGGGGTGGAGGCTGGGGTGAAGGGGGACATTCTAGAGTTCTCCTGAGCTTCTAAATGTTACAGATAAATAAATGACAGCAGTTTAGGGTGTGAGGATAGAGGAGGCTCCGAGGGACAGGTGGCTGGTTGGCATCGAAATGAAGGAAAAAGGAAGAAGAGGGAATATTGTGTAGGGTCTCTGTCAACAACTGCAATGAATATTAATTCAGTATATCAAGGTGCAGACGCCTGCCATATGTTAAAGCACTACAAGGCTTCTTTTTATTTAATTTGATTTCCACTGTTCATGTGGAGACAAAAAAAAGTATATTTCATCTACTGGTAACTTTGCTCAGAATTCACATCTGAATAAGAATTTAAAATGTCATATTTCAGAGAAAGGAGACCTGGATATTCAGAGGGGAAGTTAGCGCTTCTGGTTAAATTCATCTATATATAGAGAATTAATGAATATATGAATAATGATTGAATACAGTTGATCCATGTTTGATCCATAACATGCACATATGTGTTTCTGTGAAGTGGAGTAAAGCGAATGTATATATAGTGTCATCAGCAGGTGGCAGTTGGGGCTATATCATAGAAAAGATTAAGAAAAAGAGCAGGGAAAGGAATTATTTGGCCTCTTCATCCATCCACACCCACCTGTTGTTCATTGATGGATGTTTTCTATTGAAAATTTTGGATGTTGGGGTTCAGTCATGTGAGATAAATCTTTTTTTTTTGTTAGAATTTATACTAAAAGTGTGTTACTATTTTCAATTATGTACTTTAACTCATACGATAAATCCAAAAAAAGCACTTCAAAGCAAGTGTTAAGAATGTTTTTTGTTGTTTCTTTTTCTTTCTTTTTTTTGCAAATACATAAGTATTTTCAGTGCACCTTCAGTAAGATTGTTACCAAACCTGGATTACAAAAACCATGCTCACTCTATCAGCAATAATTGGATCAAGTTTGACCTTTTTTATTCCGCTTTTTTAATATAGTATATGAGTATACTTCATACTCAACACTGTATTGCTTAAAATTTCACCCTCGCATGCAGGTAAAGATATTACTTTGAACAGTGCAGGCCTCTTACACGTTCAACTTTAAAGGAGTGATATTTTGCTTAAAAAAAAAATCCAATTATACATTTTAAACCATTTCTCTGTGGTCTACATAAACTGCAAATGTTATGTTTGGCTCTGAATTCTTTGTTAATTGAACTCCACAGGTTCATCTTCACTCTTATTTCTGACTATTTTGACACCAGAAAGGTAATTTTGAGCACTGGCCCTTTAAATGTACATGAGCCACTTCAGGCCCCGCCCCCTCCAGGTTATTGACTGTGCTGCTCTGTCTTGTTCAACCAACAACTGAACATTTTAAGTAACTTGCTTCCTGCATATTTTTATATTTTACTACATTTGCTGCTGCTGTTAAACAATTATGTCATACTTCGAGAAGTGCTCGTAGGAAGTTTTACATTATATTATAGATGTAAGGATTTCAAACTGGTTGTAGAAATCCACTCAAACTTTGACAACGTGAATATAAAGATAGCTTTGCTACACTAAGAGGGTTCAAATTCAAGCATCATGATCTGTTAGGATCCAAATTCACAAAGAAATATACCAATCACAACTAAAACTGGTCTTTAGTGTGTCTGTCTTTTTGTGCTCTTAAGCTAACATGAAAAATAAAATTAAACAACTCATGAACTGAAGCTCAAAATGGGTCATTTCAAGGTCAGTATTTCGTATTGGTTGGTTATCCTTGGTGTTAGAATTTATGTTACAGTAATTGGTTGTAATATTTTTTTATGATCCAGTGGTGGCTTCTTGTAGATGATGAATATTTTAGTTTTTTTTTTTTTTTTACAGCAGTGTAACATTCCTAACATACTTTATTTATTTTCCATGATGTATGTAAAGAGAGGGTGTGAAGAAAGTGAGACAGAAAAAAAAAAGTAGAGCACCTGGCTTCTTTTTAACATGATTTCACAGGATTTCAGTGGTCTCTGATGATTCAACAGTTGCTGCTACAAACATCTGCTGCCTGCTCTTAGCAGATCTCAATTAAGACTCACACAGCCGGGCACGCCATACCTTATTTATGCTTCTTCTTCTTCTTTTTTTTTTTTTTTTAACTCTTTTTTTCACTCTAAACAATATGGCTGTGAAGGCAAAGAGGCAGAAAGGTCTGACAAATTCCACTCAAAGAAGACATTACGAGGTGGAAAAACAGGGATGTTGAGAGGAGGTTGGAGGTGTTGGCAAGTGATTTCAAAAAAAGGGGCATTCCTGCCAAGACTGGCAGCACTTTTAACAAAATAAGAGAAGAGAAAAAAAAAAAAAAAAGCAGCAACAACAACAAACATCGACAAGCAGCAGCCTAAAGCCCTCCTTCCCTTCAGAGAGAGCCAGGCTATGTGAATTAGCATTTGTCTCTTTCCTCTGTCTTTTTTTAAAGACACCAAAAAAGAAAAAGACGACGACGAAGAAGAAGGAGTGAGTGTTGATATGATTATGTAAATGTAAACAGGATTTCCTGCCGACTGGAAGCCGTTTCTCTCTCTCCCTCTCTCTCTCTCTGACCCGTTCTCCTTGCAAATCTTCCATTTAAGACGAATTCCCCCGGGGAGGCCGCTCCGCCGTTACTTAACGGGATAATTATGATATACGAAACCTTTCCAAGATCACCCCCCCCCCTCCCCTCCCTCCACCAACCCCTCCTTGTCTTTGCCTTCTGCCCAAATCTCTTACTTTCTCTCCATTTCTCTCCGCCTATGTCTTTTACTGTCATTTCCTCTCAGGCCTTTCCTTTATCTTCTGTCTCTCCTGGACAGTAACACTGATTTGTTTCTGCGCCGTTGGAATAAACATAAACTGTGTTTGGAATGCCGACATCAGCGCTGATATGTTCTATATTTATTTTGCGTTTAAATCAAGAGAATTAAAGAGGCAATATATATATGTATATATATATATATGACATGTCTAATTTTTAAAAAATACATCTTCATGCCAGAATTCAATTATCACAGTGAAGCTACACCTGAGAAGAACAGCATCTATAAATGACTATATTAAAGTATTCTTTAAAGACAATTGAATTAACACTTACAAAAATTGTCATTTAAGAGACTGCCATTTAACACAATAGTAGTTTTATGTCTGGAAATTAATTTTAAAAGAGCTACTTCAACTCAATTGTATTTTCTATTAATATGCCTGAGACGAAAAAAAAAAAACCCAATATGAGCATGTAGTAGATAAGTAAAAAAAAAAAAAAAACACACCTCTTTACTTTTAGACACCAAAAGATGCTAAATGTGTAAAAGATGCATTTTTGGAAAGCTATATAAGACATGTAGCTTGTTTCCATTAATGGCTCATTTGTTTCCTTCAGTGCAAATATCACATAGGTTTAATGAACTGTTACAACTACAAGAGAAATATAGACATTAAAGGGTTTTAGATCCCTTCTTTTTTGCAGCAGGTGTCCTGACTAAGTGTCACGGCTTTATGGATTTTATGTTGCTGTAATATTTTAGGCCTGTTCCACTCGACTATGAAAGTAAAGCTTCCATCTGCACTTGGATCTTTACTCAGTGACCTCATGTAGGAAGAAATGAGCGTTCTCTTTCACATATCCCACAGTGTGATGTGTCTGTGTAGTTAAGTGTTGTCCGTAATAATCTATAGTTACGCTTTGATCCTATCTAGGTCTTCCTGGAACAAAACAACCCCCCTTTCACCCTCACCCCGCTTCCATAAAACACACATTTTTGATATCAAGAGTCGGAAATGTACGAGAGCGAGCAGAAATCACACTGCTCCAAACATTTCATAATGCAGACGTACAACTTAATTGCAATTCTGCGTGGTTGTTTGGTTCCTTATTTACTCCTACAACTTTGTTACAGAGCCACACGTCAAACTATTTACGCGCTGGTGTAAGCACTTACGGCTACGACTCTTTTTTGCTTGACAACGGCCATAAACAGAGGAGTGTGAGATCAAAAGTGTTCATCGGAGAGCGTGACAGATGACAGATATGGCAAGAGGTTTTCCATGATCTTTTGTGCACAGGGGGTGGGGGTGCTTGAAGGGACGGAAAGAAATATTGTGGGGGGGGGATAAAAAATGAAAATGAAAAAGAATGAGGAAAAAAAAAAAATCAAAGAAAGATTTCTTTCCACATGAGGTAGCGGTGCAAAGCAAATGGGAAAGACAGAAACTTCCTACTTTCAATAATGTGTCCGATCAATTATTTATTGCCAAACAGTGTGTGGTAGGATGGTGCTGTGTGTAATCTGGAAAGGCAGTACATTATTTTTCACATTGTGGACCAGACATTGGTCACAATCATTAGTTTGTGTGCTCTGCCTAATTGGGTGCTCATAAATTACACAGATGTAACTGAAACCCCACTTCCTGGATCTGTGCTCTGACCTTGACTGGGTGCAGACATGACAGATGACATCAATAAAAGTTTGTGAACATACACTACAGTGATGTATTCTGCAGAGAAACGTGGGAGTGTGTGTTCACCCTCCTCTACTTTAACTCATAAAGACCCAGTGGTGCTTTTATGTCTGCTCCCAAATGACCTTTTCCCTCTCTGGTCAACCTTTCTGAAGTGATTCATCACCATGTATTTGTATTTTGTAATTTCACTGTAAATTATTATATTTTCCAATATAATATAATATAATATCCGCACTATGATAATAATAATAATAATAATAATAATAATAATAATAATAATAATAATAATAATAATAATAATAATAATAACAATAACAATAATAATAATAATAATAATAATAATAATAATAATAATAATAATAATAATAATAATAATAATAATAATAATAATAATAATAATAATAGATTTATAGGGTGTTTTTTGGCCACTCAAAGTGCTTTATATTAGTGACCCATTATTATCTCTAGGGTCACTGGGTCATCCCAGGTCCTCCACAGAGCCAACATATTGTATTCCAATTGTTCATTTACAGTAGTATGTTTAATTTAAATGTTAATGTATTATGTCAAAACTAAGAAATCTGAAGAAAAATTGACTACTTCTACAAATATATCTGAATATAACTGAATGCAAAAAAAGCTTTTATCCAGCTCCATGTGTTTTAATGGTCAATCAAAGTAGTAGAAGATGACAGTGTTTCCATTTTGATTATGGAGTCTCTGAACATCAAAATGGGTTATATCTGATTACCATAAAAAAGATGACAATCTGCATTTTACAACAAGTACTTACATGTATTGATAGGATTAATAGATGAACAGATACGGAACATTTTAGTTGAACTGATGTGTTTTGTTCCCAGCA
Organism: Siphamia tubifer; assembly: GCA_020466265.1. Classification (NCBI taxonomy): domain Eukaryota; kingdom Metazoa; phylum Chordata; class Actinopteri; order Kurtiformes; family Apogonidae; genus Siphamia; species Siphamia tubifer. The sequence goes on from CM035785.1 coordinate 14,576,050, forward strand.
GAAGTTTGGGTGTTTATGGGTTAAAAACAAAACGATACCACATCTGATCTCATACGAACATTACAATAACAGACTATTAAAAAGACGGATGCGTCGAAGTATACTTCTGACTTTGATGTGTAAAGAATTATTAATAAACCTCTCGGCCTCTCTTCCCCCGTTCCCTCCCCGAACCATTGTTTTGCCGGTGAAATCCATAACATTTCTTTTGTTCCCCTCCTTTCTGTAAGCCTGCTCTCTTATTTTCCCAAGGCCGAGAAACTTCAGACATGAGAACCCCTGATATAAAACCAGGGAAATTTACCTGGGATTAGCAGCCATTGACAAATAACCTTGGTGATAGATGCACAGTAGATTTGGTTCAAAGCTCTCCCGGCAGCCTCAAAAGAGATTAGTTCACTTCTTATCAGGTCAGCCGCGTCGCCTGGGAAATGTGTTTAAAGTCACATTGATTTATTGAAAGATTCCCCAATAAGAAGATATCTCTCGACTTAAGGAGTGTGTGTGTGTGTGTGTGTGTGTTCCTGTGTATGTCATGTGAACGTGTGCCTCAAATAAATTATACTGCCTGTTCAAGCTTTAAAAGAAAAAAAAAAGCTCCACACAAAGGCATTTTCAACAAACGAACGGTGCGCTTCAAACTAAAAAAGCACTTCTAGATAACTAGTGTTGAATACTGCCACAGGAGAGAGAGGTTCCCATTCTCTCTCTACCTCCCTCATACACTGCCTCTCTCTCTCTCGCTCTCTCTCTCTCCATTTACCCCATGCTGGTAGTGCTGCTGAAAACAGTGATTGTACAGTGGTGAGACACAGAGCGACGCTGACAAGGAGGTATAATAAGGCCTCTTTGTTCCCCAGAGAGAGAGAGAGAGAGGTAGAGAGACATGTAGATAGAAAGACAGAAAGAGGTGGTGGTGAAGTTGGATGGAGGAGGAGGAGGAGGGGGGGGGGTAGCTTTCATTTACACCATTACCTTCTTAAGCGTCATTATCAGGCCAAGGAGAAGAGGACTGTGGGAAAGCGGGTGGGGCGGCCAATGAGGGAAATAACAGATCTGACATGTCGCTCACCAAGTCCATCTGTGGGATGACATGCTCAATTCTTCCCTCTCTCACACACATTACACTCATGTACACAAAAACTGTCTTTTAAGTCTATGGTTGGACCAGGTTCACTCATTTTGTCTCCTATTATCCCCAACAAAAGTATGTAGATGCCTGTAAATCATCTTTCCTCTGGTAAAATGTGTACTATTTCTTGAAAATGTAGCTTTATACAGAAGTTGGTTCCCTTCTAAACTGTACCTGGGTGTGTAAGAAAGTGAAATCTTTCTGGCATTTTAACCAGAATCATAGGGGTTCATGTTTCAGTGGACCCTGAGGAACTTTACAAATATTGGTGATTCCCTAAACTCAAATTTATGCAATAATAATAATGGATTCGATTTCTATAGTACTTTTCAAGGCACCCAAATGCTTTACATTATTGATCATTATTATACTGCTCTACAATTTTTTAGAAAGTATCTGTTTCAGACCTTAAATGTGATAAATCTTACATACTTTAATAAGATGAATCAGAAAACATGTGACAAAAGTACTGGTTAGCTCATGTTTTTAATGTATACAATGGTATGTTATTCCACATATATGGTGGTTTATGTACATGTATACAATGGATGTGTAAATATTCCACTAGAAAGAACCTGCGTAGATCATAATGTGCAGACAGTGTTTTGAAGTAGACCTGGTAGATCTGAGACCAATATTCCTTTGGTCTAAAACCTATTCTCTTGTTCATTCTAACAATTTCACATTTTGACCCAAGACTTATCTTGAAAACTTGAGCCAACCTGCATTTAAGACTTGAGTTTTCTTAATCACTTACACACATTTGGTAACATTTCATTAGTTTTATTTTGCTTGTTGACCAGTGCTATTGATCATTCGCTCTCGCATTCTTCCTCTGGTGGTGGTAAAGTACATCTGTCTCGGTCTGACGGAAACATGGCTGCTAATTCATGCCCAATGGCCCCTCTGGCCACCAAAAAACATTCATATGCATTCATACACCAGTGTGAGTGACACTGGAGGCAAGGAGGGTGAAGTGTTTTGACACAACGGACCACTAATCCTTTGGTTATTGGACAACCCGCTCTGCCTCCTGAGCCATGGCTGCCCCAAGTTGCTCTATGTGTGGTCAAGACGTGCATCACTGTGTCATGGAAATCTGATTGTCCTCTTTTTACTGATAAGTTGCATTCCTTTGTAAAAAAAAAATAAAAAAAAATCACGTATTGTTTCAGAAAATAATATAACACCTTTTTGAAAAGTTGGCAGCCATATTTAGACCATATTGGTACAGTAAAGTACTTAATGTAGTTATTTGTATTGACCTTGTGCACTGTTTTTGTCCTCTGTTCTTTTTTATGTCTTGTATTTTGTTTGGACATATTGCATACAAACAAATAGACAGAAAGTTAAATATGTAAAAAATAAATAAATTAAAAAAAAAAAAAAAAAACCTTGGCTGTAGAGATTCACTCTGTCAGAGGCCTGAGGTGGTAAAAGGTGCAGAAATGATCACATTTGATGACTATTCTGTACATTTTCTGGCAAATTTCCACTCAACAGGCCTGTCCACATATGTTTGGTGTATTTTCCATCCGTTCATGTCACATTTTCTGTCCTTTCTATTGGGTTTAACTCTTTATCATCAAGTGACAATTGTGTGTCATTTCTGAACACATTACAACACACTGGCAGTAACAGTGCCATAATCTGTAAGGTTCACATCTGCATGAACAGTACAGTTTGTTTGGTACCAGGAAGTAACAGTAATAATGTAAGGAATTATATTTAAAGGGATAATGTTGCCAGACATCTGGATCAGTACTTGTGTTGTTGTAATGCAACAAAATACATGTTCCTTTCACCTTATATGTCTTTTCCTGTTTTTTCTCAAACATTTACTTCTTAAATTTTTTTTTGCCAATTATGGGTAATACACCGAATTTAATAATAACATCACTGACCTTGATTTTCTACATAATAAAATTAATATATATATATATATATATATATATATATATATATATATATATATATATATATATATATATATATTTTTTTTTTTTTTTTTTTTAATTCACATTCTTGTCTTGTTAGGTCCTTCAATAGCACACTAAGGTTGAAATTTGGAATTTCAAAGGAGTATTTCTACAGTATGAGTGAACTATAAAGGGTTAAGTTACTACTTATGACTCTTCTCTCACTTTCCTTCTATCTTCTGCTCATCCACATACCTCCATCCCCTCCTCTTCTGTCTCTCTCTCTCAGTTTCTATGCTTCTTCCATGCCTTCGTCTATCTCTCCCGCTGTTTGCTTTTAACTCTTGAGGTCATCCAGGACCCCCGGGCAGCTATCCCAGAAAGCCGAGCCGGCTAACGTCCTGCGGAGCTGCCTTCTGGACAGAGTGGGCAACTGAGCCAGGACTCGATCGGTGCTCGAACTCAACCATGCTTTCAGTCGTCCGTTGCTATACCCACGAAAAAAATTTAAAAAACAACCGATCTTCAAAGGTTCTTTGGTTAGGATCATGGTTTCTATAAGGGGTGACAATAACTCCAGCAAACCTCTGATTTTTAAAATACCCTACATATAGCTGTGTCGCGTCAATAAATCCTCAACGCCATCAGTTGTAGACGTTAGTGTAATTACCCCAAACAAACAACCAAGACGACTGGCAGCCTGTACTGGCATGTATGGTGTGTTTTGCATCATGTGCCAGATTATTTTATGGCACAAGATTTTCTTTAAAACATAAAATGGCCAAAACTGGACACTATTTCCAGTCCCAATGGAGTTTAACCTTAAGCAGACCCTCGTATAAGGAAAAAAAAAGAGTAAAAAAATAATAAAGTCAGAGAAGATATCATAGCATCTTAGGCAGAAACAGAGTTTAGAGACAAGTATAGTGGTATGAGTGATTACTTTTCACTCCAATTAAGTACATTTATCAAGAAATTGTAAAAATGGGTGAAGAAATACAGTATGTATATTACATGCACCTGCAGTTACATGCATTAATATATAACATTATGAGAAGAGCATGTACTTTAAGGTTGAATGAGATCATTTGTATCAGTATATTTACCTAGAGAGGAGATCCAGCGAGTTATAAAGGAAAATTATGATGACTTTTAAGTGGTGACTGCGAATTCAAGATAAGATCAAAAAATGCCAGAGGAAATATAAGTACATATTGTAATATTTCAAGACATAATGTCATAAGTGACAAAGCTCTCATCATCCACACCTACACTTATGAAAGATGGACTGATGGACTGTAGAAGCTAACACATTATGTAGGAAAACACTTAAATTATAAGGTGGTACACAATAGCAGTAATGTATATCAGAAAATGAAAACACTGTTGAGTTCCAGAGAAGTTAACGCAAGGGCCTGTGTTTCTATGTCGGCGCTCAAGTGGAAAGCTATAATTAGCGATGGAGTCGTTGCCTGAGTAGTTTAACTACGCACAAAAACATGCAACAACAACACAGTGGCTTCATGTAGAAGGGAGGGATAATAATAAGATGACAGGGAATCAGTAGTCAGACATCAATGGTTAAATGTCCTGAACACACACATCTACACACATACCTCCTCTTTCAAAGCAATGTGGCAGCAACAATGATCTCTTGTCCAAATGAAAGGCCATGAGTGTTCATGTGTGTGTGCATATATTCTTCTACAAGTGTCCACCCGGCGCAGATAAACGGGCCAGACAGTGATCAATACATAACAGAGAGAGTCAAAAACAATATCGCCGCATCAGAGCCGGTGTCTATAAAACGCCTGTGTTTGTGTGATATACGGGATGAGGAGATGGAGGGGGGAGGGGCCAGAGGAGTGATAGGCTGGATCTGTTTGACCAAAGATGGATGGATAAATCAATCTGCATGTGTGTACGTTTCAACAAATGACACATGTACTAAGACAAAGAGTGGTTTCTTAAAGCACATGAACACGTCTTATGTGTACTTGCAAGGACTAGATGTCAGTTTTACACAATAAAACACTTGACAAGGTGAAAGCTTTGCATTAAAAGCCCTGTTCTGATTCAGTCTTTGCTGCATCCAGGTTTTTTTTTTGGTTTGTTTGTTTTTTTCTGACATCTCAGTTACAGAAAAAAATTGCTTGTATTTTACAGTAGTAGTCGTAGTAGCTTGTAATTTTAAAGGAACACTACTAAATCATTGTAAGCAATATCAAAATGACTGGTACAATTTTAGCAACATTATTGCAGAAAAAAATGGTTTCAACAAAGAAAAAAAATGACATATGTTTAAGGTAATTTAGAAATGGATTCTGCTTCATGCAAGTATAACTGTTATGAGATTTAGGATAAACCTTAATATTTATATAAAAAAATATGAGTATTATAATGAAAATTGCCAGTAAATATTTGATAATTTTATTCATAAAAGACAAAGAAACCTAACCTAGAAAACAATGAAGATTTTATTGTTTAAAAAAGAGTCAACTTTACAGATATTAAAATCTGTCAATGAATAAAAAGAAAAGAAAAGAAAAGTACATCGGTCTTGTGTAAGGGCAATTGAGGTGATAAATTGCTGAAGCAGATTTTTTGTAAGTGATTGAACATGAGGCTTTTTTTTTTTTTTTTCACTTCCCTTTTTTATTATTGATAATTTTTTTTGCATGAATTACATTCCTGTCTCTTTAATATATATCTGGTTCAAGACAATTTTCCACTTTTTGGATAATAAACTTTAATGCATATACTTTAATGAGTGTTGCACTAAGGTAATTCTTAACTACATTTGCAAACATTTAACAAACTTACAACAAGAAGCATGTTTTCATAAGTACTAAATGTACCTATTGTTCTGATAAACACTGAATCTAGTATGAAAGGGTACATTCTGTTCGTTACACTGACAAGGGCAGGAAAAAAAAGCTCTATTGTTGTTTTCAATACGCACAGAAAACGAAGTGTGAGAGCAAAAAAAAAACAACAACAATGAAGAAACAGGTATGTTCAAAAACATTTACTTTTGACTTGATTTATAGTATATGTGTATTGTGACTTAAATTAGGTTGTGATGGTTTGTCATTTTTAAAAATCAGGGTCCAAGAAAAAGAAAGAAAATTTGGGAAACAATGTTAAAACAATGTCAGTTGCTCCCATTTACATTTTTTCATCTAATGTAGAAAAGCTTCACTATGTTTGTCTAAAATGACCAAATTGACCAAGTAGAAGCGAAACAGGTGTATGGTACTGAAAATATATCCCCCTTCCCATGGGTATAATTACAACCAAATGGCTGTGCAAGATTATGCAGAATTACCAAAAATGCATCACAAGGTTAAAATAGAGAACTATCGCTACTGAATATTCTTTTTTTTCTTAGTGAATATAATACAATAAACAGGTCTTGCAGTGTCTTCATTGCATTGTGGTTTTGAGCTTTTCCTTGTTGACATGATTCTTCTCTCACTGTGTATGAAACTTATCTGTCTATATGGCCAGGCTGCCGGTTATCACAGGCTGACAGCAATGAAGTCTGACAGAGGACGACAAGCAAATAGGAGCCGAAACACAGAAAGAGATGGTCGCATAAGTCTCAGAACAAAGTGTGTACGTCAAAGAGCGGCGGCCAAGAGCTGTATCAAAATCACTGAGCTTTTGGACGCAATGATATCGACAGAATGTCAAGAAGAACAACAACTGACAGTGTGTGTGTGTGTGTGAGTGTGTGTGAGTGTCTTCACAGCTGGGTATGTGTGCAGCATGATTACACCGGTGCATCTCGGTGTGTTCGCGAGCTTGTGTGTGTGTGCGAGCCTCGTCAAAAAACAAAGGAATCCAAATACACACTCGTACATAAGCATAAATATCACTGGCTGTCAGTCAACTTCAAACAATGCAGCTGTAATCTACGATAACATAAATACAAGCAGCTGCTGGAAGTCTGAGAAACAGGCGCAGGAAAGAGCGCTGAGTGAACCTGGACTCACTCTGACCATTAAAGGCAACTTCACTTCACAAGTTTTCACTCCAAAGTTGAAACTGAGAAAAACAGGTTGCCGGTTGAAGCGCGGCTTGGTGTGGTTTTCTGAGAGTTTGCGGCCTGGTGTGAAAACACTGCGAGTACTCCGAGCCCCAGAGGTCTGTGCTCTGCTCGGACTTTAACAGGGTTCTGCCTCTCATCAATAATCCCAGCTGTCAGACCTCCCTGTCGACAAGGAGCAGATCTACATGTTCACCCCCCCCCACACACACACACACACCACCACCACCGCCGTCGCCACCACCACCCCTTCCTCTCCTGCACACACACACACACACTCTCTCTGTCTTTGATCTCTCCCCAGTGGATATATTCTATTTCCTATTTCCGTCATCACCTGGTTCTGATTTAGAGGTCAGGGGAGGGAGTGCTGGATCAAGTAAGGCTAAATAGCTGTCAGTCATATCGTGAGCACCGCTTACTCGACGCCTTTCTGCTGCTGAAAACCTGTTTTAAACACTTGCTTTTTTTCTTTTTTCTTCTTTGGCTTCCTTTTCTCCCCCCCCCCAACTACAACTACTGCACATGTCCTAAAACATGAACTGATTGTTCAACAAATGTTAAGCCCTACTTGTAATCCACAGGCTGCACACTTGTGGCCATAAATACCCTTCTTTTCCAATAAATGGCTTTAAAGAAATAAGTATTTGGTGTGCACCACATCATACTACTGACAACTATTTCTCAATGCTTCTGAAGAATGGAGAAAAATAAGGCCTTTAACATACGAGTAGAGGCTGGGACAATATCAGATTTTGACCTCTAGATGGTGCTGATCTTTTAGATGTGCAACTCTCAGATGTGTGTATGTATGTGTGTGTGTGTGTGTGTGTGGGTGAAGAAGCTTGTGTGACAGGCAGAGGCCGGTGTGTGCAAACAACCTGTGTGTGTCTTATTACATTTTGTGCTCAGCGCCATGTGTGCACAAGAATGTGGACATATATTTAAGCATGTGGAAGTGTCCTCTTGTGTGTATGTGTATGTGTGATCTATATGGCTGTGTTTTTTTTAACCAAGACAATAAAAACATTAATTTACCCTGAAATCATTTCTGACGTAAATGTAGAGCGGTGCCCATTGGAACCCAGTAATGAAGCATGCGGCATCTCGCCGGCTCCTAATTTGACTAGTTAAATGACTCCATTACGTGTCTAACAGACAGAGGCAAATCATTTCTGGTCAGTTGAGGCTCACTTACCCGCATCCTGGTGTTGGGGAAATGTCTATGTCTCTGGCTGACTGACTGACTGACTGACTGGATCTGGCTCATTCTCTCTGTTGTTGCCCTTTTTTTTTGGCATTCCCTTCTTTTTATTGGTCTATTCTAAAATGGAGTAATGTTTAGAATACATGTGAGAAGGTCAGAAAATAAGTGACTTTTTTTTCTCATGTTGGTGTCCCTGGTTCTGTTATACACTGTGTGTTCTGTAATTTTTTTCCCCCCATAGAAGCACAAAGATAAATCAGTTGCGTTTATCAAAGTATCCATGGAGAAAAAAAAATTATGTGTCTGTTTTCACATTTGCCCTGCATCAAATTCTATTTTTTGATATCAATTTGTGTAATCATATCCCTGTCAACCGTGTTATTTGGCTTCTGACAGAGAGACAGATATGGGGAGAGAGAGGAAAAGAGAGGATTAAAATATATTGAATTATTAAAAGGACTACCTGCTGTCCATCACTGTCACTTAACACATGTAGAATGTGAAGTGCCGTCCCAGCAGCCACTGGGTGGACATCTGTTACCACACACACAGAGGTACAATATCACACACATACACACACACACACACACACACATAGTGACACCCCAAATTTCTACGTTCAAAGAAGAAAATAATTAATTTGTTTATTGTTGCTGAAAGCGATGACAGTATCACATTATACACATTCCCATGTATATGTGCACGCACGCACGCACGCACACACACACACACACACACACACACACACACACACACACACACACACACACACACATAAACACACAGATCACCTGCCATCTTTACCCATTTCCCCCGAGACTGCAATTCTCAGAGTTGGACTTGTCTCCACTTGTCAAACCGAACATGTGTTTCTTCTTCATCTTTTATTTTTTTATGTTTTCTAATAATTTTGTTTGCATCCCTGCAGCTGTGCGGGGTTACTTAAACCTCCACTTCCTCAACCCGCCAACATCACCCAGACCCTCGCCGCTCTGATTACAACCCTGACATGACAACCGGTGCGGGGGAAATTAAATCAAAGACTCCAAAAGCAGGCCGCTGCAATCTCTCAATTTCACAATTGTTTTCATCATGATGGGTTTGAATCCTGATACATAATTAATCTCACACATTCACAATAAAAAAAGCATAACAGTTGTTACGATATTCATATGGACATGCATTTTTTATACTGAACTTAAGGGGGAAATTTCAATGCCAAAATGTGCTTCTAGTAAAACATGATAAATTTATGGACTTTCAAAATAGAACACATGATGCGCATAGTCAATTGATACAAGCCAGACACAATAGAATAGAATAGAATAGAATAGAATAGAATAGAATAGAATAGAATAGAATAGAATAGAATAGGGGAAGTCAGTGAGGTAGGCAGATCCACACAGATGTCCAAACAGATTATCAGTGTCCACTCTGGTACATTCTTGAATCACACTACATACTGTACTGAGGCACTAAGACGCACACTGATTAGGTCTGGAAACAGTCAACCTTATGAACCCTTGACTCACTGCTTGGCACGTGCATGCATCTATGGTGCTGCGTGCATGCGTGTGTGTGTGTTCCACGAAGCCTGACACAATGTCCTGCTGATTCTTCTGTTGGAAGCGATGGGGTGATGAGTGACATGCCTGCATCACTGATAGCAGTCTGTCTGAATAGATCCACGCCAAAGGAGCTGGTCTGTGTGTGTGTGTGTGTGCGTCTGTTGAGGAAGTTGTGCAGTATACTTTATGTCTGTGTGTGACTACAGGGGTGTGGGGGGGTCAATTAAACAGAAAAGGCTTTGAAGTTAGTCTTCTACGCTCACATACACTCTCCTTCAAATCACATATTCGTCTTCCCCCATTTGATTTTCTCTCTCGTTCTCTATGTCTCCTCCCCCCTCAGGCACACTGTGTGTCAATAATGCTACCAGCTGCTCCACTGCTGCTGTGTGTGTGTATGTGTGTGTGTGTGTGTGTGTGTGTGTGTGTGCGTGTGTATACGACAGAAACAGACAGAGAGGGAAAGAGGGGAGAGAGAGGCCTAAGTCTGGTGGACATAAAGGGCTTAATGTGATAGGTAATTATGTAGTCTGATCTCACATAGAGGATTTAAGAGCTAACTATACCAGCCGTCTCCTGGAGACACACACGGTGATGTCTATAAATAACTGTGTCATATGACAATGAGAGACAGATAGATGGCTAAATAGATTGATAGATACATGGGTAGATACAGGCCTATTAGGGTACTCTCGACACTAATAAGTCATGATGGAGTGACACATAAAAAACTAGGCAAACTATGAATTTAGGGTGAAAAAAATAAAAGAAGCAAAATGGGAGGAAATTAAGTCATGTCATTTTTTTACAGGTCAATTTTTACACTTTGTCCTTCCGTTATTTTCATTGTCAATTATTTCATCTATAAAACCAAGAAAATCAGTTTACAGTTTGAAGGTGAAGCAGAAATAAACTTAAATAAAATTAAATGAATTAAAAAAAAAACAACTGCAAAACTGTACAAGTTTTGAATCAGAAAAATCTTTCATACGTATTTAATTACGCAAAGACCTACAAGGAATTCTTTCCCAGTAGACGTTTTCTCTGTAGTAAATTATAAATACAAATTATAACCAAAAAAATTAAGAAAAGCTAAATAACAAAAAAAAGCAACGATATAAAGTCTATATACTTTTGCTGTTGTAACAGGACTATGTATTATTAAAATATCAAAATATAACATGAAATCTTACTTAATGACTGAGTGAGGTAAAAATAAAAAGTGTAAATAAATAAATGTAACACATTCTCACTAAAACTGCTTTTCACACGAGTTAATTTTTCAATTTTTTTACTTCAGAATATCACTATTGCACAGGTAATAATAGTTTAATAGTTTTGGGAGGTGTTGATTTAAATTTTTGTTTTACTCATGATACACAGACATTACTATATTTGAAATAATAATAAAGATTAGTCATGAATTCCAAAAGATACAAATAACAGTAGGGTAAGAAGCGGTTAATAAAGAAAATAAAGGTGGAAAATAATCAAAAGTCAAGCACACTTTTCCTTCTAAGCTCCTCACAAACTCTCTGTCCAACACGTCACTTTCAGAAACATATATGTGAAAATCCATGAACGTGACAAGTACTAAAACATGGATTAATAGCAGCATTTTCTGATCAGTTTTATCTGTTTGGTTTGTCTCGACACCCATCCAGCCTTCCCATACCCCTCCAGCATCCTCCTCCAGCCCCCCCCCTCCTTCCTCCCTTTCCGTCTTTTGCAATGCCAGGGTGCTCCTGTCGTTTGTGTGACTGTTGATCCTCGCAAAGAGGACAGATCAAATATTTCTCCTCCAGTGTACGAGGCTTTCCGCTGGGGCCTTGCAGATATGATGATTGGGGCTGACGGACGGACGGGGGCCCCGGGTTTTGAAGTCGGTAACAGACAGCGGTGGCTTTGATAGCCCCCCGCTCCCTCTCACACTGGATCACCAAAGACACCAGGGCGAAAAGAGAAGGGAAGAAGAAAAGGAGGGAGATCAGGACAAGAAGGAAGAAGGGGGGGGGGGGGGGGACATGAGCGAGTAGGGAACAAAAGCATCTGTAGAGTGGTCAGGGCTGGCGGCTGCAGCAGTGGCAGCCGTCACAGGCTTTTTGAAGTTTACACACAGCTCTCCCCTCTAATTCGTTTCCTCTTTTCACTCCTTCTTCCTCTCTCTCGCCCCCTCCTAAAACCCTCCTGGTTCCCTTGTCCTGAAGTGGCTCAGTGTTACTTCCTCCGTCCCGTACCCTTTGGTGACACCCCAGGTCAGCAAACAGCAGTTCGGTTTCTATCAGACTTCCATTCCTCTGAGATTCCCCTAAACCCATGTCATCACAGTCATTAACTACTATCAGCTCAGTTTAATGTGTTTCTCTTCAAGCTAAGTGAGAAAGTTAAGCTTCTGTCCCCCCCCATTTGTTACTCTGCTGAAAATCCTCAAATCAACAGAAGTAATCAATCAGAAACAAACGAAACAAAAACAAAAAAAAAAAAAATGCCACCCAGAAGGAAAGGGTGATTACCTTTTCACCTCTTTCTCCTCGATGACATGTGTTTTTCTTTTTGTTTCTTTAGTGTCTAAAACTTCTGTTAGATTGTGAGGTTTCCTTTTACACCAAATAGAGTGTGACAGAGTGAGTTTTTGGACACTGCACGAGCTGAAAAAAAAAAATGCAGTATTGGATATGAACATTTATCTCACTGTAAACATTCCCGAGTGTTAATGAAAAGATGAAGCAAGATGATACTGTATATGTTAGTGTCAGACAATGTGGAATAAACAGAAATTTCCAGTGGGTATGTGAGCCAGTACACTATTTAGATGAACGTCTTCTAACTTTTTAAAGTTGTGGTAACTTGGTTTGTAACCTAAAGGATGACTTTTTCCCGTGGTAACTTTGCTGTTTAAGAGGTCTGTTGATAGAGATGGCAGCTCAGGAAACAGTCCTATGAATCCTTCTGTGTGGCCTTGTATTAAAATGTTAATGATGCACCGGTAAAAGAGCCCGTCCTGCAAAAAGGAGCTGACATACAGGAGTTTGCATTTCAAGCCAATGATGAACAGTCTTTCTTTTTTTTTTTTTTTTTAATTAATTTAATTTAATTTTAAATTTAATTGAATTACTTGCTGGTTTACACTTTTGTCAAAGAAACACAAGTGAAAAAGTGCCAAAATGTGAAATCATTAATGTAAAATTTTGCATCATAAGCTAACAGCTTCACAAAGTGCAAGAACAAATCACAGTGTGATCCACAATTGCAAAAAAAAAACATTCTGAAATGCAAAAAAAAAAAGTGTTAAATGCTTCTTTTTCTACCTATTTGTAAGGTCTTAAAAGTAGAAAACTGAATGGACTGGATCCGTTTTTTTTATAAGCTGGAGTTAAAATGGAGTTTATACCAGTTTGCACAGATTTGAAATACAAAGCAAATGCCCATTGCTTTGGTTTATTTACCCTCCTCTTTCTGTACATTACAGTGCGTACAGCTATACTGGCTGACACCCGACAGATGGCTTTTGTCGAGCCCGGAGAGCAAGAGTTAACCCAATCCTCTGCTCACCCTCCCTCCATCCCTCACTTCTTTTTAAATGTCTCCCATATAAACAGATTTTGTTGCTGCTTAAAGTGGGCTCAAAATTAAAGTGTATCGTTTTACACACATATTGCATGCATATTACGGAGCCCCAGCTGGTGGCAGGCTGCTCTTAAGAGCCATATGATTAAGTTAGAGGTTGGGGTATCCGATAAGATTCAAGCTCTCTCCCTCTCTCTCTATCTGGCTGCCTATTTTACTGCAAACTTATTAAATGGAGGAAACGACATTATTTTTTTTCCGAGTGTATGTGTAATTATTGTCACACACCTGTGACTCCCTGCCATCCACGACAGGGAAGAAGAGGAGGGAAGGAGGTATGATGAGGAGGGGGGATGAGGAGAAATGTCGTTGGGAGCAGCGGGAGTCCTCGTTTCAGAAAAAAGGGAGGAGGATAAAGAGGAGAGGAAAAACAAGAGAGCTTGTTAATCAGGCACTTTCTGTCACTGGATGAACACTGATATCCTAATGATTCACGCCGAGATAGTGACATCACATGAGAGAGTGACGGAGAGACGTCGGGGAAAAACGGGAGGGAGAAAGTGGGTTTACATCCTGAGAGAGAGAGAGAGAGAAAGAGAGAGAGGCAAATGAAGGAAGAGAAGATGACAGCCCCAAAATGGACAACTAGTTTTTTTTTATTTATTTTTTGCTCAGACAAGATGACAGTGAGCATGAAATATACAAAAAAAAAAGAAAGACAGAAAGAAAGAAAAAAAAAAAAACAAGACAGAAACTGGGAAATGTCCCTCTGAATCTGTCGTTGCATTCCTCACAAACAGGCACTTGTTTAATTTGAACAGAATGTTTCTCAAGGAACGCTGTTGTGAAAGTTTTCCAGCCAAGTTTCAATCTGTAATTTCTTTTTTTTTCCCCACTCTCTCTCTCTCTCTCTCTCTCTCATTTGCTGCGTGTCTGTTTCCCTCAGCAGACCACCCTGTCGAAGGCAACAACATGTGATATGATCCTCAGAAGACAAAGGAAATTACCTATTAAGCGGGAGAGATGATCTTCCTTTAGCCCTGCTCCAAAAAAGTGACTCACGATGTTGTAATTGTTTACCTTTGACTCGGCCCATAAGTCTCTCCTCCCATCTCTCTCTCTCTCTCTCTCTCTCACTGTGTGTTCGGCTGTAACATAATATTTTGCGGTGCTGCTTTCAGAAGCCCTGCTCTCACTCTCCTGTTTTTTTTTCTCTGTATTTCTCTATCTGTTCTAACAGGACAGATGTCATCGCCCCAAACAGTCTGAGTCATTGTACGCCTCCACACCCCTGAGTAACCCAAGGACATCAGGGAAGGCAACACTGTAATTTTACATTCGAGACATTTAGCTGATGCTCTTAGTCGTGGCAGCTTGACCGAGGATCAGTGTCTTGCTCAAGGACACGTGGACAAGGCCGGTAATTTCATGAAATAAATCAAAAAAGAGGAGTAAACCGGTTGTTTATGCTGCCTCCGGTTGTTATTCATCATGAGGAAAATACAATTGTGAAAGGAAAAATGATAATTTCACATGAGAAGCCCTTAAAACATGCTAACAAACATCAGTACTGATTTTAGTCGGGAAGATTGATCTCAGTCCAAACAGAACAGGTGTTTAGCTCAATTTTGCTTCCCATTCCTGCATTGAAGATGTCACTCTCACAAAATTGAGAGCCTGCCCTTTGCAGTCATGTATTTTTCTTATGTGTCAGTGTATTTTAGTGTTTTATAGGAGCTACTTGATAGCACAGATTCTCCTACAGCTCCAGGAGATATTCAGGAACTTGCTTTTTGATGTTTCTAGTTAGCTGGGAGAGTTCGACAGGACTCAAAAGGTTGTTTGTCTGTGCCAATGCAGTTTCCCCCAGATTGAGAAGATCTGAAAGGGGGAAAAAAAAAAGAAAGAAAAAAAAAAAAGTCTGGAAATAGCATCGCTGAACGAGCGGGTTGCATGTGCTTTTTTTGGGTGTAATGTTTTAATAGAAAGCAGATGGTTACAGATGCAGGGGCCGAGCGCCGGTGGTGACACATCTTTAATATTTTAGAGTGGTCTTTGCTGTAAATGTTGCAGCAGCTGTTTCCCAACGCCGTAAATTTACAGCATTTTTTATGTTTTATTTTTTTAATTTTTCCCTCTCTTTTTGTGTGTTTGCATATGTGTGTTTGTGTGTGTGTGTGTGTGTGTGAGTGACAGCTATTGGATTTACTGTAAATTACAGAAATGAATATGGAAAAGTGATGAAAAGGCAGTGAAAGGGGAGGAGGCTGTGTGTTTGAACGTGTGTATGCACCCCAACTGTTTGCTGCTGAATCAATTCCTCCTCATTCTGAACCCCGCTGATTATTCTCTTATTTTAGTTTGTTAGAAGCAGCTCTCACACTGTTGCCCTGCAAGTATAGGAGCTGATATTCAAATGTAAAGTGATACTAAAATAATGAGATGAAAAGAACGAAAGAGCAAGAGGAAGGTTGGTGGAGGAAAGAGGAAAGCAGGGAAGATAAATATATATTTGTATTGTGTTTGTGTTGTGGCCATTGGTTAGTTTTAATGTCAGCGGTGAGAGAAAGAGAGGTTTTCACTGCTGCTTTTGAGTCGAGGTGATTGTCATCAGTTCGCGTCTTGGCATTTAAACCACCTTCTTCAAATATGAGTATTTGAAATGCAAATACAGCTACGTATGCCCAGACAAATTAAAAGACACACACAGGATTGGGGAAAGAAAAAAAAAAAAAAAACACTTTTGAAGTCTTAACTTTTTACTGTTCTTTTTTTATCATTGGAGGAGTTTGCGCTGTCAAACATCTTCTTCTTTTTTCCTTTGCAGAGCGAGCGGCAACGTAGCAGATAATGCGGCTCACAGCAAAAACAGCATAATACTTACTGATTATATATTTATTTGCAGTTTTGTTCACCAGGCTCAGAGAAAGAGAAAGACAGAGAGGTGCTTTTTTTTTTTTTTTTTTATCTTGCCCTCGGCTCCACTGTTTGCGCCTCGCGGGGTGTGTTCGATTAAGCTTTTTTTTTTTTCCCCCAAAGACACAGTGAGAAAATATGATTCACATTTTTTCCCCCCTCTCTCCATCTCTCTGACGCTACAGTTATTTAAACATCAATAGCCATACGTCTTCTTTAGCACACACTCTTTCTCATATTGATATTTGTATATGATCATTACTTTTGGCCCTGTACGCTTTGTTATACTGCGTCAGCTTCAATAGGTATAAGATCCAATACTGCAACCTCTGCATTCAAGCTTCAAAAAACCCAATAGCTCACTTCATTGTGTAAAGAAAACTACTGTATAGTGGGACCACAGTGGAGAGATTTAACAGCTGAATTTTAGTTTAGTTTTAATTTTTTTTCATTTAAAGGCTCTGAAATTGCATAAAAAGACAGCCTTTCACATTTTCTTTGTAAACTTTTAATACTTAATGAAAATGTGCAGACAACCTCTTCTGAAAACAGCACTGTGTTGAAGTTAACAGCCTGGAAGAAAAGATGTGTTCCTCTAAAAACTTTAGGTAAGCTGACGGCACTCTTTCACAAAGCAAAGGAGGAGAAAAAAAAAAAGACAAAGTAAAAACAACAAAAAATAAAGTTGCGCCTGCTGCTTCACTTCTGATAAAGTTGCTGAATATTTGTTTTCTAAATTAACAAGCAAGGTTTTCCACTTTTTTTTCTTTTTCTCCCCATCTTTGTTAGATGATGAGGAGGAGTATGGAGTGGGGGGGGGGGGGGGTTCTGTGACGGACGGATGGTGTTGATCACAGGATGGATTCATTAGCAATGGAGGAGAAAGGCCCCCCCCGTGCTCATCTTCTTTCTCCTCTTCTTCTACCTGATATAAAGTCTGCTCATCCACATCAAACCGTGCTGACTATAGCCTACAGTAAGTGTGTTTGTGCAACTGTGTGTGTGTGTGTGTGTGTGTGTGTGTGTGTGTTCAGTCTTTGTGAAGATCATGTTTTGCGCAGGACATTTTAAAGAAATGATTATCTTAGTTATGGGTTTTTAACATCTTTTGAGACAAAATGGGACTACTTCAAACACTTGTGCTTTCACATTTTTACAACACATCAGGGGCCAAAGTGAAGTTTATGAAACGACCAGTGAATAAGGAGTAGCGTGTGTGTGTTAGTGAGGAAGAGGAGGAGGGATACAGTGAGGGGTGGTGGGGGATGACTACCTGCGGAGAGCCAGCATCCAAATGAGAACATAATAACAACATCAGAGAGCGTAGAGAGGGATTGTCTGTGAGATGACAACGGTATTAGAGAGAAGTCAGATAATTAAGAAATGCACTTAGTGTTTTGTCAAAAGTGGCCGTCACTGCCGGAGATGGAGTTTAGCTCTGCGTGTGCACATGTTCCTACCCTGTGCTCTAGACAGCAGATAATGAGCCAGGAGGAAAGAGAAAGGAAAAAAAGATGAAGTGATGAGGAAGAAGAAGAAGAAGAAGAAGAAGATGAAAAAAACACACACAAACACACAATAAACAGTGAGAAAATCAATCAAATTATTTAAATGAAAAGTTGTGTTCTGTCCACACAAGGACGCCAAGTTCTTTTGGGCATTTTCTGATGTGGCTGTCCAGTCAGGGAAAATGAGACACATCTTGGATGGGAAGCAAACAAGAGGGGTGGCAGAGGAGGGGAGCTGAGGGGGGGGCGGGGTGGGAGGGGCGGGTGGGTAGGGGGGCACAGAAATAAACCCAACTCCCATCTGATGAGCAGCTTGTCCATAATACTGAATCCCCATCTCTTGCCAAGTCTGCTTCCTGATACAGAAACACGATAAGTGCAGATTTTTTGAAAAGATTCCCTTCTTGTTCATTTGTCCCCCCCTCCCTCATCCCCGACTCCCCCCAACCCATCTCCTTTTTTCGCTTTTTGAAAAAGGCCTGGAAGCACTTCCAGCCGTTGCCACAGATAATCAGGTGGCTGTTTTTTGTCCCTCTGCCCCCACTCAGAAAGTGCTAAAAATTAAATACGTGGAAAACAGTGGAAAAGTAAAAGATATTCATTCATCTCCTTTTCACCCAACAACTACAGGACAGATGATGCGGCCATCTTGAGATCGTTTGTCATCTGTCGGGCAGCATTGACCTTGCAACGAATGCCGACCGTTGCACTGATATCATCTTTTATGGGCAGAAAAAAAAGATAGAGGGAGATTGAGGGAGACAGAAAGAGAGAGGGCTGTTGTTTTCCGTAATAAAGACAACATTTATGCCTTCCATTCGTGCTGCCAGTTAAAAGAGGCACAAACATGGAAATCCATTATGGAACGCTTCTTAAAAGTGTGACCAATCCTTGTTCAGTCAATTAGAGTCTGGAGACTGAGAATATGATGTTTGTCTGTTTAGCCCTCGACGCATACAGATCAGCCTGGATTTGATGATGGAAAGAGATTTTTTTGTTTTTTACAGAGATAGAGTAATGGAGAGAGTGAAAACGGAGGAAAAAAAAATGGAGGGATGAAGGGGCAGCGCAGCCAAGCTCTGCTTATCTCTTTTCTTTTCCTCTGCTTTCCTGCTTTTTCCTCCCTTCCCATATACAAAAGCATTAATGTGCGCAGCTATGTGCTTTGCCATTGTTCTGTGTTTAAAAGCTTAAAAAGGGACGTTGTTTGTGTAACTGGCAGAGTTAGCGGCGCGCGGCCGTGTCCAAAAGCCTGTACTTAAAGTTGCTCTGCAAAAAAAAAATAGGCCGCATAAAAGGGGAGTGATAGAAAAGCAGTTAATAAGAGCGGTTACCCCAGAATGAGCGGGGATGAGGTTTCACATTAAAAAAGATTTATCTTAAAGTATGGTGCTAATCCCTTCAGTTTTAATCCCCCCCTATACCCTCTGCCCCTCCCGCAGCACCCTTTTCTTTCCTGCCGAGGCCTAATAAAAAACTATAAACCATAAAGTTCTTACAATTTCTGGAAACTGGCAAATGCACGGAGCCCTGATTTTACAAGGATTCCTGGCCAGTGAATCACAGAGCTCGGAGGACTCATCCCTCTCACAACAGATTATTAAACGAAAGAGGAAGTCGTGGGGTACAGCGGAGGGCAACGAGGACAAAGGAAAAAGAAAGGAGGAGAGGAGAGCACGTATGGTAGGAGTTGGACTTCTGGATTGCGATGGTGGCGGTGATGTGTTGTGGTGCTCACTGTCACACTCGGCTGTGTCATACGGGCTGGATGGATGCCTCTGTCCACTGCAAGCTGGTTGTATGAGGAAGCATATGGGTGTACAAGAACCTCAGCCCTTTTCATGAATATTTGATTCATATTTCCTGTGTGTGCATGTGTCAGTGAAAAAAGGAGAAAACAGTGAAAAGGAGGAAAGCTTTTTCTTTTCTTTTCTCATCCTCTCCCTTTCTTTTACTTGTCATTGCAAAAACTCACAAGGCTTACTTTGTGGCATTCTAATCATAATTGCCAATCCTGAATACAAATCTCTCAGCGCTAAACACATCGAGTGAAATTGAAATGACAAAACGAAGCTCATATAACGGTGTAATCAAAGATACATTCAGAGGGAAAACGATGAAAAAACAAAAAAAAAAAAACCCCAAAAAATAAAAAAAATTTGAGAGTGTTCTTCCGCAACCAGTAAGAGATGAGGATCAGGGGCCAGTTATTAGCTCGGCCCGGGAACAAAGAGCCCCAGTGTTGGAGGGCAGCTTAATGCTGAGCCAGTTACTGTACCTTTCAAAACTAATATGTAACCATATCTGTTTTAAAAGGACGATTCATATTACTGTGAATGCATGAGAAAAGTTGTTCCCATCCTTGCGACCCAGGAAACTTGAATCCTGCTTGTAATGACCACCCCTCCCATCACACACATTCAATTGCGGGTCTGGCTTTTTGTGGAAATCATCCCATTTAAAAAGATGGAGACATTAAATTTTTGTAATGATGTAAAACATCTTCAGCTTTTTTTGACAGGACAATGGTGCTTATTGTGTCGTATTGTGACTGTGGCGACTCCAAAGGTCAGCGTGAATGTGGCCGGGCAGACAAGGGCGGCACTGAATGAAAATTAGGTTATATGTGATCAACTAAGTTATTAATCAGATTAAAATGGATTCCCTCTGCCTGCTGTTTAACTAGGCAGGAGGGGGGGGGAAGGAGGGAGAGAAAAGAAATAAAGAAAGAGAGAGGAGGGAAAGAGAGGCGGAACAATAGACCAGTGTTTACTCATGCAAGAGCAAAGAAAGTCATTGTTTTAAGAGCTGAAGTCATTGTTGCAGATGAGTTTCGATAAGGACTGGCTCGCTGAAACATCCCACTGCATGGAACCAGTCTGACTAAAAGCATGTGCCCTTGCCATGGATGCCCCCTAGCTTCATCCAGGTAACCTCTCTAATCCTGATTAAATCACTGTAATTAGAACAAGCAGTGTTCCTCCACCCCCATATTTCCCTAATAAAACAATGCAGCAGTTTAAATCCGGAGCGGGGATTTGCAACGCAACAATGCAGTTTATATCCATCTCTGCCGAGGAATTAAGTGTATTTTCTAACTGCTAATGTTATAATGTTGCTGGCTTATTTGTCTCAATGCTCGCTATTCTTATTCTTATTCCCCCCGCGGTTTGTATTCTGTCTTACTGTTTGCGAGCGCAACTTTGTTTATTTGACTCTTATTTATTTGTTTCGCTGTGCTTTTTGATGTTTAAATCAAACATGTTTTTAGAGAGTGGTCGGGATCATCCTTCACTACAGGAAATAATGCAAGTTATTTGTCGTTAATTGCCACAGAGCTTTTCAAACACGCCAACTCGCTGCCTATGTGTCTATACCTGTGTATATTTTTTTGTTTTTATTAGTTTCACGGCATGCCTCCATTGATGTGGAATAACAGAGGAAATAAAAGTTGACATAGTTTCTTCTTTTTTTTTTTTACCCCCCCCCTCCCCATCACCACCCCCAACCCCCTGTTTCCCTCTTCCTCTGCCTTGCTCTCTGTTGTTTTTTATATATCTGTGTTTTTCCTTGAAGTTGCTGCAGCATTGTCTCATTATGTGTCGACTAGCTGTGTAAGTGTAGTTATTATGCCTGTGTGTCTGTGCCTGGCGGTACTGCTCTCTCTCACTCTCTCTCTCTCTTTCTCTCTCTCTTACTCTCTCTCTGTATCTCTGCTGTCTTTCTCTGTCTCTCCCTCGGAGGATGAGGAGCTTTATGAGTACAACTCCTCTGAGGCATCCTCCTCACATCTCCAGGGCGCCTGGGGAAGGGTACGTTGCATTCTTAAGAGGAGCAACTCAAACTGAACAAAGTCTACAGGAGTCAGGGAAGAAAAGAAACAAACAGCAAACTAACGAGATGGGAAGCAGAGATCATGTCAAATATATCGGGTTGGAAGGCCAATTTATAACCCATTGTTTCATGTTTTGCAATATTGAATACAATGCACGCTAACGTGGCTATGAGTGTGCACGGGTGGAAAGGGGTATGCATATATACATAAAAGCAGCTGATTTGTATGTGAACACACACACACACACACACACACACACACACACACACACAAACACACACACACACACACACACACTGACTGTGCGAATGTGATCTCCCACTCCCTACAACCTCCCAGCTCCCACTCAGCCTTACCTCCTGTTTTCCCATCACATTTTCTAAAATAATGAATAGAATAATTGTCGTGCAACTTTCCTATCATCCAGCATTCGTCTCTGTTTCCTTTTCAGGGGCAACTCGATACTGCCCTTCATTCACTCTACAGTATTTCCAGGAAACGTGATGTGGCCAATATGATCAGAGGTATTAGCGAAGACAGCTGAGAGAGAGGAACATAGGAAGAATATGAAGCCTTTTCAAAAAGGACCTTTCAGCAGGCGCAGGAGTTGATATCTGGGGAATTAGTGAGGGGAAAATATTTTTAGAGTTATCATATCTGCTGAACAGAACGACAGAGAGAGTGAGAGAGAAAGAGAGAGAGAGAGAGAGAGAGAGAGAGAGAGCAACAGGTACCCTCCTCAGGGCTTGACAGCAGCTATTACACTTAATTGCCCTTTGAAAACTACACTATTTGCACTTTTGGGTGACAAGGTGATAATTCACCTCTGCACAAGTTAAACTGGTAATATTGTTGCGCATATAAAATAGCACCTCTGCTTCGCCAGGCGTCAAAGCTGTCATCTCAGCGAGGCGGACTCACACAATAAGAGCTGGGGGAAGTGTATCACCAACAGTCGTCTTCTTTTTCTTCTTCTTCTCCTCAATAAAAAAAAAAAAAAGACAGACAGACAGGCCTCCAGACGGCTTAATCACTGGAGGAGCCTGTGCCCTCCAGCAAAGAGGAAAGAAAGAAAGACAGAGGGAGAGATAAAGGGAAAAAAAGAAGGATCGGGGAGTGTGGGAAAGTGAAATGTAGGGATCTCAGAGGAAAGGAGAAGGGAAGAAGGAAACGAAGGCTGGTGGGGGACTCTCTTTGGCGCGGGATTCATCAGCGGCATCATTTCCATGTCAGATGCTGGTCAAACTCTGGTTGAAGTTTAATCAGTTTAAGCTGTTTACAAGAACCTTTGCAAGCCTACAATCAAATTAGTCATGAAAAAAAAAATAATTTAACCGAATAGTCTGGTCCAGTGACAGAACCCAGAGGGTGAAGTACGAGCTCTGACATTCTCAGACACAAAGACATGGCACTAGTTGTTTGGTTATTAAGAGAATTCTACAATTATTTAAACATCTGTACTGTAATATTAAGGACCAAGAATCAATTTATTTGCCATTTGCAAAAAAATAAAAAAATAAAAAACTGTATTGGAAAAGTACATGAAAGACAGTACACAAGATAAAAAAGACGGAAATTATTATACTATACTTAAAACAATATAAAATTAGAGCAATAAGAGTAATTAAAACGACTGACATTCACTTGGATAAACTACATGAATATAAAGTTCATTTATATACAAGTACGAAAAAATTAAAGATACACCATGCATTGTTAAGTATATGATAGTATGTATCTAATAAGGGGAAGCTGTATTTTATTTTTGCATTATATCACTTTCGGTAGTCATATAATTGTATTCACCAGGTATAAAAAAAGAAAAAAAAAAGGTAACGGTGAAATGATTAAATAATTAACTACTCTGAACATGTACAACTCTCATCTTTGACCCACCATATGTGCTGTAGTTTTGTTCTTACTCCGTTTCTGGTGCAATGCAGGGTGCGCGCACACACGCGCACACACACGCACACACACGCACACACACACACACACACACACACACACACACACACACACACACACACACACACACACACACACACTTTCAGTCATACATCAAAACAAGTAGATATTATGTTTTTTTTTTATTTTTGCCCAAGCCCTTACATTTCTCAAATGTTATTTCTGATACTTCACTGCCCGATCCCACAAAAGTTTGTCCTTTAATTTTACACTAAAAGTTTATGTGTGGGTAATACCGCAAGTTACATCTCACTGATGACTGACGACGGAAAAAATTACACACACCTATTAGAGCTTAGAAAGTTACTATATTCAATGACAGAAGGAACGAGGGTCTCTAGCAGATTTAACAAAAGGTGGTCTCCACGGGTTCTACAAAGTGCTGTGCTAAAGTGTGATTATGATTTAAGCCTTTATCAGGTAAGTGACTATTTTTGGTAATTTCTACATGCATTAATGTGACACAAATAGTTGCAGTGGAGACAGTGAGTCAATCCAATCTCAGGTCCAATGTAGCCTACAGGGTCTGTACGGTCTAATGTGGTCTACAGGGTCTGTAAGGTCTAATGTGGTCTACAGGGTCTGTAAGGTCTAATGTGGTCTACAGGGTCTGTAAGGTCTAATGTGGTCTACAGTGTCTGTAAGGTCTAATGTGGTCTACAGGGTCTGTAAGGTATAATGTGGTCTACAGTGTCTGTAAGGTCTAATGTGGTCTACAGGGTCTGTAAGGTCTAATGTGGTCTACAGTGTCTGTAAGGTCTAATGTGGTCTACAGGGTCTGTAAGGTCTAATGTGGTCTACAGTGTCTGTAAGGTCTAATGTGGTCTACATGGTCTGTGAGGTCTAATGTGGTCTACAGTTTCTGTAAGGTCTAATGTGGTCTACAGGGTCTGTAAGGTCTAATGTGGTCTACATGGTCTGTAAGGTCTAATGTGGTCTACAGGGTCTGTAAGGTCTAATGTGGTATACATGTGGTCTGTAAGGTCTAATGTGGTCTACAGGGTCTGTAAGGTCTAATGTGGTCTACATGGTCTGTAAGGTCTAATGTGGTCTACATGGTCAGTAAGGTCTAATGCGGTCTACATGGTCAGTAAGGTCTAATGCGGTCTACATGGTCTGTAAGGTCTAATGCAGTCTACAGGGCCCGTAAGGTCTAATGTGGTCTACAGGGTCTGTAATGTCTAATGTGGTCTACAGTTTCTGTAAGGTCTAATGTGGTCTACAGGGTCTGTAAGGTCTAATGTGGTCTACAGGGTCTGTAATGTCTAATGTGGTCTACAGGGACAGGGTTGTGGATCAGCACTGTTGTTGTAATGCTCTAACTATCATGTTCTAATGTTCTACTGTTGTAAAATACATGTTCAGGTGCTCTTTTTTTTACACCTTTATTTAATCAGAGTCCCACTGAGATTGAAATCAGGTGAAACATAGGTTTTACAATCAGGTAGTAACAACAAATGAATATGGTAAGAACCAAAAAGTAACTTTTTGAAATGTACTTAAAAAGTGCTAAAATTTAGGTGATAGTTATTTAAAAACACAGACACTGTCCGACTGTCCTGACTCACTGTTCTGTCCATAAGATGGAACAAAAGGCTTGGCAGGACATGGCATGCTTTAAAATATGTGTTCATTCACCTTACATGTGTATTTTTTATAATTTTATATTTACTTCTAAACACTCCAAGTGACCCCTGTGACCTTAGTGAGCATAAAACTGGTTCAGAAAATGAATGAATATATATATATATATATATATATATATATATATATATATATATATATATATATATATATATATATATATATATATATATATATATGTATGGTGTGTACCATTGGCAAATTGAGGAAGTGGCTGATATGGAAAAGACATACCAGTGGCTGGAAAAGGCTGGACTAAAGGACAGCACAGAGGCACTACTCACGGCTGCACAAGAACAAGCCCTGAACACCAGAGCAATAGAGGCTGGAGTCTACCACATCAGACAGGACCCCAGGTGTAGGCTGTGTAGAGAAGCCCCTGAGGCAGTCCAGCACATCACAGCAGGGTGTAAGATGCTGGCAGGCAAGGCATACATGGAGAGGCATAACCAGGTAGCGGGCATACTGTACAGGAACATCTGTAAAGAGTATGGACTGGAGGTCCCAGGGTCAAGATGGGAGAAACCCCCAAAGGTGACAGAGAACAAACGGGCCAAGATCCTGTGGGACTTCCAGATCCAGACTGACAAGATGGTGATGGCCAATCAGCCTGACATAGTGGTGGTGGATAAACATGAGAAGACAGTGGTGGTGATAGATGTAGCAGTCCTCAGTGATAGCAACATCAGAAAGAAAGAACATGAGAACCTTGAGAAATACCAAGGGCTGAAAGAGGAGTTAGAGAAAATGTGGAGTGTGAAGGCAACAGTGGTACCAGTAGTGATCGGAGCAGTAGGGGCAGTGACCCCCAACCTGGGAGAATGGCTCCAGCAGATACCAGGAACAACATCAGAGATCTCTGTGCAAAAGAGCGCATTGCTAGGAACAGCTAAGATCCTGCGCAGAACCCTCAGGCTCCCAGGCCTCTGGTAGAGGACCCGAGTCTGAAGGAGACACCGCCCAGGTGGGGCGAGAGGAACATTTATGTATATATATATATATATATATATATATATATATATATATATATATATATATAATTTTTTGGCTTTTACCACTTATCTGTGGTCTTACAATGACTTCCTACGTGAATTTCACAAAAGTAATGAAATCTTATTCTGTGTGTGTTGAGGATTGAGTGACTGCCCTATAAAGGGTTAATATTGTAAAACTTTCTAATTGAGCAAGGAAAGAAAAAAGAAAGACTGAAAAGCAAGCGAATGGGAAGAGTGGTTCACCTTGTTTTGTCAGCATGTAATGCAGTGGCTAAAAGCATGACTGTTGGCTAAATCAATGTGGACAACTCTTAATCTATTTATGGCCTTTACAACACCTTATTATAGATTCTTTCTTGTAAACGCAAGCATTCGCTGAGCCCTGTAGGATCCTCCGATGTCACCTTTCTGAACTTTCAGTTATACTTTTAAGTGCACAGAATAATTACCAGTGTGCAGGTAAGCTATCTGTCTGGCTCATTAGTAAACACAGGGGTGTCTGGGAGCAATAAGTACCCAGCCCTTTCCACTTGTCAAAGCATTTTGTGTGAGTGTTTATGTGTGTGTATGTTTGCTAGAGACAAACAGCAACCAAATTCATGGTAATTAACCACCTGATGAGGACAGTATTATTGGCAATTACCAGGTTTTGCATTATCACAAGTTTTAAATGTGCATGTGCATGTTTGTGGTGTGTATTCATGCCTGCAGGTGTATGCATTTAACACTAGGAAAATGAGGGAAAGATTAAAGTAATGTTATGGTGGTATGAGGAGAATGTAATGGTCAGCAGCGAAATGTGTGCACATCTGGCAGCATTCTTCCATGAAATGTATATAACAACAGAGTTTGACAAAAGAATTAACCATGTAGCTAGACCTAAGTGGAAATGACAGGGGAGGATAAATTACAAATGAATAACAAGTGAGATGATTAAAAAAATAAATAAAATATGTGTATTTTTATACACTGGTTAAAACGCTGAATGATCTGTAAGTGTTTACACATAAAAAGCTAATTTTCAGTAACAGTATCAATGTCACATCTCAACATGTGCCACATTTTTTGCCTGTTTGTGTATGAATGTTGTGTGGAGCTTCATTTGTTAAGCCTACCTTCCTTCCACTTAAACCAGAGAAAGTGAAAATTACACCAGTAATGCCAACTGTGATCCACTACATCTGCGCTTCACAGCGAGCCCACCAATCCCACCATATGTCTTTAATTACCATCAGCGCTTTACAGAACCTGTTTCACACACACACACACAGACTCACTCACACACACACACAGAGACTCACTCATATACACACAAACACACAGATTCACTCACATATATAAATACACACAGACACACAGAGACTCACTCACACACACACACACACACACACACACACACAGACTCACTCACACACACACACAGAGACTCACTCATATACACACAAACACACAGACTCACTCACACATATACACACACACACACACACACAGACTCACTCACACACACACACACACACAGACTCACTCATATACACACACAGACTCACTCACATATATGCACACACACACAGACTCACTCACACACACACAGACTCACTCACACACACACACACACAGACTCACTCATATACACACACAGACTCACTCACACACAGACACACACACACACAGACTCACTCACACACACACACACACACCCAGACTCACTCATATACACACACAGACTCACACACACAAACAGACTCATTCACCTAAACTCAGATATTGGTCTTATTACAACGGCCCATACTTTGCAAAGTGTGCATCTGAACACTTTCCCCTCCTCTGTGAACATACGTATATGTGCGTAGAATGTGTGTGTGTGTGTGTGTGTGTGTGTGTGTGTGGAGTCTGTGCATGGTGTTCTGATTTGACCTCAGCACTCATGGGTTCATATCCCTCACAGCGAGTGTACTCCCTCTGACAGAAGTAATTGGCCACTAGTGACACAACCACTGCTGCAATTAAGATGAAAACCAAACTTCTTTGACCCTCTGCACATACGACTACAGATATTTCAGGGTTACAGGACAAAAATGGTGGATGGTGTCACAAAAAACACAAGAAAAAAACCAAAAAAAAAACTTAGGGGATATTAATTGCTTTCCTACATCATCAATTGTGTTTGAAAGGTGCATGATTTTTACTATTGCTAGGGATTTTCCAAAAGTGAGAATTTTTTTTGTATTATGGCATCTATCAACTGTCTCTACCACTAATGCAGAATACTCTATAGATTTTTTTTCCCTCTGGCTTGAATGAAAGCTAGACCTGTAGAATTCAGAGGACTACTTTACATAATTGCCATACATTTCTGGAGTTATGCCTGTAGTGTAATAACTTTAATCAAACCTGGTCATTTAGTTGTATTAAAGAAACCAGTCAGCAATTAAATCAGGTACAGTTCCCGTAAATCCAAGTACAGCATTGTTTGAGTTTTAAAAATATGAGGAAAAACATTTGCGAGTGAACCCAGAATGCCAAACGCTGTGGAATGTTTTTGCAAAACAGTCACATAAGAAGCAAAACATGAAAAACGGAGCAACTGGATGTGATGTGGTGTCCAAAACAAAAGTAGAACTGTTAAACCACAGAACAAAGTTTCGCTTCCAAGACTTATAAATTAACAGAAAGTTCTGTTATTTTTACAGATGTAAACTTTCACAATTTGTCTTAAAAACACGTGGTTTGTTTCAAATTACACTCTGTCCTTTACCACGAACCTAAGTTGTAAAGTGGGGACAGGATTTTGGCTCAGTTCTGTTGAGTTGCTGTTATTTTGTTTGCCTTGCAAATATGTTTTTCATGGTGTATTTCTGGGCTAGTAAGTAACAGAAAATCTATTAAACACAACACACACTACCTGAACCAAAATAGTCCCTTGAAAGGTTAAATACACCTGTGACAGCTTACTGTAGGTGTGACTTTACTTAATGTTTAAATTACAAATAAAAGCTCCATTTCTGTCATAAAATACGGGACAAGACACTCTGGCACCAGTGTTGCTCAAATTTAGTGCTTGTCTGCTGCTATCTAGTGACACTAAGGCACCAACATACGTGTTTATCCTTTCAAGTCTACAAAAATAGACAGGTTTTAGTGTCATCTAATGTGTGTGCAGCAGGTGATTCAGATTTTTTTTATCAGCAACAAACAACAGCACTTATGAGGAGAACTATAGTGCACAGTGCGAGAGTACTTGTAAATTGGAAGTGATGGGTCTAATTGATGTGAGAATATATAGCATTTTTCTCTTCCTCTTCCCCCCCCCCCTCTAACATCCACTAACTCTGTGTTTATGTAGCCTACTTTTCAAATTGCGAGAGGTGCTTGGCTGTGAGCTCTGCCATTTTCTCCTCTGAAATCCTCAAAAGCGCTCATCTAAGTCCTACACTTCTATCAACACTTCCTCTCCTGCTTGTCAATCTCCACCTCTTAAAGTCCTAGTTTACATTTAATATATTAAACGAATGAGGTTGGTGTGTGTGTGTGTGTGTGTGTGTGTGTGTGTGTGTGTGTGTGTGTTGGGGGGGGGGGGTAATGTAAGTAATACGATGTGAGGAGCAATGTTCGCAAGCAGTCATGGCATGTACAGCAGTGTTTGAATAATGTAATACTTCATGTTTGATAATGCATGGCTATAGATAGGTCTCCGCTGCAGCCAAGTATTGATTGTGTTAAGCACATCTACAGTACAGCAAATGGTGTGGGTTCATATCAATCTTTACACAGCGTACTGTACCTCAGTTACCAGATACCTTGTCTGATTACAGAGACCTCAGGGCCACTGCTGCTGTTAATGACATTATTGATAAATCCAATTCCTGGGCCAATTTAAGGAGGTGTGGTTTAATAGTACAGACGTGTGAAGATGTGTGTGTGTATATATGTGTACATGTATCTGTTATGTGTCAGAGTGCAAGTAGATTCATGTGCATTGTACCCCTTTTCCTCATCCTCTGGGCATACTAATGAAGAGACGGCCACTACAGACGTGCGGCGCGTGCCCTACAACGGCTCCCGCAGATTCAGGGGAGAATTTCGATATTAATGATTTATGCTGTATTTGCATACAAACCTAATGCAAACCCACTCCAGATAATCACATTTTGCCAGGTCTGAATTGAGTTTTATGGATGTCTCTGCAGCCCCCACCATCTACACCCACCAAATAACCATGGAATGTGTGGCTTTTGCTCTTCACACTGCGGGTGACCCCCCCCCACCCCCAACACAAGGGGTTTACAAGTGGACACATAAAGAGGGGCTGTAATAGTGTGTTTTACTGTGAAATAAGTGATAGAAGTGTGTCTATTTTCTCATCCCACCTTTATCGTGTATTTTGGATTTGATGGAGATTTGGAGTGGTATTAGTGAGAGAAAAAAAATTAAACAAATTCAGACTTAGAGTTTTATTCTCTTTAGTGTCTTCTGACTTTGATGATATGCTATGTTTTACTTTATTTCAACTAATCCATGGATTTAACTTAATTTCCATTTAAGTTGTTAGTTTGTAGATTAAGAAAGATAAATAAATATTATTGCTAGCTTGCATTGGCTTCAGGCCAATCAATTATACTAATAAATAAAGATCATTTGTAAGTGCATAAATGAATATCAAAACAAAGCATCAGAGGTGGTCTCACTTTGTAATAAAAACCTTTTTTCGTACTGTGACTAAAAAAAAACCGTCTTTTCAAAATCTTAAAATGACACTATAGATTCAGTTTTGCTAATAGCAGTTTTTTTTTTTTTTTTTTTACACATTGATGTCAACCTTGAAGTCCAAATGTAAAAACAACAAATAAACAAAAACAATTTGTAGGCAGTTTTGTTTTTGTTTTTGACAGAGCTATGTAAAAAAGCTATAGAAATGTTTGTTTAAACTAACCATGAAGTGGTATCATATTGTATCATATCATATTGTTGTTTGTAAAGGTTCTGTTGTTGCACTAAAGGAAGTGGTAACAGAAGTAACAATGGGTGGTGTAATAGTAGTAGCATTTGTGTTTGTGGTTGAGTGGTTCACGTAATGTAGATAGTATGAGCTAAAACTGGAAATAAAACCATGAAGTTGTTAAGTTAATCCTTAAATGTAATATAGGATTACTGATGGAAAAATGAAATAATCTGTGGACTAAAATGGCAGAAAATTGGATAAAAATAGGAGGGGATTTTCTTGGCTCCTTATCTGGTATATTATTGTCATTCCACAGAGAAATGAACCTGCCTTTATTAAAAATAAAGATGTATAAATGCATAATAAATGCACTATAATTGTCAGTACATTCTACAACAATGTATATCTGAGAAGGAGCAAACTGTTAAATACAAGTAAGTGGTGAAAAGGGAGGGAGTGGATCTTGGCAGGGCACGTCAACCATTTTACGGTGAGTAAAGGAACTCTGTCATACTGAATTTCAAGCACACAACAACATGTCTTGATTTTTCCTACTGCATCCTTTATATTTCTGCACTATCTTCAGTGCCATCCTAGAGATTTGCAAGATGAATATCTATTGCTAGGACATAGGAAACATAATAACTTGTTGCATTTTCTAATTACAATGAAGCTTGGCCCAGACTAGGACAAAATAACAACATGTAAGAAAGGCTTTTGTTCCGTAGAGAAAGCCTTATCTATAAAGGTCAAGCATTCCTAGTTGCAGCGGGAACTGCCCACATCACATAGCTCGCTTTCACAAGCTTCCTGATTAGACAATAAGTAGGACATTCTTACACAAAGACATTTCTCCATTAAATGAAATACATATCTTTGCTATTATATATTGTTACCACATGTTGAAAATGCTTTCAGCATGTTAAGATATGCAGAGAGCCTGGTTCCATGACAACGGAGAATGTTTTGTCAGATGGAAAGGTCAAATGAACACATGTAGCTGCACTGTTTCATTATCAAAGCGGGTCACTATTATTATAAGTTAATGTATCTTCTACTGTATATTTATGGAAGCATGTATGTAAACAGTCCGGGCTATCATATTTATAGGAAAAATGTTCATGTCTTTTGATATTTGCAGATAAAGAGATTTATGATGTACGACTGGGCCAGACTACAGATTGGGAGAGTATACGACTACTACTACTACTACAACTACTACTAACAATAATAATAATAATAATAATAATAATAATAATAATAATAATAATAATAATAATAATAATAATAATAATAATAATAATAATAATAATAATAATAATAATCATTATAATGCAGAACCATCTGTGTCAGTATATGTAATTTACAACAGTGAGAATTTGGCAGGTAAAAAGCTTGGGTTTAATAGCCTTTCTCATTTCTGCAGTTTGTAGTGTTTCAATTCTAACTCTGTATTTTTACTTTATCGTTATAGAGACACTTTACCAACTACCCTTAAACTGCAAAGGAGCATTGTAAAAAAAATAAAATAAATGAAAGAAAAAAAAAAAGGAAAAAAAGAGAAAAAAACAAAAAAAGACTTCCTTCTTCAGTCTCAAGGAGCGGCTGTAACCTTAGCAGAATCATGAAAGTTGACAGTTCATTTTTCACAGGGTCATAGATCGACGAGTCTTATAAAGTAATGGGCTTTTGGGAGCTGGCTTTATGAGAGCTAAGATAGTTAAGAGACATGTGGAGGAGATGGCAAGGGGAGCTGAGGTCCTGCTCTGACTCACCCAGGGTTATTCCCTTCATGCTGTGAGGCGGGAGGGAGGCGCTGCACTCCCAGTAATATAAACGTGTAATAAAGATTAATCTGTTGCTAGTCGCCAGGCTGATAGCTTCTAAACTTGCTTGAAATAAGGCTGAAATCACTTCAGAGCCAATCTCAGGACCTTTAGTGAGTGTCTGAGATTCCTTTGTGGGTGTCAGGGAAAAAAATGTATATGTGTTTGTTTTGTGTGTTTAGTGTTTATGTGGATGCAGCGATAAGAAAATTGAATTTGTGTGAGACATGTCACCATGACTCTTTAAGTGTTTGGTTTTTTTTTGTGGGTATGGATGTGTGTGAATAGATGGGTGTCTGTTTTACAGCTATTACAGTGCCAGTAGGGGTTAAACACACACTTACCGGATGCATCTGGCCTCTTCATGCCCCCTGTAGATGCTCCTCCCGCTCCGCCTCCTAAGCCGTTGAATGCTGGGAGGTTGTCATTGCTGTAAGCTCTGAGGACAGACAGCATGTTCATCTGCTGCTCGAGGTGGGTCTGCTGCTCGGCCTTCAACAGTCCTGGAGGACCTCCGGGAGACAAGAGGCCCAGGCCCTGCTGCCATTGCTTTTCCAATGGCAGACCTTGGTTTTGGGGGGCCAGAGAGAGCGGCACCATAGCAGAGGAAGCCACCAAACCAGCTCCACTCCTTGGAAGCAGGGGCGAGTCATCGTGGAGCTGTTTGGGGTGGTTCTGGAGGTGGTCTGAGGCTGGACTTCCTGCTTCATCTCTCTCCATGTCCATTTGTCCATCCTCATCCCTCTCCTCCTCCTCTTCAGCCACCCCTCCTCCCCTCTCTTCTTCTTCTTCTTCATCAGAGTGGTTCTGGTGTGACTGCCTCTTGGGGGTGGTCGATGGGGTCTCGCTGATGCTGTGTGCCTTCACTACTTCATCATCTGATCCTACCTGGTCCTCTTCGGCATCTCCACAAGAGCCCCTCTCACCAATCTGGTCATTGACTGCTGCAGATGCAAAGGCTTGGCTGTCATCCTGCTCTGCTAAAGGTGCATACCCTTGAAGACCCTGGTTGGTCCTTGGGGATCCATCATACAAGCCTCCAAATCGCCTGTAGAAATCACTCTGGAAAGGGTTATATGGCTGATCCATATGGTTGTTCCAACCACCTTGGCCTTTCTCTCCATTTCTGTCTCCGTCTTTGTCAAGGGTTACACCAGGGGTCTTGTGATGGCTGGAGGTGGCGGGGGATGACTCTAGCTCTTTGACTGTATCTGACCTTGGTGTTTGAGCTTTCCCCAGGTGGTTGGCCTGGAGGTGCAGAGCCATGAGCTCCACTGAGGCAGTGGAGAAAGAACAGAAGAGGCAGCCATGCCATGCCACATTATCATGAATGGTGACTGAGGAGCCAGGGAGGGAACCAGAAGCAGACTCAGGTCGGACTGACACAGACAGATCCAGTGGTTCATATTGGGAACCAGGTTTTCCTGGTTCTGGATTCGCCTTGACATCAGGTTTTTCTTCTCTGTCTTGCTCAGAAGAGGCAGCCCTCTTGGCTTTGGGCTCACCATTATCATGGTAACGCTGAGCATGGAGCTGAACTGGACTCTGGTTGTCCTTAACATCCTTCTTCATGGAGCTGAGAACAAAGTTGTCCATGAAGGCCTGGAGAGACCCCTGAAAATGGACTCCATTTCCTATCATGCTTTGGTAGGCCCTGCTTAAATCAGAGAAGCTGGCTGGACTGTCTGTTGCTGACGAGACCAAGGACGATGGGCCATCTGTAGTCTTCATATTCTCAGCAGAGGACTCAAAATGTCGGTCTCCACGCTCCCGCTCACGGTCTCGGTCATGCGGCGACATCATGCCGGTTGAGG
Organism: Siphamia tubifer; assembly: GCA_020466265.1. NCBI lineage: Eukaryota > Metazoa > Chordata > Actinopteri > Kurtiformes > Apogonidae > Siphamia > Siphamia tubifer. Next base: position 14,610,939 of record CM035785.1, read on the forward strand.
CCCACTGATGTGGCAGCAGTGGACCTGCCCTGAAGTCTAGGTTGGGGGGCATGCCCTTAAATACGTTACGGAGAACATCTGGGCGGGCAAAGATACCGCCGCTAGTTGTCTTCCCATGTTCTTCTTTGTGGTCAGAGGAAGGGGTGTGGCCAGCAGATTGGCCTGAGGTGGTGGAGCCATTTTGACGCTCACGGTGGTGGCGCTCCAGGTGGTACTTCAGACTGGCAGACTGGGTGCCAGCATAGTCACAATGAGGGCACCGGTAGGGTTTCTCTCCTGAGAGGCCAAGAAAGAGACGGAGAAACAGAAAGGGAAAAGAGTGAATAATTAACCTGATTATTAGATTGACTGGATATCAAAACCTATTTATTGGAGCAGGGAATGTGGACCCTAGGGTCATGTAACCTCCCTGAACAACGAAAATGAGGTCAAATGAGAACAGCTTCCAAAAAAGATATGCATTTCATTAACTAGTATAAAAAATGGATATTTTGCCTAACATTTAATTGACATCAAAACATATGCATGAGGGAAGGGGTGACAAATTGTTGAAGAAAAATGGGAAGCAATAGGGATTAAAAATAAGGCACGAAATGAAATAAACTACAACTGAAAGTATTAATGAACAACATCATGCATTCAACCAACAGTCCCCTGTCTCTTTTGTCGGCTCTGCTCCATTTCATGAGTGTGTATGTGTGTTATTTCGTATGTCTGTGTATTGGGATGGGGGTGGGTGCGAGGGATAGGCATCTGAATATGGGTCGATCCAGCTCGATCCAGCCCCGCCAAGTGAGCCATCACTCACATCAACACCATAAAAAACATTTCACCATATGGTGCTTTCAGTCCACTACAAGAGATAATATTTTCAACTGACAACAAAACTGTCTCGATGCTATCTGTGTTTGCACGAGTGAAGGCTGGGGCTGAGGGTGCGGCTGGGCCTCTGTTTGTGTGCATCTGTGCATGGGTGTGTGTTTGTTTGTGTGTGTGTGTGTGTGTGTGCCTGCGGTGGGCTCATCATGCCTCTGTTTTGGCCTTGTTCGCTGTCAGGCCTGTGCCTTGGCGATGAGAGCGCAATTTCTCGGACATTCCCTATTTGCAGTTTATCTTGAGGAACATAAATCAAGCCACACCATAAGATCTCCCCAACTACTGCCACGGTGCGGTGCACTGAGAACAAAATATGGACGATACACTCTGATGCAAAAATAAGTCAATGAGTTTTTTGAAAAAAAGGAAAGAAGAAAAGAAATGTGCAGGCGACATATGTGAACCACATGCTTGTTGTAGTGATGCTTTACAATAAAGAACAATATGATTCACTACAGGATACACAGATCAAAGTGATTTATATTAAGTAAAAGATGGGTGCATCTATTGTGTAACATTTACATATATTTATTTATGATCCACATCCATATTCATGAATATGCTTGATAATGGTATAACACCAGCGTAATTCTGCCAGAAGTGGATCTTCCATTGGAATGATACTTATGTTGAAATAGAACACATCCTGCTAGCAATTATAATAGGCTTGGAGTCTGAGCCAGATTTGGATTCATTAAACAATGAACAGAGAGGGGAAAAATTCTAAGCTTCATTTTTTTCTTAATATATACATATAAAAAGTTCTTTGAGTCGAATCTCAGTTAGACTGTTAATGTTGACTGTGTGAAAAAAAAAGATTAGTGGAAAAAGAAATAAAAAGTGATGTTTGTTAAATGTTGTGTGTGTGTGTGTGGTTATGTGTGTAAATGCACATTTCTATATATAAAGTATATGACCATAAAATGTTTAGATTATACACATGGAAACCATTTTATAGAAGAAAAAAAGGCATTGTTACGCAAGGCTGGTTTGAATGATTTAAGTCGGGCTGTGTAGTAAATCATGGATATAATTAGCAAATGGCATACTGCTCAAGTAATTTATCATTATTTAGAGGGCACCATTCCAGAAAAAGACTCTGCGATCTGCAGACCTACTGCAGAGTTCTCAAATAAAGGGCCACAAACACCAACTCAATACAATATTGATAACAGGAGAGAAAAGAATAGGAGGGTATACAAAAGAAAATAGAAGGTGGGAATGCCGAAGAGAGGAGAGAGAAAAAAAAGGAAGAGGGAGCGAGCAGGCAGCTGAGACAGATAGCCCTGACTATAGATAGAAAGACAGTGATTTGATATCTTTTCTCTTACACTAGAGTGGCTATGAAGCATAGAGTATATTTAAAATAAACCACATGAGATGAGCTTTTAACCCAATAAGTGCTTCTCCTGTGAGCTGCTGAACAGAGGCTCAGTGCTGATTTAATAAGGAAACGTCCCTGATGCAAATGATCATTCTCAATTCCTCTAACTGGACAAAATGATATTCTAGGAGCCAAATTAGACAGAAATTAGACTGATCTGATTCCCCCCCCCCCCCTTTGCTTTTTTCCCCTTATAAGAGATTGTTAATGTTCATGGGGGGAAAATAAAGATTAATGTACCATCTACATATCTAAAATGAGAATGAAAAGCACAGAGGATTGTATGTTTGACACTCCCTTTGACTCCTTTCAGGCATCTGAAAATAAATACAAATGCCCTAAGAGGGTGATCAGTTTATTCCTGTTTTCCATTAAAATTAAGTATTTAAATATATCTAGAGTGAACGAGACAGACGACAAGTGCTTTTCTTCATCTATTTGTGCTTACGTACGTGTGTATGTGCACCATTTGGAATGTGTGCGAACACATGTTTATGCGTGCGTGTCGGCCTGAGCTGTGTGTGCTGTGTGTGTTTGTGTCTTAGAGGGCCATTTGGACTGGCTAAGACATCTGCTCCATCATACGTCAGGGGCCTGGTGTGACATCTGGGGAATATACTGTATCCTGCCTTGCAACATTACACACAATTTACTGCTAAAGGTCATTATGTACCCGTTAATCCACTTTTAATTGATATCAGCGCAAACAGCACAACCTCCCAGCCACATGACAGATCACTGCCGCCACAAAACCAGGAAATTGCTATTTGGGAGTTAAAAATAGAACGGTAAACTTTCTGTTGCTGTCCTTTACTTTGTGCAACTTCTTTGGCCATCTTGTTTCTGTCAAAGGTGCAGGGTAGAATGGTTAGAAAATACGCCACTGCAGCTTTCATAGCTTTGACATGAAAAACTGGTGCTCATAAACATCCAAGTGACACCTTAGTGGGTATAAATCATTCTCTTCCTGATTGCTGTGCTGGGATGTGCTCCTCCACAGTATGTTTTTACTTCATGTTGCATGTACTGATTTCATCTGGCTTTGTATGAATTGTGGCGGTACCATAGAAACAAGTAAAGATAAATACCCCAAACCTGTACAGAGGGGCAATTAAAATGGCTTAATAGATATGACATATTCGAAGATGAATTTCATTTTGGCCCGGAAGGAGAGGAAAAAACACCAGTGGGATTTTTCAGGGGTTGAATAAGACACAAAATTGGCTTTACATCTGTTTTAAGTATATATTTATTGTTGTTGGTTGTTTTTTTCCCTCCTAGTTTTGCAGTGAAAATATAAAGTCTAACAACCTTTTCGATTAAGTGTAATGATGCTGTCAAGTTACAGCATGAAATTGATACATTAGAAAAGAAATGTATTAGTAGGAAAAGCCAAGTAAGAAGGAAAAAAGTGATGAAGGAGAAGGGGGGGGGTGAGATGAATAGAGAGGGAGATCACAGGTCCCTCTTGATTCATCCTGATTACAAGGTTAGGTTAAGGTTAAGTGACATGGGCAAGTCCTTCCTCTCCTCTTCCCTTTCTCCCTCTCTTTGTCTCCCACTCTCCTCATTTAAAGGTGAGCTGGGACTCTTATTGCTTATGCCGCCCTGCCTGAAGTTATGTGTGGCTATTGTCAAGAGCGAGGACCTTTTTATTTTTTACACACAGCTGCTTACTGCTAAATAGTGCCTTGTCCAGAAGGGGACAATCTGGGCCTCTAATTGCTGTCACTGAAGCCTAGATTCATTATGTGACTTTCCCATTAAAATGTGAGCATTAATTTGTATAATGAAATATCACCCTCTGCAGTGTGTTCATTAGCTGTGGCCCCACACTGTAGCACCACAGCCGCACAATGTTAGCTACCTAGAAAACTGTGGTTAATTTTGCTAATGGATATTTTCCCACTCACTGTTCAAGAGGAAATTAATACTGTAACATTAGCTCTTTAACTTTTGGAGAAATTTAAATTCACTTCATTCCTTTCAAGCCGGTGTTAGCTGCTCATTAATCTAAACGTTGCGTTGCACAATGCTGCCTCGACCAGCTCGGTAAGCAACTCCATTGTGTCGCTCACATTGCATTAGGATGAAGGGGAGCTCGGCTGTCATCTGTGAATTTCACTGCATTGTCACCGAGCTCAGAGAGGATCTTTTGCTACTGTAAAAGTCATCTTGTGGATGTAATCAGGATGTCACAGTGGAGCTGGTATGATTAGGTTATAGGAATGATTTAAAGGCCACATGTTGGGGATGCATCAAGCTGTTTTTCTCCCCATGAGTACAGGACCACTAAAGCTATGCTTAGACAGGCCACCATCCAGGGATACATTCCATTCCAAAGAGCAGTATCCTCTCTAAAGTTACTCGCTTCTGCACCAGGTTGAAAATACACAGTACTCCAGATTACATCTTAATGTGTTTTGGAGATCAGAAAGGAAAAATGTGAAATATATAGTGCAGATGAAATTAGATTGTCTCTGTGTGTTTTGCCAAACGAATTAACGCCAGGCCTGGACTAAGGCCTCGGCTTCCTCCATGATAAAATATGGCCCTCGTGGGGATCCTTACTGTACCACTCAAAGCAGCCATAACTCAACTTACTCACCACCGGATAACAGATGCCCCCTGAAACCACCAACAACACACATACATAACACTTGAGTGTAGTTGTGGTTGGCCTGGCTATGACCTGGATGCACTATTTAACATACGCATCCTAATTATATAAAGATACATTGGACATATTAGTGCTAAACAGCTTTTTTTCCCCTGTTCAGATCAGAGGTACAGTATGCCCCTATTATTAAGGCAAGCAGAGGGAGTTACAGTGCGGGTGGTCGCCCATTCCGCCTTTTAAGTGCATGAAGAAGACAAGGAAAAAAAAAAACAGAGAGAGAATAAGAAGAAAAGCAAGCATTGATTTTTCTCAGCTGTAAGGGATTTCCATTTTCATTTGTAAGTGTTTTAGCTTTTGCGTCTCTACTGGCACTCAAGGATTACTTCATAGTGAAGTGTGAAAACGGACAAAAAGGTCAGGACGTTAGGACTCAGCTTTTCAAGAACATATTAAGGAACTGGATAAAACTGTCTAACTAACTGAAGGGAATTTTAATTTAAGTCATTAAATGTTTGTCTCCTTGTTTTATTCTGTTTTTAGCCTGCTTGTGTTTGTGCTGGATAAAGCGATTGCTTTGCAATGAAAATAAGTGTCAAATGTAATATTGTTTTCCATCAGAGATTCTGTCTTTATTTAACTTAATTAAATTTGACATTACTTATTACTTGTAACACAAAACCAGTGCAAACCCTTAAGCTTGAGGAAAACTCAAAGAAGTAGAGTTGTGAATGAAAAACTTTGGTTGTTATTGTGTTTGTATTCAGCTTCGTATTCAGATGCCAGTTGGTGTTTACTGGGTTTCTGCTTGCAAACATTGAGCTACAGCATCATCCAAACACATGATTACCATGCACATCATTGCTAGGAAATGTATCAACAAATCGAATAACCCATAAATTGTCTCTGAAGTCATTAATAAGCAAAAAAACATGAGCAGTTCTCTGATCCCATGTTAGCTTTAGCACATTTTCTCTACCTAAAATCACTATGAAATAAATGCTTTTGGAGTTTAGATTGCCAGTCCAACAAAACAACGCATTGAGACATGTCCTTTTGAGCTCTGGAACATTGTGAATTAATTTTTTTATTACTTTCTGATCCAGTTAATCAGTTTAGTCTGTAAAACAATAAGTTAAGTGGTAATAAATATAGCTGCCCGAGTGGCATCACAAACTGTATTTCAGTAGACTATTTCAATGGCAAAGCAACCAAACATTACATTTTACCATTTCCAGTTTGAAAATACTAACTCCCTTTGAGACTTATCGGGGAATCACCTTTCCTCATACACGTTACAGACCAGGCCCACCAGCTACAACCCAGTGTCCTTGTTGTAAGGTGTCCTCTGTGTGGTCTAATTGTGACTTTAACCTGGATAGTCAGTGGGGCGTTTGTACCTCGCAGAGGGTTAGAACCCTGGCTACTGTCCACAGTCTACATCATTACTCTGACTGCAGCCTTAACCTCCAAGCAATAACCAACGGCCAGGTTAGCGCAGAGCTGCCTGAGCCTCTGCTTGGAGAGATGTATGGGCAGGGAGTACACCGCTCAGAGGGTTAGGACGGTTGACTGAAAAATAAAGCTAAATCTATTAGGCACATCATCTCACGCATATTCCTAAACTGTGGACAGGCCGGCTTTGTTTTGGCTTGAAAGTTATTGAGAGTTAGCGAGTGTGAAATTGCCCTCTGAGTGATGTCATTGGAGGACACTGAACCCTTGTTGTGTTAATTAGAGCTCAATGAAATGATGAGTATGAAAAAAAAGAATAACAATGGCCTTAAGCTTCAATGAGGGACACTGTTAGGAAGAGCAGATTCCTACTTGTTAATGGTGTTATTTATTAGTTTTTATATACAATCAAAGAAAACACATTGCTGAGATTGCAAAGTAAACATCTCTATCTTTACACCAACAGGACTAACTCGGATTATGAGTTATAGGTGAGAACTACAGTGTATGTTAATGATGAACTGGGATCAGTGGGTTCTTATGGTACTGCTTATTTCCAGGACATGGTGATACTGTGATTTGGGAACTGTGACCATCTGTGCTCTAAATTCAACGGAGGTACTTTGTACTGTAAGCAGAATTCTCTCTGTATCTGGCTTGCTTTCTTATTCAATATCTTGAAATGTATCTTAACATATTGCTTCTCAGTCGAGCATCAGAATAAATGCAGATTAAGGACTTCCCAAAGATAACAAATGCAGAATGCATTAGTTACAAAACTAATATGCAATCAATTAATCTGCAACAGATCCATCATAACAGGAGGCAGATTGACTCCAATATCTGATTAAGCCAATATTCATAAACCAATATATCAGTCTAGCTCCAGAAGGGATGTCAGTACAAGTAGTAAAGTAAATTTTGCATGAAGTACAATAAATGTTTCATTGCTGGATAAATGCACCACTAAGCCTCTACTTGGCCAAGGTTGTTGTGTCTGCAGGCATACTAACCTGTGTGTATCCGCAGATGGACTTTAAGATGATGGGAGGTGCGGAAGGACTTGCCACAGTAGGGGCAGTCCTTGGAGGATGTACCCAGGCTTCGCTCACGATGCGGGGGTAAAGTCGGCTGCACACTCCCTACTGCCTTCCCCAGGTCCTCCCCAACATCTGGTGCACACATACAGAGACAAGACAAGGAGGGAGAGACAAATGGAAGGTGTGTTGAGTGTCACTTCAAACCAGTCTTCCACACATCACAACACTTTATATTCTTTCTCATCTGACTGTCGCTCATTGTCCCTCGCCTCTCTTGCTCAAATGTGCGAACGCCACACAAAGTCAAACGCATCAAACGGGTTCACGGGCCGCGCTATTTTCCTCTCTGACAGAACGCTGACAGTTCATAAGCTTTTCAGGTTCTTTAGAAACACCACAGTCCTGAGATACCCCCCCCCCTCCACACACACACACACACACACCACCACCACCACCTGCACTGCCACCGCCTCTTCTTTCTCCTCCTGTTTTTCTTTTTTTATCCTTGCTATCATCATCATTCCTAGCAAGCATATGCTGGATTGCAGTGAAAATTAACAATGCAAAATAAGACAGAAGAAAAAAAAAAAAAAAAAAAACGAGAGCGACAGATAGATTTGGCTGTGTCAGCATCGCAGGATCTCCTCACATCTCTTGCTGCGACCTGATTTTGACAGGTAGCTGTCAGAGATATGATAGGGTGATAACGGTTTTGACCCCGCCCTCCGCAGATTCCTCCATGCACTAAAAAAAAACAAAAAATGATGACACACAGTTTAGTGTAACGGCAGTCTGTTATCAACACAATCACCTTCTGCATATGAATCCAAAGATGAGTGACGACAAGCTGGGAATGTGTTGACAGCAGTATAATCTGAGGTGAGGGTGTCATCATTAGATTGTACATGCTGGCCTTCTTTTATGGATGGTTAAGAGCTTGTAATATTCTGACAGAGTTTAAAGGCTCATGCGATACAGTAAGTACAAAAAAAAAACCAACTTGAAAAGAACCAAAAAAAAATAAAAAATACACACAGAAGATGCTTGATATGTCTTGTATCTCAAGGCTGTTAAATTAAAAAATATCTGTACGAGTTGTAATAGTATTTGATGGATGTCTCTATGAAAAAGGTTCAACATCAACCCACAAACCGCACAACTGCCGAGATAGATTTTAAGCAAGAATGTGTGTGAAAACGTTTAATCTTTTTTTGTTCTTCCATTTCTACATCAACGTGTGTTCATTTGTTGTGTTTAACAGCTGGCAAAAGAACTAGCTGATGTAAAAAGTGATGAGCTATGTCATTAGCGGCAACAGCAACACTGACCTCTTCTTTGCTGTAGTTAAATTGGTTGAAAAGAAGGAAACAGACAAAACAAGTCTGCTACAGTAAACATCAGGGCTGCATTTCATCATAAACGCACAACAGATTCTGTGGCCTGCATACAGATAATTTGCATGTCAGTTTGACCCAAAAGATGAACAAATACAGTTTTGAAATGTTTAAAATCCATTTTCTTTCTCCCAATCTGGCGCCTGATTTGGTATGTGCGTTGGGGTGGCAGTGGTGTGTGTGGTGGGGTTGGAGCCAGAAAGAAGAAAAAGAATCAAAATCGAGCAACCCACTTAGGCAACCACGCCACACAATAAGGAGCATTTTTTAACAGTAGCCTAATCTTTTCTTTTCTGTCGCTAACCACCACCCCATTCCGCCCCTCCTCTGTTGGGGAGTCAAATAAGGTTTACAGAATGGAAAGACCAAGTCAGCAAGTCCTCTTCCACACTGACACTAAACACACGACTCCATTCAGCAGCGCTGCTATCAGGCTGAAGGCTATTTATCACAACTGAAACTGAAAGGCAACCTAAATGTAAGTCTGTGACAATACACAGATACTAAATACCAGCTGCTTCTACTTGCACTTGGCAACTGTGCAGTTTAATTTTGTATACGAGCGAGAGAGAGAGAGAGAGAGAGAGAGAGATAGAGAGAGAGAGAGAGGAGAGAGAGAGAGAGAGAGAGAGAGAGAGAGAGAGAGAGAGAGAGAGAGAGAGAGAGAGAGAGAGAGAAAAGCCTGGAAACAGTTTGGTTTTAAAAGCAGATGTTAAACTGTGCATCATGGCCTGTAAAATGACCTTTTCATAGAGTTTTCATCAACTGGAGATGTATACAAAAAGAACAAGTGTAAAGAGGAAATGTACAAAAAAAGAAAATTGTCTTAAAAAACATTTGGTGCTGCTCATATCCACCTGATTTAAGAGAGTGCCTTGGCCTTTGCAGAATTAAATTAAATGACTAATGATATCTGTTATGCTGAGAAACGTCTCTCTTAAAATATTAGTTAAAAACAAAATAGAAGCCGTTTTTCAGCATGAACCTATTATATTTCCTCAAATTACACTAAAAAGTGCTGCATTTTACAGTGAAATTTGGTATATCAAGCATATTGTGCTTTCCATGATAAAACATATTGCATAGCTAGATGCATATTATACTAAACACATATTGTATGTAAAATATCAAAGGTGAAAATTTCATTTCCTGAATAATTTCACTTCAACTGCACCCCCCATCCCAATCATTTGCATTTTCATTTGAATGCATTTAAAATGGCCTGTAGACAGAAAATAAATAAATAAATAAAAATACAATTCCCCCCAGTGCTCAGTCCAGGGCTGCACCATACTGTAGCCATAGTCGCCTCCTCATAAACATATTTTGAGCAGTCTACTGTACAGATCCCTTTTTGGCAAAGATTCCCCAGATCGTGTAACAGACACTGGCCCACCTGCCCGCCCCAGATGGGGCTAAAATTAAAAAATCCAAAACACAGCTTAGAAGCAGGACAAACACCAGACCACACTCCCAAACACAGACACACAAACACTATTCTACAAACACTATTCTACATGTCTGTCTTCCAGTCCCTCACTGTCACCCCCCCCCCCCCCCCCCACACACACACACACACACACACACACATTCACACACACATGTCCTTGTGTGTCAGGGTTAATAGTGCTCCTGTAAGAGGAAGACACACTACTGAGAGGATGAGAGTGTGCTCTCCTGGCATATAACAGCCCTTCAATAATAAATGGGTTTCACACATTCTCACACACACAGTACACACTGCTAAGAAAGGTAAAACAGAAGTTTGGGTGTGCTCTCTGGCTCACTGTCAATGTGCGTGTGCCAGTGAGATACACACACACACACACACCCTTGCATCTATAGGTTTGCACGTGTGAGAATGCACATCACTCTCAGGCAGGAGCTGGGTGTCCAGCTTGCTTGTCTTTAATCAGTTGACTGATCTGCAGCTTTTAATGCGGCTGTTCCAATTACTGTAAAAGTCATCCTGCTCCATATAACCACAAATATTGACACTTTATTGCACAACACATTTATGACATTTTGAAGGTCACCCCGTATATTAGGCGTCATCGTTCACAGCTGGGTGTGTGATGTGTGGAGAGACTCTCGATCGCCTGTTGACATCCAGCCGTAACTATCCTCTGTGTATTGATTTCCACTCCCCAGCCTCTATCTTTTTTTTATGCAAACAGGATTCACTGTAGGAGACGCAACATTAAAGTGATTGTCACAGGTGAGCCTTTGGCTTTATTTATACAAGCCTGTAAAGGCCAGCCACGATAATTCTTTCTATTTGATTTTCTACTATAAAATAAAGGATGTTTGATCATTTTTTTATGTATACTCACAATTTGCATAATTGTCCTTTAAATCTACTGTATCTATTGCTACATAATAACAGAAAAACTAGAGGGGGCATTTAAGTGTGAAATATTACATACAGCTTTAACAGAATGGAAGAAACACGGCATAAAAGTGGAGCAACTTTGATATAATCGGAGCTTCCTGATGTCACAAGTGAAAAACACTACAATTATGTGATATTTAAAATGATTTAGAAGATTACTCTTTATAGGCCAATATATCAGTTTCATCCAAAATTTTTGACAGTCCCAAAGGCCCATGCTGAGTCGACATGTTTTATTTCATTCAGTTCTTTAATAATAATTTTTTAAAAAAAAGACTCCTATTAGGAAAACTACCACAAAATGTTATCCTTTAATGCAACATTAAAGCAACTACACACTGCACCCCCAGTTTCAGTTTCAGTGAATCATCAATGAATGCCTCACTCATGTCAGAATATTAAGAATATTTAAAAAAAAAAAAAAAAAAGACATGACAAACGCAGAACTGTGACTGTGCTAGTACAAGAATATCACAGAGGAGGAGGGGGGGGAGAAATACATGTATAATTCAGCTGTATCTGATCTGAGACCAGCTCCTCTCCCCTCTGCCTTTAGTGGTGTCAAGGCGGCGTAATGGAACATGCCAGAACAAAGGCTCTGAGATCAGATTGGAGCAGAGTTGAGCAGGCCATCTGGGAGGCAGGCTGAGTATCAGTCACTCTGCCTGCTGTCTGCTGCACTCACACTCATGTACACACACTTCCCCTCTGACTAACTGTGTGCAAGTGTGCGAGTGTGTGTGACACCTCCCTCCCTCCATTCCTACCGCACGTCACCAGGATCTTGCAAGGAAGCGACCGATGCTTTGCCGCCATGGGGATACGCCACCGGGGCAACCTCCTCCATGACTGACTGACAAATATATAAATTGATAAGGATCTGTGTGTGTGTTCGTGTGTGTGTGTGTGTGTTCGTGTGTGTGTGTGTGTGTTCATGTGACTCACCCCTGGGATAGGGCTAGGGCACGCTGCCTACTCCTCTATAGCAACCACACCCAGTTACCATTAATGGAAAATAATAATAATAATAAAAAAATCATCATCAACAATGGCAAAATAAATAAATAAATAAAATGCACAGGAAAGTCAATGAATGTGTGTGCATGTATATGGTGTGCTGGGGGTGTGGGTTTACTGGTGGTGGTGAGGGGTTTCCAGTTCCTTAATGGTGCTCTTTCAATCACACTTTGCACTCTAAACGTTCTGTGGTTTTGATTAGTATGATATCACTTTCAGGAAATAAAACTAGGGGGGGAAAAAAGCACATCAGTCATAAAAACACAAGATGTTTTGCTTCTTGCTCGGCCATTATTCTAATGCATCACGTGACACCCATCGAAGCCCGCCGGTCTCTCCCCGTAGCCAAATAACTGATTGGGGGGGGGGATTTAAGAGAGGGGAGGGGGAGTGAGATTGACGGAAACAGTTTGAAAAGGGGAAAGATATTAAGAGAGATTGGGTGAGAGGGAGGGAGGGAGGGGAAGAGAGAAAGAGTAAAATGTGATGACATCATTTGAAAGGCATTAGGCTTTTAAAAATGCGCCCGGGGGGACTTGATTTCCTTACACCAGAGCAACACAACACCATCCGGCCTGATGCTCGCTTGCTCTCCCTCACTCTTTCTCCCTCTCTCATACACACACACACAAACACACCTCCCAGCACCCCCTTTCCCTCTCGTTCTTTTTTTGATTTGGACCACTGCCATCTTTGTGAGCGTCTGGTTCATGCGAGTTAATCAATTTGAGGTTTAGTTACACTGCTGATGCTAGCATTCCAGCCACTGCTAGAACGTAATCTGAACTCGCAGAATTTATTAACCAAACACCAATTATCATTAAACACCACTGCATTATCCCCTCCTTTTACTACCTGACAAGGACTACTTAATGAAATTTTAGATTAAAGTTATTTGGTCCGTGATTTATGGGCATTGAGAAAGTCCTAATGCAAAGCTCTCTTAGTGTGCAGATGCTGTTGGGCTGTTTTTTTATTTATTTTTTTAAATATTTTTTTTGTGTTGGTGCTCACTGGGGATCTGTGAAGTCTCCAAGGTATTACAACAACCAGGTCTAGACCAAGAGGAAGAGCAAGAAGAAAAGGAGGGGGGAACCAGAAAAGAAGAAGCTGTGTTCCAAATTTTACACAGCATCCTCACCTCCTACTTTTAATACTGACCCTATCGAGGAACAGAAATAAGACCAAAGACCAAATAAATTGTAAGATGAAAAAGAAATACACCAGAAAATAAGAAATAAAGGAAATGCAAGTTGTTGTTTACCCCCGCAATGTTTGCGAGATGAAAACAGCAGCAGAATGTGTTACATATAAGGCGGTGGGGTAAACAGGGGCACCAGATGTTCTTTGATGTTAATAATGGCATTTATTATTAATATTAATTAGACCGCATTCAGCAATACATTTGGGCCATTTCCAAGTCAATTAAGCAAAATGGCATTCGGGAGATGTTGAAACGACATTTTAAGGCAGGTGTTCAGCAGTCCCCTAATAAAACATTTTTGCAGCTCCTGAAAAACAACCCATTTTGAGGCAGATTTTATTTATTTTCTCTTTGTTTGCTCTTCCTCTGTATTTTTCTCTCCTGTTGTGAGCGTTACAGTCGCAAGCATATCTCTAAAAAAACATATTGAGGATTGTATTTTTATTTTTTTTACAGATTTGTATGCATTATCTAATTAAAATATACAGTATGGTCTGATTCTGATAATGCACGTGTTTTGTCCACGCCCCAGCAAATGTGTCCACCCAGACTGAGGGTGGAGAAGGGGGTTAATCCAGATATGAAATCATGATTATAACCATCAGGGTGATAATAAAAGGAATACTTTTGGGGATTATAGACCACAGTTTCCCAAATGACCCGCTTTGTGCTGGTTGTACATTCTCAAGGAAAACCCAAACAAATTCACTTTTACAACCATTTGTGTTGTATCTCCAAGGCCCAATGGTTAAATACCCAAACGCATCCTTATATGAGGACACAGGGCTTCTGGTAGTGTAGGTACAAACACATACCAGTTCTACCAAATCTAATTAAACAACACAAGCCAGAGGCCTCACACCAGGGGGTGTTTTGTCTGTATAATCTATATAATCCCTGGCTATATGTGTAAGGATAAAAAATACACCCGTTCTAAAGCTCTATTCAATTTAATCTAGACCTCCAAATAGCGTCCTGCCACACCTCTCAGACCCAATGTGTGTTTATGTGTGTGTGTGTGTGTCTGTGCTCATAGCCCTGCTTTTGGCAGCAGGCCCTTTTTTTTCAAAGCTGGTGGAGGCAGCAGCCTTACAATGGTACATTAACAATCTGTGCGTTCATTTATCAGTGTGTGCGATTTGGACTCTCCGTTCATGGCGCGCTGCACTTTTCACGGCTGAAAATTAATGAACAAGCCTCCCCTCGCAACAAACATGCACCTGTGCCGCAGAGATGCTAATCACAAACATTTATATTTATTAGTGAACGCCCGCACTAAAACTGGAGTTGTGGAGGAGAAAAAAAAAAGGGGGAGAGCATAAGAGGAAAAACAGGAGGTGGAGAGAGAGTTCTCTTTTTCAACCTGGGTAATGAAAGGGTAGCAGTTTCCGTTGTGTAGAATTATGTTAAAGCTATTTGTTTGAAGCACTTTCTTGAATGAAAGAGAGCTGTGGAAGTGCAGGGTATCTATTTGGGGAGTGTGATCCTCATGCTGTGAAGATTATTTCTCCAAAACTGCCGGGTGAAGGGCACTGATACAAGAAAACACCTAGTGTGTTTGTTGTGAATGTGCAATCTAAAATACTAGATAAAATACTGCCTCTGAATATGTGTGGAGATCATGGAATATGTGGGGAGGCCAAATCTCAGCCCACATGACTGTACAGGTGAATACGATGGACAACACTGACAAATGCCCTTCTAATTAGGGTGCTTATTCTTGTCTACTTTCTCTCTCCATTCGTCTCTTTCCATTTCTCTCATCTCTCCCCTCCATGCACACAAACACACACACACACACACATCTTCACCCCCCTCCCAGACTGACAGAAGGTGGCTCTCTCTCTCAGTAAAGGCTATGCCTCTGCCCGGCTAGGGGAAGAGGAATGGTGCCATAAGTTTCTCCCTGGCACCGGCCCACCTTTGTTTTCCCCCCTTCCTCAAGTCTGTTTCAGGCTTCAAAGAGCATTGGAAAAAGACACATACACACATTTGCACAAATACTCACACAAACACACACACATACACTTACATACAAATGTCTGAGGGAGCACTGATGTCTCACTAACTTTATCATTCTAGCAGGGTGATCATAGCCCCACTGAGGGGCTCTGGATGATGCTTGAGTGTGTATGAGGGTCTCTAAGTGTGTGTGTTTTCTGTGTGCATTGTCCACCGCTGTCTACATGTATGCATGAGAGCACAAAAGGCAGATGGGGACAGAGGTGGGTGTCTTTTAGGACATGAACACAAGAGCAATTATTAATGTGTTTGTCTGTGCATTTGTGTACACACACACACACACACACACACACACACACACACACACACACACACACACACGTGCACTTGTGTGCCTGCTTGTGTGTGTAGTGCTATAATAATCAGGGTGTATATTCATCATGCCCCCTCTCAGTCTGTGTTGGCAGGAAGTGGTGTGGTTACCATTAGTGAAGGATGACTAGGTCCCTGTCTCTTTTACTGGGATACTGCTGGCTTTCTATGGATGGAAAGGAAAGGAAAGGAAAGGAAAGGAAAGGAAAGAGGAAATGAAAGAAAAGCATGAAAAGAAAGGAAAAAAGGAAAGGAAGAAAGGAAAGGAATGGAAAGGAAAGGAAAGGAAAGGAAAGGAAAGGAAAGGAAAGGAAAGGAAAGGAAAGGAAAGGAAAGGAGAGGAAAGGGAAGGAAAGGAAAGGAAAGGAAAGGAAAGGAAAGGAAAGGAAAGGAAAGGAAAGGAAAGGAAAGGAAAGGAAAGGAAAGGAAAGGAAAGGAAAGGAAGAAAGGAAAGGAAGAAAGGAAAGGAAAGGAAAGGAAACTGAGATGTGAAAAGATGCAAGGCGAAAATAGGAAAAGTAAGGATGGAGAAACATGGAACAGGAAGGTACAAGATAAAACTAAAAGGAAATAATAGATGAAAACAAGAAGAAAGGCAGGAAAAACTGAGCAAGACTGGAAAAAACAAAAGAAAAAGATAGTGAAATGTCAAAAGAGAGGGTAGGACTAGAACTATATGTAGATGTGACATGCTAAAGTATTAGAAGAAAAGAAAAAAAACAAAAAAAGTACAATGAAATAGGAGGAATGCTGTACATGTGACAAAACTTGTGGAACAAAATACCAAGTATAGAGTGAAAAGGGCATGCTTATCACCATAAGTGCTGCAGCCATGTATGGACCACCACCTAAAGATGACAACCACCCTGTTGCTTTGGCCCCTTATTGCTGAATAAAGTAGAACTCCTCCCTAAGCCGTCATTGATTTCCTATTCATTCCCGTGCATGCTAAATCAACAGCAGGCACAATAGGCCAATCATCAACCTCAGCTACAGAACCACCACTTCTATCCCACCCTCACTCCACCTGGCATTGGCCTGAGTCTATACTGTACATGGCATCAATGCTCTGCACACCGCAGCCATTAGTGGCGTTATTCTCCATCAATGAAAATGAATCAATTAAGCCTCATTAAGGGTGCATATTAAGGTGGAGTAATTATCGGGTGGGGAATGTACAGTGATCGATAGCTCGGGAGCATAAATGTGCACTTAAAGACATATATTACCACAAGGGGCGATGAACACTTTTAACAAGGCCACTGTGGAGGAGGGAGCTAAAGTGGGTAAATCTGCTTCACGCCACACATGCATACTCCTGTTTATGTGTGTGTGTATGTGAAAGAGAGAGAGAGAGAGAGAGAGAGAGAGAGCCTATTTCTCCCACCATAGTCAGGCTGGGCAGTAAATCCAGGGACCAAGGACGCATCCCGTTTTCCTCTTCTATGAACTTGTCCAGTGTCTTGGAAAATGAAATAAAAAGATTTATATTGCAGCTGCAAACATCCTCCCAGTGTGTGTACAGTACGTGTGTGTGGACGTGAGACAATGTCCACTAGAGATAGAGCCAAGTTTAAAGAACGGCATAAAAACGAGAAAGGTCCAAATTGCAGCAAGGGGGAGGAGGGAGACTTTCTAAATGCTAGAGACCTTCACCCTCCGGCCACAGACGCGCAAACACACACATGCATAAAGTAACATGCACACACACACACAAGCCCATGCATAACGCCTATTAAAGAGCACGCTCTGTCCCAGTCGCATAATTTTAATTTGTTATGAAGGTCATTGACAGCAAGTAATAATCACCATTGGGGATCTAACAATTTGCCATTTCGGAACATTGAGGCACTGATGACTCAACTATTAATAGACTGAAACCCTCCCCATCCTCACCCCCCCTGCCTCTGCACCCCCTGTCCTCTTAAATGACTAAAAACTATTCCAGTATTTTAATACACCCGTACCCCCCGCACACATACACTGCCTTACAAAAGACCCTTATGTCTTTGCCCCATTCATCATTTCTTTCTTTTTTATCTGCAGAGGGATATATGACATTTAGAGGTATATTAATGGAGAGTCTAAAAGAAACCCACTAAGGGGGTTTCAACTGGAAACAGAATTACACTGTAAAAGAAAAGGGGGGGGGGGGAGTAAAGTCAGACAGCTTTTGTAAATTCTCCTTTTTGCTCTCTACTTCATGATTTCTTGTCCTGACCGCGGGAGAAAACACCAGGGCTGCATGTGCTGAGCTGATGAATTGTTAAGCATTTTACCCCCCTTTTTACAAACAAACACACAGAGAGACACAATGACAAGTTTTATTATAGACCAACTCATTTAGTCTCTGCCTTAGCATCACCCAAGCCATTCAGACATATGTGTCTGGCATTTGTCGCCAAACAAATAAGTCCGAGCTTAAGCTATTTTTATTAAGCGCGAGAGCATTTGTTCTTTTTAAGTGATCGTCAGCGTTTGGGGCGCATAGAATGGGAGTTGGAATCCTTTATCTTTCAGAGGCTCAACAACTCAAGACTAATTACAAATTAATCTGGATCTGGATATCTGCAATGAGAGGGCCCCAATAAGAACTTGCGGTTTGCTAAGAGGAACTATCTGTTATATATTTATAGGGGAGCTCAACGCATGGAGAGGGAGAGGCAGGCCGGAGATGGAGGCAGCCAAAACCCAAAAGACACAGTAGCACATAATTGCCTGGCTTTCTATATCCAAGCAGCCACATCAAGGCTGAGGATTGTGGATATTAATAATTGATCATTAGCTTGATAGAGCAGAGTGTGCTCAAGTTTTTAGCAGTCGAAGTTTGATGGTCGTTTTAGGTCTCTCCTCAGGGTCTGGAGCATTGCATGTTGTACTTGTAGAGAAGGTCAAGTGGACTCATTGTCATAAATGAAACACTTTTGCCCTAAACAAAAGGAGGTCATATCAATATAATCTGTTGTGTATTTAAATGTAGTGTTTGATTTTTTTGGGGAGGTTGGGGGGATGGGGGGTGGTGGTGGGGTGCTTAGGTGCTTGGCTCACATTGATTGAAAAGTATCCATTACACTTCCTCGACTACATGTTAGAAAGATAAAACTAATAGATTTTTCTGGAAAAAAAAAGAAAAGAAAAAAGTTCAGAATTTGGTCTTTTTAGAGAAGCCATTTCAATCACTTAAAATATGAATGCATGAGACAGGAAGTGCTTTTTACATACCTGAAACACTTTTTAGTTGCATTGTACACTGGTATGACTGATTAGAAAACTCTGATTTTTATATCTCTTGTGTTTCTCATGAATTTTGTGTCTGAATTTTAAATAGTTGTTCTGCCTCTACCAGGCATTTGTAACATTTTTAAGTTAATAATTCCAATGAATGCCTGAGTTATTGACTTGTTTGTGTACTTGTGCATGCAAGTCATTAATAAAGACAAGTTAATCAAAAATATATGCATATACAAAAGGCCCACTGAGAATAGCTCCAATAGCCCACATTGCCCTGCATTCTGAAAATTTCCAAATCAGCCTTTTTTTTTCTGTGAAAACTTGATGCACTGTTGCTGAAAAGTATATCTACACCAAAAGAAGCAGCCTCCTACACTTAATCACAGAATAACCGCTGGGATGCACTGAACATCTGACTTTAGACTGTGGTGGGTGCTAGTTAACTTCCTGCTGGGGAAATAGGCTATGATTTGCTGCCTGGTAGCCAGGGTATGTCGCTCTCTATTACTCACTCTGTCTCTACAGCTAGTGTACTCAGTACTCCCCCAGTCCCATGGTAGGGAACCTCTGGGCACCTTGACTGTCGTTTAACTGCTTGTGGCACGAGGCAGCTGAGGAAATGGGTCATTAAATCTAACTTGCTGGGGCCAGCCCCCCCAGTGCCCCAGATCTGTTTCCAATCAGATAGCCTTCTTTTACAGGAGAGACAGAAAGAAGCCCAGCGCAGCAGCCCAAAGCAGACATTAGTGTCATTGCAGCCCGACACTACTAATAGCAGCAGCTAACAAGGACTGGGCCGTTTATTTATTTATTTATTTATTTATGTATCATCCCAAAGGTATGGTATTACTGAAATCCCTTCAGTCCCTCTTGTGAATTTCTTGGAAAATGTGGTCCACACCTGGTTTCATGCACAGTCCCTAAAAATACTTTAAGTATAAACTTGACCATAAGTCACATACAGATATTAATTGCTGCTGAAAACTATATAGGTTATTTCTGAGATCATGAAATCCCTGGACTATAATGGGATCTTTAACAAGGCTTTGCTTAAAAGGTGGTTTTCTTTTTGGTTTGAGAGAATGTACAGTATGAACAGTAAAGTTGAGTGATTTAGGGCTCTATTCCTGTGTGACAGGTTTAAGGGCTTACCAAAATGAAAACAGTCAAGTCATCCTGAAATAAGAATATCTGACTAGACAATGCATGAAATATAAAAGAAAAAAAGTCAGGGTTCTTATCTGGGATATGGAAGTAGTCCTTGTTTCTAAAACGTATGTTTGTCTAATATGAGTATTTTGTTGAAACATTTTCCTCTTGTTATTTTTTCATTGAAATAAATGTTTTGGCTTAACAGGATCCAGTCCATCTTTATGAAAAATGAGACACTGTTATAAAGCAGGAATTATAAAGAGTCACTTTTATTTTCAGAAGTCTTAAGTCATATTTTGAAAGGCCAAATAAAGATGATTTTTTTTCCCCCCAAACATAGAATGAAGATAACATCTGTGAAGATAAATGAGAAATACACTGTGACTAAAAGGGAAATAAATGAATGAAAACAGTGTTTAGCTGAAGTGAACAAAACTATTCCAAACTATTATTCCAGCTAGAAAATTTTTAATGAACCACGGAAAAATTAAATTACACAGGCCCTGATCAGTTCTATCTCAGCATAAGGTCTTTCATTGGGTCTCTGTGACTTTCCAAGACTCTGACTCATCTCATCTACAAAGGAAAAGGGCAGACATTTTGCACCAAGGTAAATACTTCAAATGTTAACTTGGGGAGCGTCTTCGATTTGTCCTTTAGGAAGATGCTAACGTGTGATACACTGTGTCCTCCCTCCCCTCCCTCCCCCTCTCTCATTCATCGGCCTCACACACTCCTCTCTTTTTCCTCCCTTCTCTTCCTCTGTCATTGCAAAATGCAGGGACAGCGATATGAAAAAAAAAAAAAAAAACACACACACTTGTTGCCCGGACTTTATCTCTACATTATTCTCGCCGCTCCTTCCGTTCATTTCAGAGAATAAGATAAATGAACGACGTACATTTCGTGCACCTGTCCTCCCCTCCCCACCTTCCTCTTCCCCTAACGATAAGGGATTTCATTAACGTGAGAATGCTTGGGCTGAAAGAAACATAATTGCTTCAGTGTTGTTGTCCTCTCTGCCGCCGACGCCCTAATTTCCTCCTCGCCTTACTCTTGACTGTTAAGTGATCATTATATCAACACAGGGGATGGGCCAAGGGTAAAATATTGACAAACTGCGGTCACGTTCATGCAAAACACGAAGGAGATGTGTGTGTGTGTGTGTGTGTGTGTGTGTGTGTGTGGTAGGGGTGATGAAATATTGAAAATAAAAAAATAAATAACATGAGGGGGCAGATGAGAGGAGAAAGAGGGGATGATGGGTAGGGAGTGTGGGTGGAGAGTGAAGGAGAAAGAAGGGTGCTAATAGAGTGACAGCCAGGACGTAAAGTGATATGATCAATCGGGAAAGATCACAGCATCCGCTAATAATTTAAACACTGGGTGCAATCCGTCACCCGCCGCCTCCTCCCCATCCCTGATGGATAACTGTATGTAAAAGATACATAATTTTTTGACTTGCCATTTACACAGCATTGCACCTGAAAGCCAGGCAGCATAATAGACAGTTTAAAATGTCAGGGAACTAAGTAAGTAAGAGAGACGGGTCGACCGGCAGAATCTTAATTAGAGGAGCTCCGTTTAATGGCGACTGCTACTTAAACTGGCTGACGACAAGGGGAGTGTCTAGCAGGAACACACACACACACGCACATCCAAACATGTACATGTGTACATGGTGACATAAACACATATGTGCACATAAAAACACATGGACTTATTTGCATATGTGTGCCTCACGCAGACAAATGCGCATAGGCACACATACATGAACATGTTTACAAGGATGCAGAGAAACACACATTTATTACAGACACACTCACTTCTATGTAAATTAAAAGGCAGACACAGACAGATGCCACAAACACACAAATGCCTTTAAATCATTTCAATTACATTTGAAAGAATCTTCAATATGCAAAAAAAAAAAAAAGACCCAAATGCAAATCTAATCAGAGCAATTAGAAAAAGATCCCCCTGTTCAACCTTAATTACAGATGACCAGTCAGCGACCAAATCTATCTAGTTATGGCGCAGCATCACATGAATGTTCAGTGGTAGTCTGGAAATGCATGTATAGGATTTACCTATCTATCCCTGAGCAGACCTGGCTGTTGAGCCCGAGCCAGCGCCACATGATTGTGTTAATTAATCTGCCATTGTGAGCATGGGGAACAGCTGCACGGGCTCTCGTGGCTGCGTTGTCAAAGCAAAACAATGCAATGTTAAGCTTCCCCCACTGAATCTTCCATTACAAAGGAGCCCCAACAACAGGGCTAAATTCATAAATCCACAGATCAATTTTTACCAGCACTAATGTCTGACCTTTAAAGTGAAAAAAGAGGCTTTTTTTAACATGCTTCATTTGGGCTTGAAATATGGTCAGATATGTGATACCTAGGATTTGGGCCAAACCCCACCCCCTCCTACATCCAGTGTAGCCTGGAAAGCAAATAGTGAGGACAGATAGAGATGCAGAGAAAGAAAAGGAGGGAAGAAGGTGGGGAGTGAAGGATGGATAAACAGAGATAGAAAAGGAGAAAGGAGAAAGAGGGAGGGAGGGATGAGCAGAACAGAGTCAAACAGATGAGTGCTAGGAGTCACCAGCTGGGTGCTGGTATTTTAAAACAAAACGTCTAACGCGATTAGCGGGGATCCATCGATCGTGTTATGTGGCGTTAATTTAGACTAGGAAGAGGAGGAGAACTGAAAAAGACAGAAAAAGAGGTGAAATGAGCTTTACAGGTCAAATCAGAAGATAGCATAAGAGATTTGAGTAGGAGAATTGTCATTTTTAACTATTTATACATTAAGAGAGATTAATTTTTATTAATTTACTACTACAATTTTTCCTGGGCTTTGATGGAAACAGTAAACTGAATGGATTAGTTAATACACAGCAGAGCCTTGTAGTCTTAGTTACGAGTATAATCCAAGCATTAGTGCTCGACAATAAGACAAAAATCTCACATTCATTTAGAAACAACATTGACCAAGGGAATACATAAATAAAATTAGGTAAACTGAGCTGCCACCACAAATTATGTCTGCAATAACAGACTTCACAAATAAATGGTTTAGCACCTCTAATCGAGTTCACAAAATGTTTCACTAGACAACCATTTCACTGCATTCATTACAGCTTCACTGAATTACAATTTTATTGCTTACAGAAATCACAGCGTTTGTCTTTAATGTGGCACCCAGATTCATCTTTGTTTCAGAGACTCCAAGATGCCTGGAAGAGATGGGAGATGGCGTGCCCCTATCACATACTCTCTACAGTGAATGGCATGGCCTTGGTGCACACTTGGCGCTACCAGAGAGATGGTGATGCACCCCGAAAAAATCATCAAGATGTCTGGCTCTCGCCCCACTTTGCAGCCGAGCCCTTCTGTCTAGCAGAAAGCCCTCCAACAGCCCACTGAGCACGCAAGACACTGGGAGAGGAGTCATATACACACATTGAGATGTACTGACGCATCTGACGTGTCCTGTCGGTTGGGGTTGACTTCATAAAAAGCAGGAGGTGAAAATGACCGATCATTCCTTTTAGGTTTGGATAAAGCGGAAAGCTTAAAAGAGCAAAAACAAATGGATCTATCTGAATGGCAGATGAAGGAGGCAAGACATTTCCTACTCCCTGTGACACTGTCTCTCAATCTGCACCCTATTTTAGTCTGCCAAACACCAAGTCAAATAGTGACACTGAATATGGCAGTGAATTCCAAATCAGTTGTTTAGTTGCCATATTTTTGATAGACTGGACAAATGTTCTTTTTTACAAGACTTTTCTTATTACAAGTCTTGGATGTACGGAGTATAAAAGCAGTTTGAATTATTTCAGTAATATACAGAAAATGTGTATACACACACACATTGTCCACACATGCCAAACATACAATCTTGAAGGCTTACAGATGGGGAAGGGTGACACAGTGCTAACTCGCATCTCAAAAGTGATGCTCACTGCAGCATCTCACCTGTCCAACACGTTGGATTTCAGAGAACCATCAGATGTTGCATTTACCGCAACACTGAGCAGTGGAGAGCATCCGATCAGCAAACGCAGCACAGCCTGAGGTTTGGTGCACTTACACTTGACAACTCAACAGGACACTTAGTTAAGCTAGAATGGGAATTTGTGACGCCAGAAAAGAAGGTTGATATCTTGTCATTATCTTCTCCCTCATGGCTTTGTTAGTATTTACCGCTAAAATGTTACAGAGTGTATCAAATTGGAAGAAGGACTTTTTTTTCCTCGTGTGGTACTGTGCTGTCGGCTCCCTGATTGTCGGAGTATAAAAATAATCGTCATGGAAATAGATCTCATTGACAACGTGCCATATTCACACTGTGAGCAGCTTGCGCCTTGTGAACATAATCCAGAAACGTCCTCCAAAAACTTTCCTCCACAAACTTTCAATCCCTCATCCTCTTTTTGCCCTTCTTTCCAAAAACATGAAAAGAGGGAATGCCAGGGAAGACAAAAGACAAAATCCTGTGTTGTCAAGTATTAGCAAAACAGGTAGAAATGGAAAAGGGGGTTGGGTTGTTGGGGCTGGGCTCAAGGATCAGGAAGCAAGGTAAGAGGGACAAAGAGATGGAAAAGAGTGCACAAGATACTGAGAGGGAGGGAGGATTGACCAAAACAGCTTTCCTACCTCCTCCTGAAAATCCACTCCTCATCTCTGTGTCTAATAGGAAATACCTGATTCTGGCCCTGAGCGTACTGTGTCGGCATGATTACACCTTACCTGCAAGCCCTGCCAGGAGAGGTGGCATTTGGCCGATCCGTCCCCCCATGAGGGTGGCTTGTGGCTTAGCCTCGACTTAGCGGCATGTCTTAAGACGGAGGAGAGGAGGAATGAGGAGGACCACTGGGGAGGAATGTGAGTCTCTCTCTATGAAAGCCTGGGATAAACCTGTGTCCTCTGGAGGGAAGAAGCTAACTTCTAGCAGCTGGATGAAGGCCCAGGGGTTAAAACATGATACCTCGAACTGTGAACACTCTGAAGATTCCAAAAAGTCTCAAGTCTCTTTGGGTAGTACATTAGGTGAAGCTGCAAATTAGTTAACCTTGCTGAAAGGTTGAAGTGGGATAGTCTAGATGCCATTTTTAATCTTTATGTCCTTGCAAATACTGTGCTGCACTGTACGCTTTTTAGGGAGATCTAAAATTTCCATTTGAATTATGTCAAGGAATCCCTGGCCTAATCCAGGTCTGGGAATGTTTCAGTCTAAGATCCACATAGAGGTTTTTGCTTTACATGCCAACACAGAGCCGATAAGAAAGACATTTGCTTGCTAAAACAACCTTATCATCAACATAAACATATGCTCACTGTGTGGGCTGTCGGGCGATGTTAACTTGAGGGCAGATAAAGAAATATAAGGGAGTCAGTGGAGATGACGAGACGGAGGTTCATTAGAAGAGCTGTAAATGAAAGTGAGGAAAGAATCTCATCAAGCACATGTTCAACACTTGGTCCATAAGGGAGCTATACCTGGGGCTGTCGCGTTCAGAAGGTGTTACTCTAATAAGACAACAGTCGCTTTTATTTACAGCAAGCATGAGATGACATGAAACATGCATTAACACATCTTCTGTTGCGCCTTTGGTGAAACAAACACCTTTGTTATTTTGTAAACAAAACATCTAACTAACAGCCCCTTTTGCGAGCTAAAGATACATTTAAATAACATATGCTCTTGACTGGAAAAAAAAACACAATAGGTGTAAACCGTCTAAATTGCAATTGCGCCGCATCTTGGAAAACAAACACTTTGCTTTGTTACCAAGACAACTGAGACAATGTGATTCCTGCAGCATTGTCAGGACTGCTACTTGCTACATTATGTGTGACAAGCTTAAGAGTAGATCTAGAGGCGTGAATGCACAGATTCAGGCTCTAGCCTATTGCGGATTGAAGATAGTCCGGCAAACCACATTTGCATGTGTAACCTTGCCAAAGAGTTAAGCTCAGCAGGCTAACATTGTCACCATGCTCACAAACCCTGGTTTGAAGTCAGCACTGATGTAAAAGACTCTATAATACTTGCTACGATGTGACAGTTTGTGCTGCTGTCACTTCCTATGCTAATGCTCAGCACAGGGAATAAATGCAGTCCTATTTTGTTGGAGGATTTATATGTGATCAGCCCCCAAATTTGTTTTTAATACATCTATCTGGGCAAACAGCAAATTCATAATAGAGCCTACAGCCCATATCCTCCTTTTTCCTCTTTCTCTCTTTGCCTTCCATGGCGACAAAATGAATTCAGCTCTGAACCTAATTAATCCACAAAGGTTTCATGTCTTAATCCCCAAAGTCAAGGGGGTTATTGTCCTCACAAATGAGGTCAGTGTTCCTCCCAGTGGAAATAAGGGGAAGAAGAAGCAAAACACAGTGAGTAAAAGGGAGGGACCATGGATGCTTACAGAGTGGCTTTTTCTCTCTGTGGCTCTTCTGGTGAATAGAGGTGTGATGTAGTGGCAAGAGATCCCGTAAACAGGGACTAGAGCTGTCTGGTATCTGTACTGGGACTCTCGCTGACATGGAGGTATCAAGTATTGAATGGTTAACATGGCATAAAGAAAGACAAGCAGATAGAAACATAAACAGAGCAATGAAATAAATGGCACAGCATGACAGCAGTGGAAGAGGGAAAATTAAATGCCTGCCAATCTCCAGCCCACAGACCTTTTGAACCAGGTGGATAAGAGAGCTGGTTCTTATGGTAATTGTCACTAAGGCAAGTCACTGTCAAACTGAGGCGAAGAAGCATCATCCAAGTGTGACAGGACGATGGCCATGATACAGCCTTCCGTCTGGTGGGTTGACAAGGGGGGATGTGACACACATGGCCACACCATGCTGCCTGAAGCACAGTCACCACCAGCGGCCCACACAGGGTCTCTGTGGGGGACAAACCCTGGGAATAGGATCGAGCCGGCCAAATGCTTGTCCAGCATCGGCCCACTGTGGGTGCATCATGGGCTCTCTTGGAAGACCTAAATGGCAGCCAGGGAAAGTATGGACCGTCGACCATGATAGTCCACATCTCCATTCGTTTAGACCATCCTGATGAGTGCTTTCCAGAGATCTTCTGAGTCATCCAATCAAGGCTTGGCTCATGAAGAAGGGGTGGGGGTTGCTGGCCAATGAGAGCTTGGTTAAGCAGAGGGTCAGCCAATAGCGGGCATGTTTTTGCAAGCAAGGGTCGGCCAATATGGAGCCTAGCTAAAAGAATAAAGTCCAAGATGACGCAATCAACAGCTTGGTGAAATCTGTTGCAGTCAAAGGTTCGGCCACTGGACTGGATATAGCAGACATGGTGGATGGTGGAAGGCTTGACGATTGGAGAACAAAAACTGAAAAGGTTTTAATGATCTGCTTCATTGTGATAAAAGACTGCTGCAACACTTTTAGTTGTATCTTTTTATGGAACATACTATAGCCTATCTACAAGGGAAACTATGAAAACATACAAGTGAAATGCACAAATTGTTTGGTCGCTGTGCGACTGATGATGTGGCAACACACAATGTTGTGCATACATCAAAAGCATCAGCAAAAAAAAAAACCTGTGCCGTTTTTGATCACTGATAATTACTGTATCTGCACTCCAAGAAGACTTGAGGAGTAAACAAACTGAGATGGAAAAAATGGGGGAGAAAGGGAAGGAGGGGGACACAGCTTTGTAGCAGACATTCTAATTTCCAACTTCTCCAAGACTGGTGGAATAAAAAGAGGTTTACATTGTCATCTCCCCACCGCTGAGTTTGAAATATGAGTTTAAACTGACAGAGGGAATTAAAATCCGTAAATGCCACTTTTTTTGATGCCTAATTTGAAAATCAGTTGTCAAAGTTGGTGTTTGTTGATTTTTATCAACTCAAGAGTTATTACATTTTGAGAATGTGACAATTAAAAATCCCTCGATCATTCCCTTGTAGAACCACACCAACTTGAATGCCAACATTAAAGCAATATGAGAAAAGTAGATGAAACTCCAAATGAAATTCACAATCTTGTCTGGGAAGATAGGGTTAAATTCCACTCGGAGAAAACTGTATCCTGTGATCACAGGTTTTAGAAGATCCTGAGAAAGGTTTTTTCTCATGCCAACACAAAGGTTCTTCAGTGCACACTACCATGGCTTTTCTCATGACTGTGTAGAAGATAATAATGTGAGGGTCAAAACCAGGTCTATAATGAAAAACAACTGATAAATAATAAGGAATACTTGGATGCCAACTACTTTAAAACTCACTTGACTTCAAGATTTTGAAAGCACTGAGTAACCAAGCTCATTCTATTTCCTTTTTGTCGTTCAATCTTTTCTTTTCCCCCTCATGCTCTCCACACTGCCACTGCCTGCATGCCTCGCCTTCATCTCAGAGGATATATAGAGGAGAAAAAGATTTAAAAGGACTGGAAAAAAGCTCAATTGTTTATTGATTTTATAATAGGCTTAGTGCAAGAGAAATAAAGTGGGGGGCTGGTGGGGCGGCGTGGTCAACCAGAGGCGATGGCGTGACAAACACGGGGCTTACGCGCAGGTAACAGCGGCTTGAGTCCAAATGCCGGGATATTGGCTTGAGCCCTTTTCTGTTTTTCCAAATGCCCGTTCATGGCATTGTTATCCTGCCTTTAAACCAGTGTAGACATAATCGCTCCTCTCACAAACAGGGCACGGCCTTGCGGGTTTTAAACTGTCTGCTTGTGTGTAGGTTGAAATAGGATGAAAAGGCGCCATAAGAGAGTGCGGCCGCATACGTTGACACAATCAAATTTAAGCAGGATTGCAGTGAATCAGTTACAGTTAAATTTCATTTTGAGGCAAAGGGGGAATTAGGATTTTGTTTATGTTCTTTTTTTAGGTATAAATGTAAAAAATATATATTTATATAAATAAATAAAAAAAGGAAGAGGCTGAGAATGGATTGAAGAGCCTTGTGTGTGTGTACAGGTGACTGTGTATGAGTCTGCCACTGCATGCATGGGTGTGTGTAGGGTCTGATATATGGATGATAACACTAATTAGCTCGTTTTGTTTGGGGCACAACACTCATTAAAAACCCAGTGGGGCCATTAAAGTTACCGTCCCTCCAAACCATTGCTGCCGCCATATCCATCTAAGCTGCTATCTCACCCAGCACTCCCTGCTTTTAATGGCCTCTGCTTCAGGTTGTTGGGTTGAGCAAAGATTTGTGAGACTTGGATCACTCCCATTCTCCCCTCTTACCCCCAGACGCCCCCGTCTGTATCTCTTGATTTCTATTTATCTCTCTCTATGTTGCTCCTTCTCACGCTGTCTTTTTTTTTTCTCTCTGTCACTTGTTTTCCTCTTTGTCTCTACGTACCTTAGTCCCCCACGCACATTTCAGTTACTTCATCCACTACTTACTATCCACTCCAGGCTCTGCACACTCCATCCATACTCTAACAGTTGTTTGCAGAAAAGAAACTGGGGAGGGATTCATGCTTTTCATTCCCAATGAGGAGGGGTTGATAGTTGTTTCCAAGCTTTACACAGCGTTGTTGCTGTAATACCGACAAACCTCCCCGTGATTCAGTGCGGCTTGCGGTGCCATAAGGCGTCCGTTACTCTGCAGCGGGAGAGACTGAAGGCACAGGCCTGCCAGGATTAGATGAGCAGGTGTAGCATCCCGCTAACAGATACAGCACAAAGCCATATTCAAGCCCATTCTCTCTGGGGCTAGCTGTGCTAAAGCTAACAGCTTCTGTTCAACTAAAAGGGGGGTTCAAGTCAATCCACTGCACATATTACTGTCAAGACAATGTTTCAGATGGAAGTGAATCAAAATAGTGTCTAGAGAGTTTATTAGCTCTGGGAAATGTATCATAGTATGTATGCTATGATATCACCACAAATTGTCACTTAGAGGAAAGGTATCCAGTAGAAATGATATGACCAGTCTGAGCATTTTTTTTAGTGTTACTGAATTTCATGTATCCAATAAGAGAGAAAAGCAATGACAAATTGATCTTCCGTGTCAGGGAGTCCCATTCTCAACTAAATATTCTTAAAACCATATTGAAAAACTAAATAACACTCTTGTATTAGGTAAATGTTATTTTCTCCCAACCACCCTTTGCCATTACTACTTACACGATTAAATGTGTATTAATCCACAGCTTGACACAGACCCACACTAATATCTCATTTGTTCATGCTTGTAAAATGTTTGTGACTGGCCAGGTGTTTAACTATTTTTAATGAATCTGTTTATCTGTGACCTTCTTTTCTTTAGGGCCATGTAAGGGAAATTCCCAAAGGAAGGAAATTAAAAATATGTTTTGGTCTTTTAGTACCCCCCCCCCCCCCCCCCCCCCCCCCACTCACACACACACAGACACACACACCCTCCAACCCTTAACTTTCACCTGAACAGGCCTACCTTGCTGAGGCTGGCCTGAAATTCATACACTAAGTGCTTGGTCATATCATATATAACCCTGTTTGCCAGGTTGATGAAAGGCAAGACTGAAAATATCCTTGGTCTCAGGTCTGGATATTAAGAGTGTTGATTAGATATATGAGTTTGCCATTTGCCCACGGAGCGTGGAGTGTCTCCGACAGAACTGGGGACCATATGGCTGGTGAGAGATTTCCCCCCTCTCTTCCTCTTCGCGCAGCCTGACAGCTGGATGGCTGCTAACTGGGGACGAGGAGGCTTGGCAGCTGCAGCTGAGAGCAACGCTTTGATGCCGCTCACCCTTTTTCACTTCTCTCTCTCTTTTCCTCCTCCTACTCTCTATCTCTGTCTCTCTCTCTAACACACACAGACACACACATTTGGATGGAGCTGCACACCAACCACGAACCAGTGTTAACTTATTCAAACTTTCTACAGGTTGGACAAGGGGTCTCAGTCTGCTCATAAACCCTGGTTACATCGTCCTTTAAGTGTGTTCAACTAGTTCTAACAAGTTTTTAATAAGTGGCTTTTAATAATGAGAATTTAAAAAAATTGAATAAAAAATTAGTTATTGCTTTCTACAATGTGTGAATCATCTGTCAGAGAGATGATGGTGTGAGAGATACAGGAAGGGAGAGCACCCATGGGTGGGAGGTGTTGGTAGTGCTGTTGCTCTGGGTGCATTAAGGTTGAGGAGGAAGAGGAGGAGGGTGAAAAGGCCTCTGGGAACACATTAAGATGTACAGCTGGCAAGTACAAAAAAGTCTGAGATTTTAGATTTTCTCCTTCACCACTCCTTTTGGTTTTTTTTTCTTTCTTTTTGTACCTCGACTCAAAGTGATCTTTCATTATTTCCTAAAAAAAAAAATAGAAAGACTCCTTTGGATGTTTAGATGCAGATACCTGAATGGCGTGAACAATAGAAAGAGAACAAAAGTGTAAAATAAAACAGCAGCTTGGTGTTTTGTGTTTTTATCTAAAATCTCATCTGCATTATGTTTAGTGTAGCGTATGTGTAATGTGAGGTTTTATCACATTCCTTTTCAATATAAATGGCTTTTACACAGAGTATATGATGTTTGTAATTGAGGTTGCTCAGGACAATAATGCTTTTCTTTGGAAGAATGACCTCTTTACAATCTTTTCTCTGCACTCCTGCCAAAGTGTTTTAAATCGCCCTGATTACAAAACCATCAGCTTATGCTAAGCACTGGACAAAAGGGTCGACTGCAGTGGAAAGTGTTAGGCTAAACTTCAAGTATGGTTTATTAGATGTTATACAAAATATGTTTATGAACAGCGACGCTTATCAGGAATAAATCTTCACTTTGTTCTCCGCTCTCAGAGCTGATGTCTGTTAAGTGCATATTTAAACTACGATATCAGATAATCTCTTTTACTGATTATCCTTCCTTCCTCTCTTACTCTTTAATGCTCCCTCTTGTGTACAGCCGCTGCCTGATCTGTGCCTGCCCATTCCCCTGTACTGCTTGCCCAAATGTCCTTCTCCATTTTTTTCTGTCATCCTCCCTCACTTCCTTCATCCAAAAACTCATTCGCTTTGACTGTATTCCCCCACATTGCACTATATCCATCTCGTTCTCCCTTTTTCCAACAGCCAGCTCCATCCATCCCTCTTCTTGTTGAAGGCTCCCTATTGCTACTTGCTATCAACCAGCTCTTAACTGGTGAGCACGGTGTGGCAGGGTGAGAGGAGAGGGAACAAGGAGAGGAAACAAGGAGATGAGTGAGGGGAGAGGAGAGGAGGGGAGGGGAGAGGAGAGGAGAGGAGAGGAGAGGAGAGGAGAGGAGAGGAGAGGAGAGGAGAGGAGAGGAGAGGAGAGGAGAGGAGAGGAGGGGAGGGGAGGGGAGGGGAGAGGAGAGGAGAGGAGAGGAGAGGAGAGGAGAGGAGAGGAGAGGAGAGGAGAGGAGAGGAGAGGAGAGGAGAGGAGAGGAGAGGAGAGGAGAGGAGAGGAGAGCTGTATCAGAGCTGGAGGAACGAGGAGAGAGCAGAGTTTGGCTGGAGCCAAGAGGAGAGCAGCTGGGCACGGCTAACAGGGAATGATAATGACCTCAGAAATCTGCTGTTCGCTCCACAACAATAGGGTGCTCAGTCGCCTGGAAAATTGTGTTCATCAGCTAGCTCTGCTCACTTACTAATTGACATTGCCAAATATTTTAAGAACAATTGGAATGTGGCAGGGGGAGAGGGTGAAAAAAAAAAGAAAGCGCAGAGATCTTAATCCCTGGACTTAATTCCTCCCTCACTTTTTCACCCTTTTCACTTCTCTGTTTCTCTCATACTCTCTCTCACTCTCTCTCTGGTTTTTGTGATGTGGAGATAGCTACAACTAAGAAAGAAGCACATTTTTCATGTCGCTTTCTGCTCACATGTCAGCACCCTGATGTTGACACAAAAGCCTTTTTATGTGACCTGTCAAAGGGGTTAAGAGGAGGAGATTGAGAGGGGAGGAGGGAGGGCGGTAAAACTAGTGTATGATGAGCGAGGGAGGGAGAGAGTGAAGAGGAGAATGAGGGAATGTGGGGGAAAAAAAGTGGGGAGGATGAGGGGGAGAAGAAGAGATTCCTCAGTCATGGTATCACATGTCTGGCCCTCCATTTTTAATGAGGCAAAGGTCAATGTATTCTCTTGCTCTTTCACGCACAGGAGGAACCCCAATCATGCCCAAGTTAACTTGTTCAAACAAAGCCCCCCCCTTCCACCATCAACCCACTCCACACCCCCTGCCGTCCGACCCCGGCCGCCTACCATCCACTTCCACCCATTTGCATTCCCTGACCGAGAGCCCTGCCTCATTTCACAGGAATCCTGCATTGACGGAGTCAGACAGCTGTCACCAGACTGGGAAAAGGAACTTGGCATTCTCTCTCTTTCAGCTTCACCCTCCTCCCCTCCATCCCTCCAACCCTCTGTTAAGCACACACATAAACAATCAAACGAAGAGAAACTTTTTCACCAGTGTGGACTTTCGCTTAGAACTTGTGACAGACTTCGGAACAAACACTTCCTTGGCCATGATCTGTGCATTTCTATGTGCATCGTGAGGGTGAAACTAGAAAAACACACTCCGATCCTCCTCCCCCCCCCAAAAAAAAAAAAAGTTGTGACTGTGATGTTAATTTATGTCTCTCGTTTTCCGTCACTCTCCTTTTTAAGGGTTGCTTTCTTCGTTCCTTTTGAGTCTCCTCTCCTGCATGTTCAATCACGTTAACTTTCTTCTGCATTTCAAAACTGTAGTAAGGAGTTATATTTGTGAGTCACCTTCGCTCTCTCTATTCTTGCTCAGTTTTAGCAATGACACCGGAGAAGATAGCTTGTTGATGTATTAAGAATATTAATATGCAAACAGTCTACCTGACGGAGTAAGGCAGCCTTCTGTTATGGAAAGATAAATATTATGTTTTAATTATAAAAACATAAAACAGAAATGGGGAAGACAGAAGAGGGAGGTGGGTGTCTGTGTGTGTCTATGTGTATATATATATGTGTGTGTGTGTGTGTGTGTGTGTGTGCCAAAGAAGCTTGTTCCAGGAGAAAGGTAAGCTATGTTTTGGCAAAGATTTGGAGTTGAAAAGAGTGGATGGCATAATGTGATGCTGTTTACTGAGGAATGTGATGCCCTGTCATCTCTTCCCTTTTTCTCACTCCACTCACTCTCTCCCTTCTGGATTGCCTGTGTCATTTTTTCATCGCCTCTCCTTCACTCTCTCAACAGTCCATTTTTTTTCTTGTCCTGGCTTCATAACCAAGCGGGGAATCCTAACGTGATCATTAAGACATAAAACGGACTGATAAATGTTTCATAAGGACAAGGCTAGCCACTGATAGCCACCCAGGAATACTGAGGAGGAACACGAAGCTCGCAGTCCTTTCCTCGATCAAACACACTCGTCGGAATACAATTGGAATTTTAAAATATCTAAAAAGCCTTGGCTAATTCCCACCATGGGTAATATTTACAAATTGAGTCTGAGAGACAGGGTGGGAGAGAGAGGGAGAGAGCAAGAAAGGAAGAGCGAAATCAAATGAACAGTGCAAGGAAAAAGAGAAAGAAGAACAGAGAAATAAATTGGCCTTTTATATTGTGCAAGCGTGTACAAAAATACTAAGTCTGCATTTATCCGAGACATGTCAATCAGCGCAGCACACTGACAATTAGTGCGTTTGAATAGAACTTTTATCATTTACCAGACACCAGAGTCCTGACCTACTGTACAAAAATACAGCTCGGGGAATGAATGTGCCTGTAACACAATGACTGTCTATTTAAGTTTGGTGACACATAAAAAATACAGATATGACAGGCCAGACTCCTTCAAATGAGTGGGGGGTAGAAAGCTCAGGTTTTGTAACCAGTGAGTTCTCTGATTATAGAGAAAAGAAGAATAGTGCAAGGGGGGAAGTAGTAGAGGAACGGATGTCAATTACAAAGAAAAAGTAATTTATGCAGAAGGGAGAGACGGGGGGAAAAATGAGAGACATAATTCATTATTTTTTAATGCACAGTTTTACACACATAGAATACACAGTGGCATGCACACTCATAGAATACTGGCCTCATTTCAAAGTGTTGGCTGTGGTGTGGAGGCTCTACAGTCAGACTTAGAAGCCATAAGCCTTGCACTGCACTGTATATATGGGTGACTTCAGTGGTATCTGATTATTCAATAAGGAGGCAATTGCAGATTGAAGCATCCTGGTGTTTCACATGCTCAGACAAGCCCCTGATTTACATGCGGTGTGATGTGCACGTTTGGTTTTTGATGCTTATTCACTGACATAATCAAGTCTAGAGGGGTTTTCCACACCCGCCACCCGAATTTCCAAGCTATTTTAGCCACAGGTGCTCTGTTCTGTGATTTGTCTATATTGTTATGCTCCACTGCCCAATATTGGTCAGGGATTGGGTAACACATTTTTGCATATTCTTGTTTTTTTTTTTTTTTTTTTACTTACAAACTTGTTTCAGGTGACTTGCTGCTTTTAGAAAAAAAAATCTATATTTCCGCCTGCGTGCACTTAAACAGTACAACATTCTAGCCTATGAAATGAAGAAAACATACCTGTAGCTCCACAAACAGACTACACACATGCATGATTAGATACATCAGTTAACTTTAGACCTAATAAATTATGAGGTTATTGTTCATTTCAAACAAAAGCTGTATTTTTACTTTGTATTACAGTAGTACTTGTGGGTTTCACATCTGCATCTTTAAAGTATATGCATTTTTACCAGCTTCAACATACAATCAATGACATCAATTTTAATATAACCTGTTGACAGTTCATTGACTAAAATTAACTGACAATAGTTAGCTAGACCTAGTTTGTCCCTGTGCAATTTCTCGATCTTGTTCAATGCTTTATGCTTTAATGACACAGTAATTACAACTGTAACAGTTTGTCCGCATCTGTAATTACACCCCCATTGTAACGACGCAATTAGATGAATATCCACGCTTTATAACCTAAGGCGTCAAGTCGGCAAATCCAATTTCAATTTGTATGGAGTGAGCATTTTGCCTGCTTGTTTGAGCCGCAGTAAAGACCCAGGGATATACAGGCTAATCCCCGCCATGTTAAAATGCTGTTCCTCTTTTTTAAAAAATGTAGACATGGGGGATTCTCCAGACAGAGAAAGAGAAGAAGAGAGCCAGGGGGATATTTAGAGTCCTTTACAACCAGGAGCGAAGAGGTAGGAGTAGGGTTTAAGGGTAGGGGGAAGGTTGTCGAGGTACACAAGAAGCATTTATGCTGCTTTAGGCCTTACATTTGTGTAGAAAAGCTTATTTTTTACATAATTTGTATACAACAGGAACAGAATAGAGGAGCATCTATGGTGCTAAATTGATATTTGTGTATGCTAGGTAGCCTATGGGCACAAAACCTAACCCTCTTGCATGTTAAACAAGGGTCATCGGTGAGGAAAGAAACAATGAAAGTAAAGGACAGAGACACAAGAGCCACAAAAGCATCCAAGAAAGAAAAAAATAATGATAAGGATGAAACACAATAATTACAGCAGGAAATGAGTGCATGGCACTAGCTACCATTAAAACTTTTCTTTTATTGAATTTCCTTTATTTATTTATTTATTTATTACTCTAAGGTTTTTGGTTTGCAAATGAGATTTACATAATAAGATTACAGAATTTCCATTTATGGTATGCTTTTTAAATTTATGTTTAGCTGAGTTTAATTTGATAGCATAGATGTAATGGTGAATAATGAGGATTTTCAATGGTGTGTTACTTGCATGTAAGAGGTGCCAAAAAAAGCAAAGCATCACACATTACAGAGACCTTTTCATTGGGAGAATTTTTATTAAAGACACAGCTACGTATCTTTTAGGCTATATATAATGTAAGTTTATAGGGATTTCTTACTTCTTTAACGCCTGATATATCTTGCAAAATACAATGATGCCAAAAAAGAGATGATCCAAGGACAAGCAAAACAAAAAGAAAGATGATGGGCATAAAAGTAATTACTTCTTTCTCTTCTTTAAAAAAAATAAAGACTTTTATTGAATATGAAACATGTTCAAGGTTAGCTACTGTGCTATGTTGTAATAAGGAAGGTCTGTAAAGGACATCTCTGACAGAGGCCTTTGTTTTTCTGCTCTTTTTCTTCTTCACCACTCTCTTTTTTCACTCATTGCTTTTAAACAAGTGCTGTCTCAAAGACAAAAACGGCGGAGTTGACCTTCTTTCACAGTTGAGATGTTATTGTTGATTACTATAATTCAAGTTTAACTCAAAATTGCTGTGGGTAGGTGGTGGGGCAGAGGCTTTCGGGTACAGCAGCAGGTGCATGCACAAACACACACATACAGTATGTAAAATTACAAGCCTATCCTTTATGCTTGGTAACTGACAGGCTGCCTGAGATATTAAGATAAAGACAATGGTACAGTAGCCACATCCTGCTCACTATTGAAGAGAGTGATATGCACAAATACTGTAAAACATATACCCCCACACACGCACACACACAACAAACATGCATGCAGAGGAGATGTATGACACCTTTCTCCACATGAGACTCAAACACATTTTTCTCACACATCAAAGCTTCTAATTTGAGAGTCCCTGAGCTCCAAATGTGAATCACATTGTGTAAGTTGTGAAGAAATACAAGTTTCGCTACTTCTGATGAAAAAAACAGGAAGTAGCAAAACAAGCATATTTTACTTTTTTTTTCACATTTCAAATCTGTTTACTTCTCACTTTTTTTTTTCTTCGTAAAACTGCAACCTATTCTTTTCAGATCAGTGCAGTGCATCAGTGATTTCATTCCATTCTTCTCTAGAAAATCAAATTTTCCACCTGTGCCATGGTGTCTAGCAGGAAGTTGACATCCTATGCAACTCACAAAGCCATAACAGTAATAATGAGATGACGGCATTTCTAGATATATGCTGGCACATTGAATAAGAGTCTCAATAGTGCCACTAGTGTCTGAATGAAAATTGGGCTCAGGGTGTAGAGGACTATCTAAGAGACATACAACATACAGTTATATTAAGCTAGTAAAAAGGGGGAAATCAAAGCATTCTAGGAGGTTTCTTGGGCAAAATTACAAAATACACCATTTTTATTTGTTTTTGGTCTCTATATTTTTGTCTTTAATCCTACCCTCCTTTCGCAAAAGATGATTCCCAAGGGGGAAGATTTACGCACTCAACTAAATCAAATGCATTTCTTTGTACTTTGTTAACATTTGGTCTTAAAATTACTGGTTGTATTTGTCAATGATTATTTTAACCAGCTTAATTTTTTTTGGTATATCGTACATTTTAATACAGTACTTCAGAAGTTGTTGAAACGCCACAAGCTGTACTCATCAGATTCAAAGAGCTTGAGTCAAAAGACAGACAGAGAGAGGGAGAGAGAGAGAGAGAGAAAGAGAGAGAGAGAGAGAGAGAGAGAGAGAGAGAGAGAGAGAACTTCCAGCATTAAAATTCAGAAGATAATTACATCCGCTACACCCCCACCCTGTTGAGAAAGTGTTATGTTTAATAGTCTCTATAAAGAAAATAGGTTTTTATCTCGTTCTCATTTTCATTAATTCCTAATTGGGGTGGGGGGTTGTCTGTTATTATTTCTTAGATTAAAATAAACATAGCCTGTCCCATGTTCAAACCCATCACACTACACGGGCATGATAAGGACTTCATGCCTCTGTGAATAAATAAACAATTTCGTCTCCACTGGTGGAATTAAGTTGCTTACAGCCTTAAGCTAAGCCACTCTGATTTATATTTATATTTATTTATATTTTTTTCTCAAAAGACTTAAAAGCACATCCCCGCTTTTGCAAATGAAGTTCACCATTTTTTTGACCTGCTTTATATGTATATCTTTAATTAGTGTCTTGTTTAGCTTAAACCGACTGATTATCGCATAGTCGTGACCTAATTACCGCTTGCGCTTCTTAACGCCAGCGTAGTGCCCTGAGGAGCAAGCGAAAGTTACCTTTAAAAACTTGTGTAATCATTAGCAACGAGCCTCCCTTAATCCCACTAAACATACACTTATCTAGCCCCGGCCGGCCTGTGTTTGCTGGGTATGGAGAAGGGAGGGGGTATGGCTGTCTCCAACGTGTTTATTAAAGACATTTATTAATCACTGTGGTTAAAATGAGTTCGTCCCCGTGCTCCCAGTCTTTACTCATGTTCCGCAGGGATCTAGGCTGCTAACCTGCAAGTAGATGCAATGGTAAAGCAGGTCTGCTCTCTTGAGTTTTCTCTTCACCTTAATGTGAGTGGTAGAGACAGCACAGCATAGCTGAACTAAATTGTAAGGGTCAACTGTTACTATTTCCAAGTTATACTACATGAACTGAACCAGTATGTGCATGTACTTATCAGAATATTACACATAATATGTGTAATGAGTAAACTGTAATTTAATAAAATTCTGAATTGCCGGAGGTGCATAAGAGCAAAGTGTCCTACATACACCAATTTTCCTGTGAGGGTGTGCAATGACTATTGGAAAACAGCATTAGGCATCTAAAATATATGAAAAATGGATGGTTCTGATTATTTGGTGGATACTAAGGTGTTTATTTTAATTTCCCTTTGAATAAATCCATTTAATACATTGGTAAACCTACATTTGTCAGTAACATTAAATCAATGAATGGAATATAAAACCCAAACATGTACAAACATGAACGTTAAGTGTATCCATGGACTGACCAACAAAAGTGGATATCGTGAAATATTTAAATGTCTTTCTTACCTGAAGAAGGTGAGGAGGGATGTGGGCTGTCATCTTGGACGCTGCCTGTCTGGGAGTGTCCACCTCCAGCTCCGCTCTCCTCTGTCACGTTGGATGACCCTGGGGTGGTGGAGCGGCTGATGGACTGGGACTCGGGGTCACTGGCTGATCCACGTCGCTCATCAAGACCTTGTTGTTGGAGTGCTTCCTCCATGCCTCTCCTGTCTTTGCCATGGATGCGAGAATGGACAACCATTTGATGGTAGGTTCTGAAGACACGGCCACAGTCTGGGCACTCTGAGGGTTTCTCCTTGAGGTTGGAAAGGCCATAGTCAATATTGGGACTTCCTAGGCCACCCAGGCCTCCAGGAGTGTCCGCACCTCCATGGTGAGAAATTAAGTCACGGTGGCTATCAAAGCCTCTTCCATCTTCTTTCATTGACATAAGGGCTCCACTTGCAACCTTGGATCCCTGCAAGGCCTCAGAGAGCTGCTTTTGTTTGGAGCTGTCAGTGGAAGCAATCATGGAGTAATCTTGTTTCTCTTTTGAGAAGGATGCCATTGCCCCTGCTAAAGCACCACCCATCTCATCTTCCTGGCCAGTTGGTATGTGGTGCTGGTGTTGCTCCTTTGGCATGAACGCTCTGTCCATAGCCATGCCACGAGCCATTATCTGCCAAGCTTGATAACTATTGAGGGAATCCATTTCAGCCACTTTCGCAGCTGCCTGGAGGCGCTCCATGCAGCTTGACTTGAGTGGAGGTACAAGGTTGAGACAACCCAGAAGTGAACGCTTCTCATTCTCTCCTAGCCCATGGCCCATCCCCGCTGCCATTGGTCCGAGCAGCTTACCTAACATCTCCTTCTCCTTCATAGCTATCCCTGCTTTGGCCAGCATTTGGTGTTGCTCACTGAGGCCCTGCTTGTCTGGGGAAAGAAATCCTCCCTGTAGACAGGAGATATAGCGTGAATAAAGGTTGGCATGAGCTTCCTGGGCTAGGTTGCTCATGCTGTTAACAGAAGCCATGTCCTGCTCACTGGGCTGAGGGGGCTTATTCTTGATTGCAAGCTTATTGAGATGCACTTTCATATGGTTCTTGAGAAACCAGGGTTCCTTGAAGCGGCGGCCACAGATTTGGCAGCAGTGTTCAAATGAGTCCTTGTGCTTGCGCATGTGGCCCTTGAGGAACCAGGCTTGGCTGAACACTTGTCCACATACATCACAACGGAATTCAGTGGCCATCTGAGTGCCACCAGCACCACCACCGCCCTGCCCCTGTGTAGTCTCAGCTGTGATGTGGGCTTTCTCCACATGACTTATCAGATCTTCCTCATGAGAGGCAGCAAACTCACAAAGCGTACATTTGTAGGGCTTGTGGAGAATGCGAATGTGGCGGTCAAGCTCTTCACGCTTCTTGAACTTCCCTTTGCAGAAGGTGCAACGGAAACCTGTGGTCGGGTTAAGGGATGCTTCATCTTGGGTGCCAGCCGGCTTGGGTGAAGAAGAAGGCTGGGAAATAGTTTCTGGAGTGCCAAGGCCTGACGGGGGAAGAAGGCCACAGGCAGAGCCTAGTTGCGGCTGATGGGTGTTAGTGCTGCTGTTGAGACCCAGATGGGGTGTTGGAGTTGTCTGAAGTATACTTCCACTCCCTCTCATCTGTTTGTCCCTAAGGATGGCCCTCTCCTCTAGCTCATGCAGTAGCCTGTTCTCTTCTCGGACACGGCCACGGCCCTTACCTAGATTCCCCAACTTGTGGGTGCGGAGATGTATCTTTAGATTGCCCTTTTGAGCTGCTCGATGGTCACAATAGGGACACTTGAAGGGCTTTTCTCCTGTATGAGTGCGCATGTGCAGCGACAGTATGCTGTTAAAACGAAAGCGCTTGCCACACAGTGGACACGGATACTTCCTGTTCTTGCGGGCATCATCTTCAATATCATTCATCTGGGACATGATGCCTAGATTTTGGCCATTGAGAAACTGCTGCAGGTCAACACGACCATTCAACCCACTTAGTGCTCCGGCATCAATGTCTCGGTTAAGCTGATTGGCTAACAGTGCCATCTGACTGCTAATAGGTTGACTGGCCAGGGCTGCGTGGTGGGTCTTCTCATCTAAAGGCGTGGCTGCCTTCTCTTCAGGGATTGGTTGAGGGCGGTGTAGGTCAGGAAAGGCGTGTCCTAGCTGGGCAGTAAGCTGGTGAAGCTTTTGACTGATAGGGTAGCGGCCATTTAGCACTGCACTGCTCAGATGGGCATCAGCATCAGGCACTGCTGACGACACACCAAGGCACAAACTAGATTCCTCCATCCTGTAAAAAACAATGACACAAACACAACAAGAAAAACTGATTAAAAAATTTAAGGATTGTAAGAGTCAAAAACTAATGTAAAAACAGGGATAGTATATGTTATGATGAGTGCTTCCATACATTATGTTTTTCCTTTTGCAAATAGAGTACTAATGGGTCACACAAGCAGAACAAATGTGTTACTTCAACGGGGCAAACAGCACCTGTGTTGTGCTGCCGAGCAAAGGAAATTAAAATATACTCTCAGATTCCCTGAATACTACATAAATTGACAGCACAGAGGGTCTGGAGAAATGCTGCGACTCCTCAGAACTTTTTCAAACATGTAGCACTATTTTGGATGGAATAATTACTCTGTAAACACTGTGAGCAGTGTATAATTAAGCTACTTGTGCCCATCCTATCAGAATTCCTCCAATTACACGCCTTAATGAAACGGAGCAACAGCATTGTCGGGAAGCCACTGCAATACTACAATTATGATATTAACAATAGCACTTAAAACCAAGGGGTTACTCCAGTAAACATAACGCTCTTATCTTGGTGCCATGACACTTGTAATGGCGCAATATTCCATTAAAGAGCCACACAACATTTGATGTGAATCACTTTGCTCTCCCTCTACTCCCCAACTCCCTCTC
Organism: Siphamia tubifer; assembly: GCA_020466265.1. NCBI lineage: Eukaryota > Metazoa > Chordata > Actinopteri > Kurtiformes > Apogonidae > Siphamia > Siphamia tubifer. The sequence continues at coordinate 14,653,693 of CM035785.1, forward strand.
TGTCTTCTTCCCTCTACCTAACTCTTTTACATTTTCCAGGACAAAGAAAACAACAGTTGGCTGTGTTGAAAGGATTCAAGATGCATCCAAAGTCTATACACAACTGAAAAAAAAGTCTAGCAGAAAAAACATTGAAGTCTGTAAGGAATAAGCAAGTAGCTGTTACTTTGTTTGTTGCATTTGTTCTATTACTTACTGTATGGCACAAAAAGATGTTGTGGTCCTAGTTTCTCTTTTGCTATCAAACAACATCATGGTTTATACAGAATAGTATGTACTATAAATGGAAGTGTTTTCTTTCATATGTGAAACATCAGTGAGTAAATAATAAAAAAGAATAACATCAGCTTTAATGCAGATCCATCTGCTCTCCAGATGGAGAGGTAAACATCTATCTGCACACTTCCTCTGGCTGCTGGCAGGGGTCAAACCCTCAGAAACAATAACCACAGTTCTGCTTTGGTCAACAAAATATTGTATAATATCTCATTAAGCTGATTAGTATGCTGCCTGGTAACAGTGGCAGCCACTGTGCTTTAATGCATGATTATAATCATCAAAAAATCCTTTCATAGAAAGGCAGTGTAATGCACTGGCATTAGGTGAGTTCATGCTTAAGAGACAGTGGAACCATTTTAAGAAACTTATGGATGTACTCTGGTAGCATCTGGGCACACCCACATTACAATAATAACACTGTATGTGCACATATGTCCAGTGCACATTTTACAAGCATGAAGGGCAACTGAGGTGTTGCCAGAGCTTGTCTTTCTCTTTCTCTCTCCATGTTTATCTTCCTCTCCCTCCACCTACACTTTGTTTCTAAAGCACATTGTGCCTGGTTCATTTGTTTTCACGTTCATTGGAAATTTTTCTCTCTTTTTTTCCTCTCTCTCCCATCAGTAGGAGGTCAGTAGACATAAGGGATGTCTGTTCTTTTGGCCACTGCCCCCTCCAACACACTGTTGATGGTGGATTCTTATCTTGCGGACATGAATTAGACACTGTAACTGGCTTCCACTTATGTTTAAAGGAATGTGACACTTGTGGGTTGCCCTTTGAATTCGCCTTATTTGTCCCCACTAGTATCATAAAGCAATTCTAGTGAATTCATCCAGAATATAATGGCCATCCTATGTTCTGTGGGCTTATGTGTATCAGTTAGACATGCTTCTGTCAAAGCCTACTTAAATTTGTGACAGATCTTATGACTGTATTCTCACGTGACTTGAATAATGCAGCACTCCTCCAAGAAATAAAAGATTTTAAAAGCGAAATAGTAAAAACTTTATCCTTGAATGAAAAACTATATACACACTGTATACGTGTACATTTATTGTGGGAATAATATTGGGAGAGAATAGCAAGGAAAGATAAAACTTTGTTAGACTGCTTAAAATGACTTGAGGTTTTAAATTGTATTTATGTGACACCCCAGCTTCCATCACCAGGCGTGCCTATATCGGAGAAGACCTTATTTGAATGGGCCCTTTTTACAGAGGCGGCTGCCTTTTGGAATAGAAATCTGTGATTTAAACTAGGCTGATGAGCTGTTGCTCATTTAGGGAGATAGCAGCTTGCCCTTTTCTTCAATTTGATTTCTGCCTTTATCTTTAACATATAACAAAGGCAGATAGACAATGGAATAATGTGAAATGAACTGACGAATCCAGTTTGTGTTTTTTATAAACGTATCCTGGCTGACGAGCGTATGCAAATGAGGCACATTAATATGCTCGCCTTGCTCCCGAGTCATTTTATATTTTTTCCCCTGATTAAAAAGGACATTTCTTATGTGACATCCCCCCTCTGCTCATATCAACACACACATGCGAGGGAATTCGAGGGTGGTGTACAAGTAGACGTACACACACACACACACACACACACACACACACACACACACAGGCAAAGACTCACACTCAAACACAACCCTTTGACTACAGACAACAATCCAATATGCGAATGCCCTCTAAAAGACATGGTGGGTGTGTTTCAACTATCAAATAGCAGTCCACAGAAATCCTGTCAACAACGCTTTATATTCTTGAATCATTTTGACAGTTACTGCTACAAGTTTCATGGACATAAGAAAACAAACATGTCCAATAATGTAAAGGTAGTGTTGATAAAAGCCTCAGGTTAGTCTTACCAGTATTGTGGAAACACCCTGTGCCACTTTGTCCTCAGTACATCTCACTGTCTCTGTCATAGCTGTGTCAATTTCTAAACTCTGTTATGAACAACACATGTACCTTTCTGGCGTTATGCTGGTACTGTATCTAGCTGCCGTTATTCTAACCTGTATAACCTTATCATTTCCTGGCATGTACAGCATTGCTGCCTCATTAAAACTATTGGCTCTTCTGATACCTCTAAAACCACAAAGACTTCCTTTAGCATTTTCTCACGAAGGTTCAGTTGTTGTCTTTATAGTTTGTGGTTTAATATTCAGCAAAGCACCACGTGCACCCATAAACACCAAATCATGCATAGACACACAGAAAAGTGATTTCACTCAGTTTCTCTTAATGTATTTTCCTCGCTGTTCTTTTTCTCTTCAAGCCTCAGCTTAATTATAAGTGGTATCTGTAACACAATGGAAGTGTATTTCAGTCAGCATTTGAATGTGCTCAGTTCATTTCTGTCTTATCAATATTAGCATGCATCATAAATGCATAAGGGATTTATATGTGCCCCCCTCTAATTGTAACTATATAAATTATTAAAGTTCATGAAAGACAGTTTCAATATACCTCTAATGTATTCATACTGAAAGAAGCCATTTAAACGTCTGGCATCTACTGTACATCAGGTCTGTTGTCTGTTGAGTTTTGTCATAAAACTTTTCTGTGACATTTAAGACAAGAATGGGGAACTAAAGGATCGAAAAGCCATTAGTTGGACTTTACTTTGTTATTTTGGCATGTATTGACACAAAACTCATCGACTAATCACAATGCAATACCTCATTAAGTCCTAATGAACAAATTCATTGCATTAAACAAATCAATCATTCACATTGTGCTGAATTCCATCATATTTGCACCAAATCATTATTGAGATGAAAGGGGGTGTAGCAGCAACAAACTGATGTTGGAGGGGACAATGTGGGTATTTACCATATGTTACTTGTACTGAGAATTGAATGCTAAATATTTAGTGATTATGCCACCAGCAGGGACACTGAGCACCCATCAAAAACAATGTGTGTGTTTTCAAAGTACAAAAAGAGCTACCTTGTCATTTCAAAGATCAATTACCTGCAAGTAAAGTTGGTTTAGTTAGTGCTTTGGTAGGTAGAACAGACCAAGATATGAGTTTCTCTCTGGCTTGTGTTTTGTTTCTATTGCAGGTGGTCTTTGCAAGGCGTCTAATTAATCCAATAAAAAAAGCTGCCTTGTTTTCCTTCCTCTCTCGCTCTTTGACTTCACTGCATTATTACTTTCTGTAATGAGGCGAAAACACTCTGAACTGCACATGGAAGACAGTCACACAACCCCTGCCAGACTCAATCCTAACTCCATCCCATGCCTAGAGCCTCTTGATCAAAACTCATAACTCTGCACTATCAAAAAGAAATGAAGCTTCAAATATGGATTGTTCTATTTTAAAAGGGAGAAAATTGAACTGCTGTTATGGACTACAATACAACTTATCTGGCTAGAATTTTTCTTCCAAATGTTGGCAAACAAACAAAGATTTTGTATAGGAGTTGGAAGACAAAAACATACATTTAGTTCTTGAATTCTCCTTGTCCAAAAAAGAAACTTTAGGCAGATGTTTTCATAATAAGAGCCCCCAAAATGCAAAGCGTTGGTCACTTCATTTATATTTATCTCTCTTTATCGCATATTCTTCATGCTCAGTTTTAAGTGCACACCTTTTAAAGCACTCTAAAGACAGAAACAGGCCCTCGCACACACTTGATACCACAAAGAGGGAAAAAAAAGCCTATTTTTTGTCTTTCTATAAAGAATTTCAACCTTATGAATAATCCCTGCTCTTCTTTAAAGCAGAGAGAATAAGAAGAATTTGATGAAAGCACCATCTCAATAGATCAGTGACAAATATGAATGAACAGGACTCTCTGCCTCTCCCTCTTTCTCGTGCACAATATGTCATTGAGGGCTGTTTAAGAGGTCCTGTCAACAGGTAGTTCAACTTTCAGCTCATCCCTGCTGATCAGTGGGAGCCCTCCTGACAGAAAGAAAAGAAAGACACCGTGAGGGAGTGGGAGAGGGAAAGAAAAATGTTGTGGGTCTTTTTATCCGTCCGTCGCTCTGACAGCTTTGCAGGGGATGCCATGGGAAGAAGATCAATGCAGGACAAGCGGATTCCCACAGTTCATTGTTCCGGGCCAGCCAAATCATCTTCCCAAGACGGCCGGGAGCTCAAAGCTTCCCTTTATGATAACCATCCCTGGTATTATTCCCACTATGATGATGATGACCTGCAGATGTCTCTGTCTATGTGTGTGTGCGTGTGTGTGTGTGCATGTTTGTGTGTGTGTGTGTGTCTGCATGTACATCTGCGAGCACCTCTCCCCTCCTGAGTGTGCTACAATAGTGGTCACAGCGGCATGGACAGACCCCTGCAGCAGCAAATAAAGCAGAGCAATGGACACAGGATTAATAGTGCCAAGCATTTGTTAAGCAGTCTCTGTTTAGTGAAGTACAGTGACTGGGGGAAAGCAAAAAATAAATAATGATAGCAGTTGACATGATAATGATAGTGAACGTGGCTCATCGCACACTTACACACAGCATCATCCTTGCATTAATAAAGCGACGACCACAGCCTTTTCTATTGTTACTGCTGTTCTTACAGAACTAGTGCTGATGTTAGAATTACACTCATGTGTCATGTCCATCAGTTATTTTGTTTTTTGTGTTGTTGTTTTTTTTAAAGAAATGATGGGTGTAGCAAAGCAAATGCATAAAATATCACATAGAACCATCTAAATAATCAGTTCCAGTCAACCTTAAAAAGCAAAAAAGAAGAAAAAAAAGATCAAACTAATTTTACATGAAAAGACAATTTAAACAAAATGCAACTAAATATATATTATAAACAGTTAAATGCTGCAGGGGGAAACATTTTGAAGTGGACTTTAACCATATATTTACATGTGTATTAAAGTTAATAGAATGGTTTCCTGATATAGAAACATACGTGATATAAAAGCATACAGTAAGTTACATACAAGTGCAGTGAAGAGGGAGGTGTGAAATTGTCACTGTTTCTTTTTTAGTAGTCTCATTTTAAATATATTTGTGTAACATGAAGTTTGCTTGTCATCTTTGACCATCAAGTTTCTCTTAATAGGTGCAAATCGATTTCTAAAACCTCACACAATTAGGCATGTAGCTTCAGTTCAACGTGTGACTTTTGTTTTACCTATGTAGTTTTGTCTTTTTTGAGCTGTTCTTCCTGTCAAATTACAATTAGAAATCCAGGGCACAACAATGTGTGGTACAAAAGTGTGTTAGGCAACAAACACAGCAGTCTGGAGCGATCACGCATGGTTAGCTTGCAGAAAAAAAAAAAAAAGAGGCCAGAAGGACAATACCCACAGTGTATTTGCCACAGCTTACATCACTGGTCATCCCTAGCGCTGCGACTGAACACTGCAAGCATACACACAGAAATCCGCATGCCCCTCACAGAGTGACAGCAGCGACGATAAGCAAGATTGAGCCTAAAACAAAGTCGAGTTCAATCTTACTCAGGTGGTAGCAGTAAGAACGAGACAAACAGACAGAAAGAGAAAGTAGCTGAATGTCAATACGGCCTAAATAGCAGAATATCAGAAATAATTGCTGTTTTCTTCCGCTCATGCTGGGCCCGTTCTGGTAGAGTTTTGCATAATGACTACAGTCGGTGGGGAGGGGGGGTAGGTGGAGGTAATAGTGGTGGGTGTATGGCAGCAGTGGAGGTGGTGGTAAAAGGAGGGGTTGTTGTGACAGGTGCTGAAATCAAACTAGGGAGGCAAGGGAGACAAAGGTTCAATTTACTAAAAGGAGACTTTAATTGTTACACAGCTAATTAAGAGAAGAAGGATCTTTTTTGCACTCTCGACTATTTACCGAGAGCTGTGTGTACATACATTGGGAAGTAAATTGTGCCTTCAAGCCAAGTGAGTTTGTAGTAAAGAGTCACGGTACATGCTAGTGTGTGTGTGTGTGTGTGTGTGTGTGTGTGTGAGAGAGCTGTGTTTTGTGTGTACGTGTGGAAGGGGTGCAATACCTCAACATACGACATACTGTATCTTTTCACAGCTCCTCTGCTGTTGGGAGTTTGGGACTTTCTCTTTCTTTTTTCAACTAAAACAAAAGTCTATGGCTAATTAGCAGCACTCATTACAGGAAGCGAGTCAGGTAATTATTTTACATCACGCTGCCGATAATTGAATGATTCTTCAATGTCTGAATGTCTGTTTGAAAGTATCTCTTTTTCTTCAGCTTCCTTTTCTGCCCCCTTTACTCCGTCTTCCTCTTTGTCTTTGAGGGAGATAAGAGAGAAGCTGGATACAGGTACTGCTGCCATATGCTCTTGAATGAAAAAGCACTTCTGTCGAAGCAAATGGGATTTTTAAATATTGAAACTGCTGCATGTCTTTTTAATATGACCGTGTTAAATCTCTCTTTATTCCATCACTTTGATAAACTCCCCCTTTCTATCTCTCACACTTTCTGCATCTCTTCTTCTTGGCTAATCTGAAGAGTTTGAAGGGAACTTTAGCTCTCTGAGAAGTAGTTAAACTTATTATGCAACTATGCTGTGTCTTTCTTGTTCTTTTTCTTTTTTTTTTCTCTTTCTTTAAGCAGCACACTTCCTGTTTAAGAAAGCAAACTAATCTTATCAAAGCCATCAGGAAGCTGAGACTTGAGTGGAAATGCTTGCGATTCTCTGCATATGTTACAATATCTCTTAGTGGCCTTATAACTGCTATTGTTCTCACGCGCTTTTAGCGTGACTGGGGATGAAGAAAGAGAGAAAAAAAACCATCATCACACTCTTCTATTCGCTACCATTTTCAGTTCAAAGTCAGATATGTACAGCAAGCTAATGTGGCACTTAATATAAAAGGGAAGAATCAGAGAGAGTAAGAGTGAGAAAGCATTATCTACTTTAAGGCCAGGGTGTATTTATTACAGACTAATTGTAGCAGAGGAAGTGTTTTAGAGGGGTGTGCTCTCAGGAGAGTGGGTGGAGGGCCTAAGGGACATAAGAGAGCATGTTTATCTATCAGACTTTATCAGAAAAACACTGTGGCAACTGCTCTTAAGATCAGAGATGGGGTTTGTTGGAGGAGGTACGGAGGGATGAAAAAGGTTTACAGGAGGAAATAAAAGAAATGAAAGATGAATTAAGAGAGCAAATGACTGAAAGAGGGAGAGACATGCCAGCGAGGGAATGTTTGCATCAATGCCAACGCCTCAACGAAAAGGCAGCCGTGATTAAAGCAGGAAAGGAGAAGTTGGGTGAAACCTCAGAGGAGCTTTTCTCTTTTTCTTTTTTTCCCAGCAGGCCTTTCTGTGAACTGGACTACAAAACACACTGTAGCACACACAAATGTGTCCAGAGGCACATATTGTCTGTGTGATACAGTACCAACACACCTGTGCAAAAGGTGTGGAAAAGCGAGAGAGTACTGTAATCAAGCCTTATTACGAGCACGCCTCGGAGAATCTAACATTTTGTCGACTTAAACGACGAGTCCTAAAAGTGAGCAACGCCTGCCAGCGCCATCCCAGACGCGTCCAGCCAGAATTAGATTTATGTGAAATTTTATGTTCATTTAATGCAGTCAATAGTCAATAAAGGTGCTGCAGCGCTAATATGTGTGTCTCTGTGTGAGTGTGTGTCTTTGGAGGTATGCTCTGGCAGTATCCCAGGATCCCTTGCATCTGTCTACACTAGAGCTTCAGTTCAGAGCGCCGTCCAGGCCAACACTGCATTTCTCTCATTCTTCCCTGCCCTCCCTGACCTTCAGCATCATCACTGACTTATCTTGCACAACAAAGGCTACAGTGCGTACGACTCATTAAAAAGACATAGCGCACACACACTTTTTTTAGCGCATCATGTGTGTATCTTCAGGCAGTGAAGCTAAGTTCATTAAAGCAGTGGATGTTTATAATGAAAAATGACCTCTCTGTAGTACAGTGTATGAACTTCCCCCTTGAGACATTCACACAAACACACACACAAATGCATGCAGGCACAGATATAGACTTTATAGAAACTTATAGACTACATCAAAGGATCCTTACTCTACTTCACCTACAACTCAAAATACACTATTGTCTATAAAGTTGGGAGTAAAGTACATTTACATCTTCTCATGAAATGACTGTGACGATGAGATGTATTCTTGATAGATAAAGTGTAACTGGAACTCAGTATGTAATTATTGCACCAAGTCAAAGGTGATTATTCATGTGTATAAATAGGAATAAAAGAGAAATGTGTCTGAAAAGAGAAGTATTCCATCGTTATGGGCAACAGTGTTATACACATCCAACACCCGTGGTAAAATTATTATACATGTGTTTTCCAGGCTCAAATGCCATTCAAGGTTACAGAATGAAATACATAAATACAGTACAATAAAACTGTATTGTAAGAACTATGAGAAATGGAAGGGAATAAATAAGAACAATAAAATGACAAAAAGTAAAAAAAAAAAAAAAAAAAAAAAAACAGAGAAGAAATGACAATAAAACGCCAAATAACAATTAAAACAGTAACAGTAAAACTGAAATTAGATGTCACCGAAATGTCAGGTTTTGTATAAAAGTTTGTCTCTATGAACAATAAATCACCACAAACACAGACACATGTAACGGGGAAAAAGTGTTATCATAAAATGTCCTCATATAAAAGTGGTGTTTAAGCAGGGGTGTCAAATGAATGCACTAATTAAGATGAATTAATTATAGTCAAAATTAGTGCGTTTTTTAAATAGCATTAATCTCTAATTTTACTGTTTCTGTATGTGTGTTGCCTCTTTGATGTGCTAACTTAAAGCACTGTGATTGATGGGTCTATTTTATTCATATGGCATCATCTGAAGCACAGGAAAAGCAACACATTCTTTGTTAAATTTTTGTATTGATCAGAAAAATATTCTTATTGTTTTTGGAAGTGTTAACATTCAGCACTTTACAGGGGCCTGATGTTTTATTTTATTTTTATTTTCTAATTATTTGTAGATTGACAAAAGATCAGGTCAAAATTCGCCCCCGGTGGTGGGAACTAAAGGTTACAGGCAGCACTTGGGACTAGTCTGAAATACAGTGGAATGGAAATGTTACAACTGCTTCTGTTCAAGTCTGTGAAAAACATTAAGTGTCTTTATGAAGCCATTTTTTTTTTTGGTTTGATATCAATATTTTGATTTGCAACAATAATATAATTAATTGAAATGAGTTGTACACTTTTCTAAGCAATTTTTAGGTGAGAATAAAAAGGAGGTTAATTACATCAATTAATTACAGATCAAAATTCATTAATCAAAAATTTTAAGCACTTGACAGCACTAGTTTTAAGGTAAGTCATGACATTTGGAGCTGGATGTGATGACCTCAGTATGGACAATACATGTTAAAAATCCAGCTGCAGCCTTTAGGGAGTAGTATATTTTTATTTATAAGAGGCACAACTGCAGTCATTCAGGGCCAAACAGTTTTTAAGGCTTGCTCGGACTTTGCAACTTTCATTGTTTATGACAGAAATATCTTGACATTTACGGTAGCATTATGAAAATGTCTGACATCGGCGGAACAGCCAAAACGAGCTAGCTTACTAGCCGGCTGCTAACTGCATATGCCTGCCACTTGACGGAGCACTGAAGAGACTGCATCAATTTCCCTCAAATTTCTCCCTCACTTCCTTTGCACACACACACACACACACACACACACACACACACACAGATACACACATACATACAGATACACACATGCAGTGTCTCCTCCATGGGGTCCAGAGCAGCCCCAGGGTGTTGGATGTGGGCAGTGGTGGGAGGTGGAGGTGGAGTGTGGGTGGTTATAATCTGTGTGCCCTCTGTCGTCTCCATCTATGCAAACCCCTTTCCCTTTCTGCCTCACCTCCTTGGCAACCCCCCCCCCCACCCACCTCAACTCACCTCACCCCCCCATCCCCTCTCCACTCACCCCCGCCACACTCCTCCCATCCCTCTCCATATTTTCTCCCCCTGCATCTGATTAAGTTAACAATGTGGTGTTATTTGCATGCTGATTTCGCAGACCCCCACCCCACCTTCCACCGCCGCCACCCGCTCTCTCTCTCTCTCTCTCTCCGTGTCTCCCTCTGTGTCTCTCGCTCTCTCCTCAATTCTCTGACAAACAAGAGAGGCAGGATCAGAGTAATGTGATAGCACAGCAGCCAGCCAACGCAATCTGCCTCAAAGACCAGGTGTGCGCAATCCACCTCCCTCTTAATTCCTGCCCCCATCATTTCTCTTGTTTTTATTCCTGTTATTCTTCTCTTTTCTTCCCTCCCCTTGTTCCCCTTCTTCTTTTTTGTCTTCTCTCATCTATCCCTGGTGTGTTTATAAGGTTGTATTATAATCAAATCTGGAGCGAGGGAGGCCTGTCTTTTTTTATTAATTATAGGCCGCAGCTGATGTGAATGTATTCCGAAAGCATCTTCAAAATAGGTCGGCGGTACAGTTTGCTATTCTTATCACATTTAAATGTCAACACGGTGCAAAGCCCTACAAATTAGTTCAGGCAGGCTTCAACCCCCATTTAACATTTAAAGCGCCATTCTGTAGGGCTCACAGAGCGATTTAAATCAGTTTATACACACCCATACTATATATATATATATATATATATATATATATATATATATATATATATATATATATAAATATGTATGTATATAAACATACATTTTGTCTCTCAAACTTCTCATTTCAACACAGACATTTAACTGCCAACCTTTGCCTGAGAGATTTCAGTGCAGAGGGAGGGAGAGAAAGGGAAAAAAAAGCAGGATGAGAGAACAAAAAAAAAGAGATATAAAGCAACAGAAACAATGCATTAGCTTTCATGAATAATAAATCTGCCTGTCGCTCCGTGCTGAAAAGATTCAGGTTTTGAGCATCTCTGCATAAATCCACTGTCCAAATGAATAAATCAGAACAGGGGGACATTTTCTTGAGCTCTAGCCTATCACTGGTAAATAACAACAATGATTTGAAACACATCTGTTCATATGCAGTGCCAGCTAACCCCTATAGAGCAACACAAGACAATAGAAGCCTAGCACTGTTGTTCTACATATCGGTGGCTGGGCATACCAAATAGAATTTACCCATCTTCCACATACACAGACACAATCGCAGATCTATTGATACAAACAAACATAAGCAGCAAATAGGAAGCACGTACAAGCTGCCATAAAGCAGTCTGCATTAGTATCCTCAACAAAAACACAACTGTATTATTCCTCTTTCAATAGCAATGCTGAGATAGCTTGCTATGAAATAAAAGCTCAATCCATTGGACGTGACAGCCGGACTTAATTGCAGGAGCGTAATATTAGGAAAATTAAGAACCATAACTTCAATTGCAGGATTTGGGGGGAGGGCAAAACTTTTTAGACAATGTGTACCTGTTGAGTTCAAGCTGTCATAGAAAAAAAAATAAAATACAGCATATCCTCTTCATAGTAGACACATCATGTATGTACAGTAGGATGTATGTATGATAAGAATTTTCCCAAGCACAAAATAAATTGCTTTGGTTTGATTTTTTTTCACCCACGAAGATGAGTCAGTTTCTGAAAAGGTAAATAACAGCTGAACAATCCACCCACCTGTCATTCTTAAGCCTTAACATTTACTTATTAAGGTAGCATGTCAAGTTTTTAGACATTCTGCACAATTAAAACTGCTGTCTTTGGGTAAATACTCCATAATTACATGTCAGCATTATACAGTAAATAGTCTGAGGGGAAACAAGAACTATATCCACTTTTGTTAAGCATCTCCCCCATGATGCAAATGTTGGACAATCACAGTTGTTTTCAGACTTGTAGAAGACTAAATATGTGACTGTAACACTCTACTGTGGGGCTCGCCATGAAAATGTGGGGAAAAAAGTCCTCATCTATATCCATATTTAAATGTAAGACTTTGCTTTGGTCTAAGAAGAGAGAGGTGCAGATGGCAGGTGTGTATAGTAGTCTTTTTCATGCATCATTGGCTGCTGCATCTTTAAACCAAAGAAAATGTCTTGCCTAGATTCTGGGAACAAAAACAGAAAAAAGTTTAATCAGGATTTTGTCAATATGAACAGATGATGTATGCAAATACTGAAGAAAACAAAGAGAATGCTTATGAACATCACTGAACATTTTACTGAAATGCCAACTAGTGTACTGACTTTTTAAAGATTATGTTAATAAAAACCCATGCCATTAATTATTATTATTAAAAATTGGAAGGTACGGATTGTTACCTTGCAAAATGTTAATATAGAATAACATATAGTGCAACAGTTCTATTCCTTCTGAATTTATCTGAACTCTATGGCATAAAATTGACTATCTATCTATCTATCTATCTATCTATCTATCTATCTATCTATCTATCTATCTATCTATCTATCTATCTATCTATCTATCTATCTATCTATCTATCTATCTATCTATCTATCTATCTATCTATCTATCTATCTATCCATCCATCCATCTATCCATCCATCCATCCATCCATCCATCCATCCATCCATCCATCCATCCATCCATCCATCCATCCATCCATTTCATTTGTACATCAGTCCTGAGTGGGGCAGCACAGTGGTTAGCACTCATGCCTGGTTTGATGCCAGGACCAGACCTTTCTGTGTGGAGTTTGCATGTTCTCCCCATGTCTGCATGGGTTTTCTCCAGGTACTCCGGTTTCCTCCCATCATCCAAACACATGCACTGATAGGTTAATTGGTTAATCTACATTGCCAATAGGTCTGAATGTGAAAGTGATTGTTTGTCTATATATGTTCAGACCTGAGATGAACTGGAAACTCATACAGGGTTTACCCCGCCTTCGCCCATTGTAAGTGGATTAGGCCTCCACGGACCCCCGTGACCCTAGTGAGGATAAAGCGGGTTCAGGTGATGAGATGAGACTTCATTTCCACTGCATGTTAACATTTAACTTACTTTGTATGCTTTTTCAATATAGAGATTATTTCTAGAACACTTTGCTTTAGTATAAATCCCATTGAAAAAGTACAAGACAGGACATGTCTAAGGGGTCAAAGTGGCCCAAACCTGATACGTCTAAACTAGCTCTGGTTCCTTATTGGGCTCGTGACATTACAAAAAAACCCCACCAAAGTCAAAATTCCGACTGGTTTTCTTTCACTAACATATTAAAATGATTGATCCTTCAGTGGGAAATGACTGAATCTATGAACGCTTATGACCTAACTAACATCCGAGGTGCCCTCCAGACCAATGTGTGAAGTATGTATATATTAACACATGAACACACACACACACACACACACACACACTAAAACAAGAACCCTGGAGTCAGAGTTATGACAAGGGAAAAGGGGTGATGTTCAGCCTTGAGGAGACGCTGGCCCTGTCAAGCTGTTTCACGCCATCAAGATGCAGGATCAGCTATGAGCCTAGGAGACACTGTTGTACTGACACACACACACACACACACACTCACATACACACACACACAGCCCTGGAGCAGTAGTAGCTTGTTATGAGACTTGCTTTGCATCGTTTCACCACTGACCCCAGTTGTTCCAATAAGTGTGTGAATGTGTAGTAGGAAGTAAGTCAAGCAAACAAACTAGACAATCACAGATTTAGATAAAAGGAAAGAGAAGAAACCCCCTCCTAGGGGGATATACTGAAAATGCAAAAAGCCTTAAATGGTGATCCACAACACTAATACACTCCTCTATTGAGTTCAGGCCATTTTAGTTGTGTATTAGTTAGTCTATCGTTACACTATAGACGACTTAGTATATATTAGGTAGCCTAATATGAGAACAAGAGCCAGTGTATGGGTCACGGAGAGACCTCAGTATCAACTTACAATTGCCCTATTACATCAGCATAAGTAACTGAATCCTAACAGCTAACTAGCTTATAAGAGACTCAATCCCTTTGACTGGCTTTCCTCTACCTCTAGGCTTGGCTATGACTCTTTCCCATCCAGCTCAAAGGAGAATGCTCTATGGGTGTGCCTAATGTGGACTCGCTGAAATGTCAGAGCGTTATATATCCTTTTACGCATAGAGCGGCCCCTAAGGGTTTAATCGACTATGCTGTAAAGTGAGTTTGAGAGCCGCGAGAGAGCGCGATGAAGATGAATATGTTTCATTAGAGGGCAAACAGAGCCTGATGTCTGGAATTGGCAGTGAGAGAGGAGGAAGACTCTACTATGGATGAAAAATACATTTGTCCATCCACAATGAAAAGTACAGGAGTAGCTGTCCACTCCTTGTCTAATCCCTTTTAGAGAACTTGGTGGATAGAGCTTCATATTCGCACTCTTTCCTCCTCTCCTCTTGTTTCTTCCTCGCTCCTGGTTGGCCCGTGTCTTTCGGTGAACCAAGCGAGGAGGGAACGAGCTTCCAGCGACTGCGTGGCGACTTCAAATACTCATCAAACAAAGAACAGAGCCGAAGACAGGGGGAAGAGAAGGGGCCCGCTACTATCCCGCGGCCTTCGTTTACCAATTATACTGAGTACCTGCTGACAGGTGGGTTGTCACTGTGTCTGCTTAGCCACCCAACTCCCCTCATCTTCCCCCCCTTCAACATCCCATCACTTTCTATCCTGCTCAGTAAGAGTTTAGCATGTGCTGCTGAGGAGAAGAAGCTCCTTGTACCTCCAGGCAAACCAAGAAGACAAAAGAAAAGAAAGATAAGAGGATAAACAGGAGAAGGATGGTAGAGAGTTTGGCTTCTAGACTCAGGCTTTGATTTGGGAAATTGTTAAAAGTGACAGGAGAGGTGATGGAGAGCTCATTGGAGTTAAGACATGCTAGGATATCTGTTCCGAGGAGTAGTTTACAGTAGTAACACTGGTATTATGATGCTGCCAATGTTTCAGAAAAAAAAAAAAAGATAAGAATGTAAGTCATAACAGCCTATGATGACTCAAACTGGGCATGCAGAGATTGTATCTTTCCAGCACCATTTGGTATTTTGACCCACCGACTTGCTTTTGTGGTTAGTAATTACTGTGCTGTCATCAGGTTAGAATGAAACTGGCCTGAATAGATTTAATTTAACACTAACTAGTGCTTTTGTGAACATGTTGGCAGATTTGATTATGATACGGAAAGGAAAAAGGAAAAGAAATTCTGGACTCAATGTCCTCCTCCCAGTGTCCACTTTGGTGCCAGCAGTTCATTCCTGGTACAGTTTAAAGTTTCATTACATAATCAAACATCCCTTCTTTGTGCAATACTTGCTTCGGTGATGAATAAATGTGTGCTCGGACCCCAAATTAATTTTAAACAGAATTTTCATTTGTGGTTATTCTGAAGTCCAGAGATGTTGTTTTTTTTCCTTTGTCATGAAAAATGTATCTGATTGGTTTTCATAAAGACACCCTGTTGTGACTGTAGAGATTTTAGTGATGCCTCTAGGACATGGCTATGTCGGTATAAAATATCCCAATACTGACAATATTAAAGGTAAAAAATTTTAACTGCGTACGATGTAATTTTCGCACAAAATTGCATTGTATCGACACAAACTTTTTACATTTTTGCCTTCAGTTCTTCACTGACAAACAGGTTTAAAGACAGGGTATCTCCCCCAGCCCCCCCACATCTCTCCTCTGTCTTGCCGTCTCAGAAACTCAGCCAGCCAACGAACACAACTGAGACAAAACATAACCATAATGGCTCATTAAAGGGAATGGAGACGACTTAGGCAAACAAAGCAGCCTTCACTGGGCTGTCACCGAAACTCCTGTGATGGTACGTCCAAACTCCTGCTGGCGACAAGGAGGCGAAAATGACTTTCCTCCCACCGAAACTTGCAGCAGCTTGGAGTGTTTTGACGGCACTCGACGTGTCTCTATTTGTTCAGTGACAAATCTAATGTGTGCACAGCAGAGTGATAGACTTACCACTGTGCTACCGAAAGAGTAAGTGTTCGACCTCTTTTTTTTTTTTCTGTTTTCTTTGAGAGAAGGTGTGATTCAGGGGGTTTGACTGAAATGTTGCAGGTTTGTAAGAAGGTGTTACCCGCATTTGGGATTTTGCTGATGATCTCCCATAGGTGATATTTCATAGATATTTAGTTGGACTATATATAGTTGGACTGAGATGCAGACACTGTATATATTCCTAATTATTTTTTGTAAGATTTCAGCATACAAGCAAGTGCAAATGTTCTCCTTTAAACAAAGATTTTTCTGTTTATTATTCTATGTAACATGGATCATTCAAGAATATTTATTATCATTATGTAAGCACAACAAAATTTCATTCAGCAGCTCACAATAAGAAAAAAGCATAATAGAAGATATATCTGAATAAATATATAAAAGTATAATAAAATTAAATAAAAAATAGAATTTAAAAAACTGAGTTGAAACCAGCGTCAGAAAATTGCACATAGTACAGCATGTTAAAATGCAAGGTGCAATCATGTACAACTCCAAGAGTACACTATGAGCTAATTTGCATCTGCAGTCCCTGGATAGGAGAAGACATTAAAACATACCTAGACAGTATACATGGCACAAGCGAGATAATAGATAACACAGCACATTTGAAAATGCAGCATATCAACATTTGACAGGCAAATTCATTAACAAAACTGTCCTGAAATACCACCATGTCAAATATTATTTACCAGAGGAAGTACATATGCATGCATTCATGTTCTTTTATCCTGTAGACCTCATGCATTTCAGATAATCTTTAGAAATTAGTACCTGTACAATCTAAGATTTTCTTTAATAGAGCAAATAAAATGTTCCAAGGCACTTGTTCGTTGAGAAACTAGGTGCAGCAGGGGAATATAACCCTTTGTATTCCATCAGAAATATACTGATCAAAATGAAATGAAGTGTTTCTAATACATAACATCACAATCAATCATCTGTCACATACTGATTCCTATAAACTATATCCTGTTGTTGGTTTTCTTACACAATACCAAAGCTCTTCTCTTTGAATATGTTTTTTTTTTTTGTCCCGAGTGAAGCTAGTGTATGAAGCTAATCCCATAGGCTTCCACTGACCCAGCACCTACTGTAGTGAAAGTACAGTCATATCTGCTCAGCAATCCCCCCAGTAATTAAAGAATGCCCACACCATGCCTAAACCTCTCCCTGACACAGTGTTGTGTCTGCACTGCATGGAGACAAGGAGTCATAAGAAGCTTAAGGCTCATGTACCTGCATCTCATTGTGAGTGTATGTGTGTGTGCATGCAAGTGTGCTTTAAATGTAGAAAGACAGGAGATTAAAAAAGTGATCAGAAAAGTAGAATTAACCACCTTTGCTGCTTTCTTAATTACTGTAAAGTTCACCTCCATGTGAGTACGCTATTAATACCTCGCAACTCCCAAGAGGCCCTTGAAATCAAACTTGTAAATGAATACACACACATGTGCACGCGCGCACACACTCACACACACACACACACAGGCACACAAAACACACACACTCACATCCTTTTTCACAGAATGACCACAATATGAACCCGACACTTCTCAGAAACTGGGCCAAACCATATGTCCTTCTGCATATTTTGGGATCAGACTAATTCATTTTGATGATAGCATAAAAAATGATATCTTCCAAAAAAACACAGAGAGAGAGAGAGAGAGAGAGAGAGAGAGATAGAGAGGAAATATGAAGACAGGAAGAACAGACAGAGCTGGTAAGAGACTAAAAGAAAAAAAAAGAACGCGAGAACAGGAGGGAGGGCTGTGGGGAATAGATGTGAAGAATCCAAATTTTGGAGGGAGTTCCAGGAGGGTAAAATAAGATTGAACCTCAATAGGATCAGCATCCAGGGCAACATTTGAAAAAAAAAAAAAGTTGAAAAAATTAACATGGATAAAATGATCTGTAATTAGGACAAACAGCACTAAAAGCAAGTTCAAAGATAGTTGCTGTTTTGTTTTGTTTTTTACACTGTGGGTGCGTAACGGGTTTTTGTAGATTCCCCAGGATGGCAGGAGTTAAAAGAGAGACTAATAAATGCTAAAAAAAATTAAAAAAAATTAGAGCAGGACATAGAGATGCAGGGTAGAAGAAATTTACTATCGAGATACTAATAATCAATCTAAGGATGAATGAAAAAAAAAGTGCCCAATGAGAGGGTCAATGGTGAAGAGGAAGTAGACAAAGGTGAAGCCTGCTGATGGTGCTCAGACCAGCAGGAGGGTCATAGAAAAAGAAAAGGGGAGAAAAGGAGAAAAGGGGAGTTTAAAAAGCAAACCCCCTACAGCATTGAGCCGTGATCCATCATAAGGAAGGGCATAAAAAAACTCACAACAAGTGTCCCCCAACGCACTTAGCCCCTCATATAGCTCACCAAAAAGACCTCTATTGTCGCTGACTGAGGCCTTTAATGGATATAAAAACTGACAAACTGAGCTTAAGAAAAGCCCAGTTTGCTGTACAAAGACAGCAAGCAAAGGTTCATGGGAGGGGGGAGAAATGGTGCAAAAACAAAGAGAAGAAGGAAAGCAGGTTTACACAGCAATGTAGGTTAAATTAAAGAGAGGTGAGCTCATGTGAGGAGATTCTATGCAGTTTGGATGCAGGAAATATAGCTGTGTTGACACTTTCTGTTTCCTTTTACACAAAGAGAATTTAAACAGGAATTCTTTATTTATACACAGTGTGGCGTTGCTATCTATTCTCTCTGCATGTGGATAGACAGCTCCATCCAAACACAAAACTTTACAATAACAGTAAAGACAAATGGAATAAGTTGTGTTATATTTAGTATGACAACTATATATCAAGAAATGCACTTGTTATAATCTCTTTGTTGAAATCCCTGATGAAAACAGTTTATTTTACCTTAACCTATATTTAGTCAACTTAGTCCATATTTAT
The DNA here is from genome assembly GCA_020466265.1 of Siphamia tubifer. Lineage (NCBI taxonomy): Eukaryota > Metazoa > Chordata > Actinopteri > Kurtiformes > Apogonidae > Siphamia > Siphamia tubifer. Next base: position 14,672,803 of record CM035785.1, read on the forward strand.
ATTTGATTAATTCGATTTGCAATCATAACAGCACTAAATGCTGCTTTACCTGTATTAACCTATATTAAACCTTTCAAGTGTGAAGTGAATAAGAATTTAAAAAAATCTAAATTTTTTTAAATTTATTTTTTACATTGGTTTTATTATTAAAAATGTGACTAAAGTTAAAGAACATTTGATTTAATTATTATTGTTTTTAATATGGTTTTATTAAGAAGTTATTTAACATTTTTATTAAACAACTACCTATATATTAAAACATAATGATGCAACAGTTTTTTCAGATGGATTTATGTATACAATGTTTTAGGGAACGACCTTTGTGTTAAACTGGGTTTTTGTTGTTGTATTTTCTGTTTTGTTTTTTGATATAAACCTCTAAAACCCTGGCCACAAACGAGGACAGAAAACCCACAGCCGTGTCTTAAGAGGTTAACTTATGTGATCACAGAGCGCTTCAAATTCTACAACTAAGGTGAATACTTTTTTCATTGTATTGCTCCGGGTCTAAAGAGACTGCCCCCATGTGGTTTGGAGAACAATGTCTGTATAATGCTTTAGGAAATTATCTTAAATTATGTGTCCACAAATGAGATGTCATGCATGAAATGGTTAAACAGTTGAATTGTAAGACAAGTTTGAATGCAGAATGTAACTATGTGAACTTTTTCTCATGTGTAGAATGTTTCCTTCAAAAGAACAGCTTTAACCAGTGCAGTATTAGGCCATGCATAACGGGGCATTGAAAACCTACACTCTACTTTGCGCTGTGCAAAATTAAAACTCATTATTGTGATGCATTCTTGATTGTATTTTCTTCTAAATTAACAACAAATTATGTTAATAAAAATGCTCAAATAAAACAAGTCATTGGATTTTGACTGGAGAGTCACACTGTCTTTTTCAGTCTCCTCCAATCTCAAGTCAATGCCAGTATGTCAGAAAACATAACATAATTGTCTTTCAGTTGACAAGAACTAAAAATACACAGACAATAGCATTGAGATGAGCAGAGGCAAGGGGAAAAAAAAGGAGCAAAAATGTTTTGTCCTTCAGCACTGTTTTCACTTCACTTTCCCATCCCATGCAAGTGGCTGCAGAATAAACGGATATGTGAATTAAACTCCATTGTTTTAAAAAAGATCTGCTGCTAAATTTAGGCCCTGCCCTTGTTCTTCTGCAATGTGAAAGAATTTGCCGGTTCTGTTTTGTTTGTATGTTTTATTTTCTTCCTTTCCTTTATCCCATGTTGTCATCTCTGGCTACATACATACATCTCATATTGTTTGAACAAGTGTGAGCACTGTGTCTGTGCATGTGTCACGGCAAAAAGGAAGCACACACAAAAACATACACATACACACATATATAGTTCAGCCATGCGATTTTTGCAATTAGAAAAGACACAAAAATAATTATTCTGCAGCGCAGTCAGTCGACATATCCTGAGTCGATGATGCACGGATCACGTGTTTAATAAAAAAGGTTAATCAGTTGTTAATCAGAGGATTAATAACTTGTTATTTTCTTTACAAAACCATTAATATTATGCCATAAATATTTAATGTTGATAGGTCTTTTTTTTTTTTTTTTTTTTGATGGGGAAGAAGGCATGGGGGTGGGCGGGATATGTGTTTGGTGATGCAGGGCAGAGTGAGCAATATTCAGGCATTAATGTGCATTAATCATGCTTTGGTGAAGACAAATAAATTCATTCATGTTTATTAATACAACCTTGGAGAAAACAATACTCTTTACATTATTCACCAAGTTATTAATAAAGGATTTATGAAGAGGAGGACCACAGGACAAAGAATCAGGGAAAAAGAGAAGGCAGAAAGGAAGAAATAAAGAAATGGGAGCAGGAGAGGCCAGAGTAAGAAAGCCAGGAGCAAAAGTTCATTAATGTTTAGCATGGAGGAGGCATAAACACTTAGTGAGGGCATGTGTGTTTTCGTGTGTGTGAAACTGAGTAGTCCACCACTGGAAAGCTGGGGGTTAAACTGAGATTTTCTGCCCTTGCTCTTTTTCTCCTTAATAAATTACCCTGCCCATTTGCTAATCAAAGCAAAACAAATATTGCTTTTCATTCGCTCCATTTGTTTGAATGAACATACAGACATTCCCAAAATACTCATTCCCAGCTCAAATGTAATTAAATTGTGCCTTTAGTGAAAACATGCAGTGGTACTCCAATTAGTTGTGTTTTTGTCGTCAGGAAAAGACGGAGAATGGCAGTGGGTGCGCCCCGGGCACCTCGGTGTCCCAAAATGGAAGTATGTCTTGGCGGATGATGCGGGCAGTAGGGAGCGAGGTTGGCAGGGGGTGGGGTTGCAGTGTGTGTGTGGGGGGGGTGTTGTTAGACAATGTTTGGGTGCAGGAAGCGGATTGTATTGACAGAAATAAGTGTTTGCAGAGTTGGTGGTTCGTTTGGTGATATGACAATATTTAAGTGCTGTTATGTGAGGAAGACGTATCACTGTCTTTATAGATTGCGATAATAAGGGTATTTAGGATTAAAATGTAATTCTAATCAAAAACACTGTTCAAGTGTCATTTTTTACATTCATTTCCAAACTGGAAATCCCAAATAAAACAAAACAAAACAAAAAAACAAGGGATTTTACACAATTGTGCAAATAATAGTGACCCCACTTTCCATTGTGTTCCTTATATGGTCGAAGCCACTGTTCTCAGCTCAGCTCAGGTCAGAGTTGAACCTTTTACACTATCCCCAACTGCTTTCCAAAGCAAGTACTTATCATTCTTTAACTCATATGCTTCATTTGAATCTAAATTGATTTTAAAATACACTGACAGTCAATGGATGTAGAACGATAGAGGGTGTGTTTGTCATCTTTTGTGCTGCTCTGTATCATACTTCTATTTTGGGGGTGTCATGACTTTAAAGGTTCATAAGCCATACAGTAATGCAGTAGGAAGACAAAAAGAATAAAACCATGTAAAGGTCAGAATTGCCAGGGTCGATGCAACAATATAGAATTCTACACATCATAACCTACAGGCCACAGGCATTAAACAAAAATAGAATTCACAAAGAGATCCCAGAGAGCATTTTTCAAAACACTAACATCTAGATATTGAAGAAAAATGATAAAATGTTTATAGGATGGCAGATGTGTCAGTGTTGTGTTCATGTTCATCCATTTACACTCCTGCTTGTCCTCTCCTTGTCCATTTAAAATGCTTTCCCCTTTGTCTTTGTCTTAAGCTCCAAATTGTGTTTCTATTGAAGGGCTATATGGATTGCTCTGCAAAATGTCATCCGTCAAGCTGTCGATGAATCCATCCTTTCATTTAATGATCACCCTACCTGATATGCATTTTACATGGCTCCATATACCTTTAATGGGAATCAATAGAAAGCAAATAATGCTGGAAGCTAGTAAGCTGTATGTCTGACGGACGGATGTGGACGCCTGGTATTTGTCAATACGCAGTGCCGTGTTCTTAGCCATGCGGCTTTGTACTGTACACGCCTGAATGAATGTAGCTGCAGAGGTGGCTCATTGTGGGTTAGACACTGGCTTAGAAACGAGTCTGGGGCTACATTTTCCCAGTCGGCTTGTCTTCATAAACTAAGAGAGAGAAAGAAATTGAGTGAAAGAGACAGAAAGAATGGAGAAGTAAATGATGAAGGCGGAAAGAGAGAAAGAGCGAAGAGACAATTAATGAAAAAGAGGATGAAAAAGATATGCGGAGCAGGTTTAAAAAAAAAAAAAAGATGCAGTGAAAAGGCCAAGAAGGGAAGGATAGATGGCTATTCGGTGCGGTTTCAGTTAAATACTGATTTCATCATACGATTGAGGAGGAAGGGGGTCGGGGTGTGTGTGTGTGGGGGGGTGACTGTGGCTGTGGCAGCTCTAAAACACATAACTTTTTACGAAGTGAAAATCAAATATTAAAAATGACAGGCCTTATAAGTGTGCTGAGTGAGCTCGGGTCACGGAGGGAGGGAGGCGCGGGCGGCTTGTCAGCTACTATCTGTCAGGGCGAATTAGAAACAATCAGGGCCGAGTGAAAGGGAAGGTGATTGTTATTAAGCGGCGGGGCCCTGCGAGCGAGCGCCCCAGATGTGGCCGTGCATATAAAAGAACAGGAAGCCGGCAGTTTAATTCAGGAAGCTTGCCGGGGCGAGTGAGCAATGCCACAAAGGAGGAGAAGGAGGCGGTGGGTGTTGGGAGGATGTGAGGGGGTTGGGGCTTCTTGTCGCTAATATGCTGGAAGTTACTTTGATAACACATTAGGGTCTACTGTGGAAAAGTGGAATGATGCACCTTGATTCTTTTTTCTTTTTTTCCCCCTACTCTGCTCATCAGTCTTTGTCCATCCCGCATGAGGAAATGGCAGGTCATCCCGTAGAGCAATAGGGAGAATCAGGTGAAATCTAGATAAGTCGACTTTAACACACACACACGTACACGAGAGAAGCAGCAGACACAGCCAAGCCCATATATCAATTACAACCTGATATCCTGGGAGGATGATGGGACGGCGAGAGAAACCCCTAAGCGCATGTGGATATGTGGATATGTGTGTGTGTGTGTGTGTGTGTGTGTGAGCTCCTATTCTCATTGCCCAACCCCCTCTAGAACACTCTTTTAACCTTTTTTTTCTCTTTAATAATCACCTCACAGTCCCTTTCTGTGCCACTGTTGATGTCTGGCTGCGCACACAGTTTGTCTTCATGTGGACGTAGAAGTTGATCGACGTGGACATGACTCGGATTTGACTCCTTTGCTAGTCCTGCTATCTGTCAAGTTGCCCCCCTAAAACTCCTATGAGACAGACATCAACGCCCACGGATCCCTGTCAGGGAGAAAGGGAGCGACAGGGGGTGCAGTGGGGATTGCCTGGTAAAGTGGGGGCTGGTTGATGTGTACAATATGTTAGTAAGAGGGATGGTGGGGGATTGGAGGGGGGGGTTTGACTGATAGAGAACGACAGTAATCTGCCGAGAGGATGTAGACGCAAAGGCACATTGGCCGTTGTGATCACATCACAGTTCGCATGTAATCTGCGAGCAACTCCGAATAAAGTGTGACTGAACTTTTAATTTATTACGCTAACATTAAGTAAATGTGATCACTTGAACGGGAATATCGATGATGCAACTGAAGACAGATGCAATGTTCATTAGATGTTTGATTTGACCGTACATTCAGCCAGTCACTGCGAGCCTCCGAGACAGAAAGTCAAGTGGATCCATTGCCTCTCGCATAGTTTCACTTAACCCCAGTTACATGAAATCAATGGGAAGTAAAGATGGAAGAAAGAGTAGAAATGAAGGAGGTTGTTAAGATACTTACTTTCATATAGTGCCACTGTCTGTGAGTTTGAAGGGCTTTGATTTCTGTTTACTTTGTAGTGAGATATCACATGGAATTTTCCCACCACTTAAGATACACTGATCATCCAATGGGTTACAATAAAACCAGCTTGTCGCACTCTCTCTCTCTCTCCCTCTCTCCTTCACTCTCTCTCTCTCTCTTGTCGTCTTTATCATGGGGATCAGTCGAACGCTCACCTAACATGAGCCGTCTCTGGTTTCCACCTCCCAGGTTTTTTCTCTCCGTTGCCGCTGCTGATGTAGTGGAGGTTATGGTGTTAAACACGAAGCTGCTAAACGTTCCCCAAGGTAATAACAGTCGGTGTATGTACAGTACTGTGCTGAGCGGTGACGGGAAGTTGCTGCCAAGTAGTGTGGAAGCAATGGAGTTGGAGTGAAAGAGTCGTCACAGTAAAGACACAACAGAGTCAAAGAAATATTTAAAAGATTAGCAGATAGAAAGGTGGAAAAGTAAAAGAAAAAAGTGTAAGAGAGAAGAAGGTGGAATGCCGCTGAAATCAGTGGGACATGATGGTTGATGTGATATTATTACATGCTAGTTTGACAGCACAGGTGTATGCACTGCAGTTGTGACTGAAGGTGTCACATTTTCCACTCTATCCCATATTATATGAGTTTAAGGCATAATTAAAGGTGCCTAAACACTTTTAGGAAATGTGTCTTAAATAGCTGGTGATAGTGAAGGTGATTAACATTACTTCATCTTTTCTGTGCATTTTTTTGTATTATCAAATGGTTTCAAGGTAGATTAAATATATCATAACTCACTGAAAAACATTTAAGAAAGGGAAAACGTGTTTTTTTCTTTTTTTTACAGATTTTGACCAATATTAAAAGAAGTTAAACAAAAAAAAAGGTTTGAAGTCACATTAGCTGCCTACTTAAGTTAACTGAGCATGTATTTTACCTTCCAGATATACATTTCAGAAAATCAAGATCATTGTTTCATTAATAATGTGATGTCACTGGATGATAAGAGAAGCATGCACATGTTGCAGCCTGTCTTAAAGGAGTGATATTTTTTTGTCAGCAAATTTATGTAAAATCTCCTGGACCAATTTACATGAAATCTTCAAGAAAGGTGTGAGGTGGGCCAGAGTAGATCCCATTACATTTTGATGAAGGTAGGCTAAAGGTCAAGGTCACAAAAAATGTGTTTTTGCAATGATAAGAGGGAAAACCAGGTAAAATGTTTGTGATCCCTCTGTATGCAATAGGACAGTACTGTAATAATTTTTAGGATGACGTAGTTAGACGCCAGAAGGTGCACGGAGTCCAAAGAAAGTTACGAATGACTAAACAAAATGGTGGATTTTGGAGCTTAACGACTGTTGTCGCTTCTGTAAAAAGAATTGAAAGATTGATGACATTTTCTCATATTGTTCACTAATCTTTGATAAAAGGAAATCACCACCCATTGTTCTTCTTCTATGGTCGTTTCCAGTTGTTTCTCTCTGACTTTGTTACGCCCGCCCTCTGACTCTATACTTCACCGTGATTCGTCGGCCAGTTTCAAGGAAATCTAGCCAAAAGTTACATTGAGCGTAACTAGACTATGGTAGCACATAAGATTTGCTGCTGCTAGGAGTCTAGCATGGCTAGGCTAACATTTCTCAGTCATCTTCATAAACTGGAAATGTTATTCTTGGATCTGAATTATTTATTCATTAAAAAACACAGGTCCATCTTCGCCATCATCTGAACTCGCTTTATCCTCACTAGGGTCACGGGGGTCTGTGGGGGCCTAATCCAGCTACAATGGGCAAAGGTGGGATACACCCTGTATGAGTCTCCAGTTCATCTCAGGGCTGAACATATATAGACAAACAATCACTCTCACATTAACACCTATGGGCAATTTAGATTAACCAATTAACCTATCAGTGCATGTGTTTGGATGGTGGGAGGAAACTGGAGTACCTGGATAAAACCCACAGGGAGAACATGCAAACTCCACACAGAAAGGTGTGGTGTGGGATTCTTGCTGTTAGGCACGAGTGCTAACCACTGCACCACTGTGCCACCCTCAGCCACTTGTGTTCATTAATAAAACTAAGAACTGAATATTTCACACAATTGGCTCAAGTTTTGGACACATTTTCAGTCTTAAGTACAACCGCTAGTGCTGATAAACAATTATGTTGCCCTCGTAGAAATGTTTTTTGAAAGTCTTGACTCTATATGTGTAAATGGTAAGTGCCGTAACAAGTTCTAAAATGTTACAAATTAACAAGGAATTGAAACCAGTTTTAGAAATCCACTTAATTACTTAATAAAGTACAGATAGCTTTGTGGCACCTGAAAGATTCAAATTCAAACTTTTTGAACTGTTAGGATCCAAATAAATGAACCAACCACTAATAAGTTGATTTGGGAAAACATGACCCCTTTAATGGGTTGAAACTGATTTCTATTTTCATTATCAAATTAAAGTTTTGCAGTGGTTTTAGCTTGATGTTGGTGTTTTCGAGTCCACAAATTGGGACCAAGATTAATGTGGAAATCTCTTCAAGCTGAAAAATGTTTGTTCCTACATGCTCTGAACAAATCAATCTACTGCACAGGATCTGTACATTTTATCAACAGCAGCCGACTCAGCAGGTCTGATTAGTGTCTTATTGAGCTGTAGTTATTCTAATTTGACTAAACATGGGGAAATACCATAGGTTTGACAAAGTTAAAATATGATCCATTTCATACGCTCAAAAATACCTTTTAGTTTCAGTTGATTTAAGGGAATGTCAGCAGAATCTTGTTCCTTATCACAAGTGATAAAGTGATTCCCCATCTTGTCCCCCTCTAAGCAGACAGCTGACACGTTCTAAAAGTAGTTGTGGCCAACGGTGCAGATGCAGGATGGAATACAAATGAGTCTCTCAAATCTCTCATCACTTGTTGCTCATTTCAGTTTGTCAGCCAGTGCACGCTATATCTTATCAATGGCTGAACTATTTTAAATGTGCGCACCACATGCTCCAAAAAAAAAACAAAAAACATAGATATTACTTCATGCTGCTTGAGAAATTGCAGCAATTCACTTTATCCTGTTAAATTATAATGATATGTTGGGCTACCACTTTTAAATAAGTGCAAAGACACTGAATTTTTATGAAAATATGAATCCCATGATTAAAAATTAATCGTATGCACACTCTCTAACTTGCAGACGTAATAAATACAGTAACTAAAAAAGCATTTAATAATTAAAGGAAAATTTATTCTTAAGATTAGGCAAAACATAATTGAAATTAAATACAAACTTGGAAACTTTAATTAATCTGGCTCTTAAAATACATGTGATCTTGTTTCCTTCCACATTTCATTTGGTGTCTTCTCTGCTGTTTGATATACTGGTTTCAGCCTCATTGATAAACAGACTTACACTGTATAATATAGTATTACTAATAAGTTGCCATTTTGATCTTGGTTTATTACAAGTTAATAATGCTTCCAGTTTGAACAATTTAATAGAATGTTACTTCATTATGTATTATTTAAGCCTAAAAAACCTAAACACACTGTAATCAAAAGTATCTTCTGAAGTAAAATGCTTAATAACTATTGATCCATTAATCTTATCAATATTTCAAATATAGTAAACTGCCAAGGTACTCATCTTCTTTAAATTTAAAATACCTTTATTTTATGGGCAAATCATAATTAAAATACGTCAACGCATTTCGGCTACAAGCCTTCGTCAGGAAGTGAGCCGTCTCTACAGTGTGACAAACTATATTTAAGAAGCATCGTATCAACATATTTGAATAGTTTAGGTAAAATGCAGTTTCTCAGCTTTCCAAAGTCATTAGACATTGAAAATTGTCTTAGTTAATATGGAAACATAATCTTCCACAACATTGACTCACTAGTAGTAAATCTTATGTAGTTTGACAAATGACAGTGGTTTTAAGTGCTTGTTTTTATGTTTAGCTATTGATATATTTTATTGAAGGAAGTATCTTTTTCATTATTTCCCCCTTGTTTAGTCTAATAACTTTGAATTTACTATAAGTTTTTATGGACATCTAACTGAAATATAGAAATGCATTAGATTTTCATTGAAAAATGTAAAATAAAGAGGGTAATATAGTAATAAATGGTGATAAATTAATAAATGAGGAAAAAAAATATTTGGAAGTTGCCACAAAAATACTTTCACAGCCTTTAAGGGTTAAGAAAACTAGTATGTAGGCCACTGCACACTGATGCACATTGTCAAGTGTTTTTTTTTTTTTGCTTCCTAGTTATGATGTTACAGCTCTATTTAAATGAAATCAATTTTTTAAACAACTTTCCATTGCATGCTGTTACCAACTGACAAGAAATGAATTGTTATTTGTAGAAATAATTGTTTGAAGTGCCATAAACCGTGATAGATTGGATTTCACCCAGATAGAGAAAACTAAAGTGTCTTCCCCCCACAAAGAACTGACCTAAATTTGTTTCTTGATGAAAAAAGCGAAGTTATATACAAATAAATAAATAAATAAAATCAGTGCTATTTTTCAGGCTTTATATTTAATGTCAGTTAGAGGAAGCAACACTGTATGTGAGTAAAAAAAAACAAACAAAAAAAACCCAGGAAGATATTGATGCTATAGCAGGTCGACATGAACTCCCTAGACTTCAATCAAGTCCAATTCTCCCTTTTCTACAGGAGTCCAAGTCCGGGCCATGTCTAAGATTTCACAACGATTAGTGAGAGAAGGATGAGGGAGGATATAGAGATGTACCAGACCAGCATTAGTCATTAATCACCAAGAGGGTAGGGAGGGATGGAGAGGGAGGACTGTCCTGGCATTGCCCAGCATGGGTCCTGTACTTTTGCTGTCAGGACCACCGGGGGTCCCGTGTTTGACTGCAGTGTGGTACGTCAGCAGGAGTGCAGGAGGAGTTTCCTAATCCAAGGGTCTGGGAAAAAGGAGGGGGGTGGGATGGGGTAGGGTCCAGCATGTTCAGATCACAGTATATTCACTGTGTCTCAGTTTATTACCAAAATCGAATGTGCTTGAGAGTGTTTTGCAGTTCTAGTTACACTGAAAACTGTTTAAAATGGAACAGAATGTAAAGTTTACATTGCTGAGGATTTTATCTGTAATGACAGCTGGCATTTAAATTTCTAATCTGGATAAATGAGAATAGGGGAAAATGCTACTCTAAATGTACACTACAGTATTTCTTTTCAGTTTCTCCACAACACATGGCTCAGCTGCTGTGTACGTTTTAGGATTATTTCAAGAGTTGAAAAGCTGAAATAACTAAACATATCAGCTCTTTCTTTTACAACTGAACGTCACACAAAAACATAGCATGTTATATTATTAAAAGCTATAATGTATTGTCCCAGAAACATCATACTTTGAACCTGGACTTGAACTTTTGAGCATTTTACAATGACAGGTTTTCAGTCATTGGAATTTTCTTAACATTTTCATCCATCTGTCAACTCAGGTAACAGTTACAAGAAACCAACGGGGGTATTTAGTAGGAGACTAGAGTATCTTATGTGTCAAATCATTTTAACTACAGTAAAACTATGCAGAAATTTAAGTAACGTTCAACAGGGTTCAGTTTTATTAGGAACCTTTTTAGCATCCAATTTCCACATTTTGGAATTTTATCCAAAGGAAAATTTGCTGTGGTTAAGGTTAAGCAGGGTTTGTGGTTTCAGTTAAATGTTTTTTTTTTCTTTTTTCTTTTTTTTTTTTAAAGAAAACCTCTACCAGTGAGCACTATAAGCCTCTACAATCTTAACATTCTTGTCTTATTGCACATGGCTTCCTACACTGACACTGGACATAGACAATGGCCATAAACTGTGTTCTCTCATTTCTAACAGGTCATGTGACTTTAGAGTCACGTCATGGTAACTCTGCATTTTCGTCTAAGAAAAAAAGTTAATATATGTATGTGCAGCCAGAAAAGTGAGTGATGCAAATGTGAAAATAAGTGTTTTTCATCATTCTGTCTGTCATGCAAAACAGTTAATATCACCAGTAGGATGAATAAATGTTTTTGGTTTAAAATCTGAAATTATTTAAGGCATACTGTATATTTACAGACAGTATAGGAAAAGATAACATTTACCAACTGCAACAGGCTATGACATCTGCTTTTTTCTTATCCATTCGGCATCTCTTTTGGACTGAGAGGAGAGAAAGAACACTTTAGTCTATGACCTAATGACCTTTCAGAGAAACCATTCCAATTGAACATGAATACATTATGGCCAACTGGTGGAATGCACTTGTGACAGAGCTTTGAGGAAAGAGCAGCTGGGGTACAGGGTTTTGATTTTCTTTTTTTTTTCTGAGTTCTTCAGCTTTAAAAACCATTGAACTTTAAACCACACATGCCATGAGAAGGAGTTTTGCTGGAAAATGGTTTCCACTTGTGTTTAGTGTGTACACAAGCACAATCCTTGTCACATTCTGCTGTGAAGCAGCTCATCATTGTGGTGGGAGGCAAGGTGAAGCAGGGTGACCATAAAACCAGAATGGCCTTCACTTAGTGTTCCCTGCATTCCCCATTTTTCTCTCTCACACCCCCCACCCAACCACCCACCCCTCCCTAGGCCCATTCCCCTCGTCTTATTTTTTTATTTTTTATTTTTTTCTGTACTATGAATAAATTTAGTCTGTCCCGGACATGAAAATGTCAAATACCTAAAATACACCTAGGCTAAATAGCATATTAATTTTTAATGCCTGCTCATCCTATGCTGCTATTCTCATATCAGGCCTGTCTGCCAACAGCTGTTGCTGGCTCTCCGGCTGGGAATTTATCATCCATCTAGCTAAAGGAGGGGAGAGAGAGAGAGAATAAAAAAAAGATGGGAGACATTGTTCAGAAGACAAGGAAAAGGGGAGAGACACAACCATGTTTTCATGGATCTCTACCTCGCATTTATATCACCCACACCTCGCAACTTTTCTTACTTTGATATACGAGTGGGATTCAATTACACTAATGCCAAACATAAATTGTTCAAGATTCCTTCCTTTTTCTCCCTTCCGATGTGCACAATCTCCTCATACATAAAAGAGAAATAAGGAGCAGAGTGGTGACATTGACGCTGGAGGTAGTGACATTGGGGAGAGCAGCAGAGGGAGGCGAGATGCACTGAAGCAATGTGCCAGTGTGGGTGTTGAATGCCACCCATGTGTGTTTTTAGGTGGCATGTGGCGGATGATTATCATAGATTATCACAATCCAGATTGTTACAAGTTCTGTCTGCGCACATAGCAGCAGTGTACTGTAGCTGTGTGACTGCATGTGTGTGTGTGTGTGTTTTGGTTTAAGAGAGTGCCTTTGGGGATAAGACTAAATGGTGAGTGAATGACGAACAGTTGGAGTGTGTGAGTCTGTGTGCATTTACTTGTGTGTATGTGTCATGTTGTTTTATCCTTACAGTGGAAGAAGCAAATATCAGACAGAGTAGAGAAAAATGTGGAAAAACCTCGAGTTGAAAGAGCATTGTGGATGAAGTATGAGCCGTGTGTGAACTTACCTTAACACACCAACAGCATACTGGAGTGCAAGCTGTTTGTTAGGATCAAGTGGCCTCTCACTGTCACTCCTGACTGACTACTGCTTACTGGAATGACCACCTGGAGGGAGAAACAGAGAAGGAGAAAGATTAGGAAAGGTGACAGTGAAATATAGACCCGATGGAAGACGGACAGTGGATACATCAAGAAAGAGAAGAGTGATGTGTGGAGAAGGCAAAGAGAGAAAGAGAGGGAGAAGGAGGGGAGGTGGCGGTAGCAGCGAGGGGGGGGGGGGGGGGGGGGGGGGGGGGGGGGGGGGGGTCGATGTCAAGATGAAAATCTAACAAATTCAGAGAGCAACACTGCAGAGGTCAAGGGAACGCAGCCGAAAAAGGTTAAAGATGAAATCAAAGCCGGCGTGCTGCGGTGCCCGGAGGCACAGCTGAAAATCTATCCCTCCAAGGCAAGGCCACCGCTGACGCGAGGCAGACAAGAAGCTAAATACTGCACGCCACTCGGGGATCTTTCATTTTCAACCGATCAATAAGGGCTTATATTTATCAGGGCCTCCAAGCAGCTGCCACGTCTGACAACCTCCACTTCATTTTCGCACTCCTCTTCTCTTTTCTCCTCCTCCTCTCTTCTCCTTCTTCTTCTTCTTCTTCGTCGTCCTCCTCCTCCTCCTCCTCCTCAGCCACACATGCTAAATTGAGACTCATCGACCATGAAAAGGGGCAAAGACCCAGGATTGCCATTAACCCCCCTCGTGTCACTAGACAGTCTAACACACACACAGAAATGCCCTGGAGATACAATTCTGCTAAAGGTCTGTCTCCCCCTTCTTTAAAGAAACATGCCTTATCATTATGGTCTTGGCACAGACACCAGCACCTCTTCATGTCTTTTGTTCCTCAAGCTGCCCATGCCACCCAGGACACATATGCACAGTCGCCTCCATTTTTTTTTCTTTTTTGGGGGGGGTGGGGGGTGTTGTTGGTTTTAGTTTTCTATGTAGCCACACCAACCTGCCACAACCTCATTTTACTTTACACCTTGTGCATTTTACACTATATTTATTTTAAATAACAAAAATGTCCAATCTCAAATTACTGCTATAAATCTGGGGAGCATTATAAGAAGAGGAAGATTGGGTTTAGGGGGTCTGAGTTAAAATAACTGGCTGTCTAATCATCTGCACAACAATATTTGCTGTGAGGCATTCTAAATAGATTATCGCTAGTCCATCTGTGTCATCATTGATTTATAAGGCATTAAGCTGCTTGGGGAAGAGATAGGGCCTCGCCTTCTCTGCTGTTAAAGGGGCTTCTTGTCGAAAATCAGGGGCACAGCAATAGAACAACTGTGGCACTCGTCTAACCTCCCCTTTAATCATCAGGCGAGAGGAAGTGAAAATAGGACGGGCGTATCTGGTTTTTTCGAAAAGGGAAGTATGAATCCAAATTTTCTGCATCTCTTTTTGTTTGGCGATACAAAGAGACTGGGAGGAGGGGAGGAAGTACAGGAAAAAAAATACACAGAGAGAGAGAGAGAGAAACAAATAGCGCACACAAACACACATGCACATACACACATGCAGAAAAAAAAAAAAAAAACAAGGGACATCATTAACATATGAATGCTATATGCAAATGGTAGGGAGAGAGCAGATGTTGTTGCATTTAATTGACCTATATGTGAATTGCATCCAAACCTTTCAGTGTGTTTTCTGGGCCCATTGAGTAGAGTTTTGACTGGCTTTCTAGTAGCACTCAACACATGAGCAGGGGGAACAGCGACTTTAGCAGTGTTTAAACATAAGGAATGAGAAGACTTATGATAGAATAGAATAGAATAGAATAGAAGAATTTAGTTGATTTCTAAATTGTTAAACAACAATAATCATCACAAATTCAACTTTTCTTCCATAACTTTAACCTTAAAAGTACTCACCTGAACATAGAATCATAAGCATTTTGTACTAACATTCGGTGTGGATGTTTTTTTTGGATAGTTTAGGCATAGTGAACACATTATTATGTGTATTTTTAATTGGTAACATCAAAATTTGCAATTAGTACCTTATCAGCAACGTTGTCACCTACATGCATTTCTATTACAAGTGACAGGTTCTGTAGTAAAAGGTAATGGACAAAGGCGCTGGTCCACTGTCCATTTATGCACAGTTTTAGGAGTAAAGTGATTAATTTGTGTTGATAGGGTGTTTTACACACTATTAGTATTGGCAGAAGTTGGCGCTAATCGTGGCTGATGAATTATAACAGATTTCTAAAGTAGAATTTTTGACTAAAGAAAAAAAAAAAGAAAATCTACTCAAACTGCTTATCTTTAAAGTGTATTCCCAAATTTATAAGATCCACATTCATTTAGTTGATTGATTTCTTCATTCAAGTATTTATTACTCTGAATGCTCAGTTCAAGGATCAAGTCAAGAATTCTATTTACATTTGTGGATTTGTGGAGAGTAATGATTAATGATTGAACGATATGGATTGTTTGGGGCCAATACTGATTTGTTTTTACGTGAGCCTTAGCTGATGACCGATACAGGCCACTGATAGTTCTAAACCAATATTTGGAGCCAAAACAGATTTTTTTTTCTCTATGAAGTGATAACAAATGTCAGAAAATCTTTTTTTTGTTGTTGTTGTTTTTTTTAAAGGAAACATTTATTGAATATTCAGCTACTGGTAAAAAATAAAGGAGAAAGTAAGGTAGAACAGATAACAGTAGCATTTCACATAATAAAACATATGTTTAGATAAAAACAAAACAAATTGATTCTTCAAGTGAGTTCTTTCAAAAATAATCATCAAGGTGAGGTTGAACATGTCACAGTTTCTCCAAAAGGACTGAGGTGCAATGAAGTTCACCTGTCGGTAAATCATGGCAACAGGAAAAAGAGCAGATCGGCCAATGCAACAGGCCCATATGATACATGAAAACAACAAACAAACAGAAATATCATTAATATCCATATCCATTATGATATGGACCAATCAATTGGCTATTGGACGATTCCTGACAGACTAAAATTACTGCTATTATATTGGTCCTGAAAATATCCCATTTGTCAAAGTCTAACTGTCCATCATACATTTACAGATCCATTGCTGCCCATAAACAGAATCCAAACTGCTAAAACTTGTACGTACTGCATAATGAACTTAGGTACTGTAACTCAATTCTAATTGTACGTTCAGTTGTTCATCTGAGTGTTTCTGATTTGATGTACTCCTGTTTAAGGATGCTCTACTGGTAACATGTTAGGCAGGATGCCAAGGCCAAGATGGAAAGTGGGAAGTCCATTTACACTTAGATTTATCAATCCCTCTGAATACATTCAATACTGCAGGTATAGACTGAGACAGAGACAGACAGAGACAGAGAGGAGGGAAAGTCACGCATTTTACACTGCAATGTTTGCATGGGTGAGCCATGAAAAACACAGATGCTATTTTCATCTGGGCCTCTCCATGTCTTTTTTCTTCTTCTCTTTCCCCCGTCTTCGCTCCCTCCCTCTTTCTTTTATTCTCATACTCTATCCTTCTCTTCCTACCTCCGCTCCTCCCCCTCCTTCCCTCATTCTTGGGAATGTCATTAAATTGTATTAAATAGCCTTTTGTCCAGGGGGCAAGGACCACCCGATATATGATAATACATTAAGGCCCCAGTGTAGCAGCCACTGAGCCGAGACCATCTTAAGAACAAGCATGGTGTGTGTCATTGTGTGTGTGTGCTAAAGAAGTGGATAGTAATGCATGGAGGGAAAAAAAAAAAAAAAGATGGAGAATGGAGTTGGGGTAGACGAATAGAAAGATATAGAGAAAGAGGGAGGACGGGAGGGAGAGAGAGAGAGAGAGAGAGAGAGAACAAGGTGGTGTGGCTGCCTGCCTGCGCATGTGGCTCCCTAACAACTGTGACACATACTAATAGAAACATACCTAATAAATTACAAGCTTTCAGGGTCTGGCAAGCTGACATTTTCTCTGTACGCGGGACAATTTCATATCTGCGGCGCAAAGTCGAGGGTCTGCTGGACCAAATTGCATCACACAGAGATGCCAGAGGATTAGCATAAAAATTAACACTTAAATTTCAGCTTATTGTCAACCCCACTCCTGCACCGGCTGCCTCACAACAATCAATTCCTCTTAGAAATCTGATTAGATTCCATGACGCTTATTATCCCAGTCATGTCTGCCTGCCCCCTCCACCACCACACACATACGGGGCCAAGTACACACACACAGACACATACACACACACACACGCTAGCATAGTTAAAGCACCGGCTACTTTTACTGCCCAGAAATTTTGTTTAAATGGGATTAAGGAGACAAATATATTGATAGGTGTGGCATTTCCTTTGAAAAATGGTGCCCATTCACATGATCTGATGTTTCTACCCTGCAAAGAAATCCATGAAGTCATGTTTGTATTGCATCTTTTCAAGTTCACTGAATGGATTGTTGGAACAACGGCGGAGGTGGTCAACCGCAGAATATGACCCCTTATTATTGACCATTTTGCATCTTCCAGCTGAAAGAATGAGCAGTGAATTTCATGATCAAATGCCAAGATGGTTTTATATCGTTTAATTCTTACCGTACCACCTTCAAATTGAGTTTCATTGCATCGTATCATTTTCAAATAAATAGCCTTCACTATTACTTTATGTTTACTGCAGATAGCTGGAATGACGCAAAGAAAAAAAAAAAATCTGCGTTTTGAGATCTCATGAGTCTGTCGCAATAAAATATTTGTCAATAACACTTTCTGTTGAAGCACATTGCACAAGTATGTACTAAAAGCACAGCTCACGTTGGGTGGCTTTGGTAAGACTCTTGATTGTTTAGACAAATGGCAGTTCATCGCATCCAGATGTCTTTAAGCTGTGCTCAACCACCATCGCTGCTTTCCAAGGCAAGGCTGAATGTATACAAACATCTCCTCATAACTGCATTCCTCATCTGGGCCTGCAAGCGTCACAGCACTCGTCACCGACTTTGGATGACAGCCCATGGTAAAAAGACTTAACATTTGATATTTCGATTTTTTTTTTTTTTTTAGGTGACCCTCAAGGGAAAATGGTAAAACATATCGTCCTGCAGATCAGCGAAAATAAATACTTTCCATATGATATGTTTCAATTGAATATATTATTTTAGATATTTCTTTATCTGAATTAAAATTATTCTAAAGGCATACATAATGCAACAGAGTAAAGTGGCAGGGAATGAGGTGCACCCTGGCCGAGATGGGTGTTATAACATAGCAGTGATACAAAGGGTCCTGAATAAAGACGCCCACGGGGTTGAGAGAAAGAGAGAAGAGAGAGGGAGAACGAACAAATCGTCTGATGTTCTAAGTGGATAACAACAGCTCCTGCTATGCAGCAGCAGAGGCGCAGAATAATTTAAACCAGCTACCCAGCTACACCACCCCTTCCCCCTGTACCCTAAACCCCCCCCCCAGCCGGCCACCCCTCTATTCTTATGTTAACACGGCTAAAGAGGAGTGGGCCACCCAGCAGCAGAAAGCAGAAACTTAAGTCCACGCTTCAGGAAAAATAATCCATCTTTCTGCTTCTCTCTTTGCAATGTAACTTTACTCACTTACACACATACCGCTTGGTAAGGGAAAGGCTGAAACAGATACAGAGGGGGAGAGCACCAGTACATTTACTGTGCCTTTAAAGCATATTACTTTTCAGACAAGAGTTTGAAGAATAATAAACCGGGTGCTTAACTGGGCTATTTTCCCTTTTGGTTAATGCCACGCAACGGCAAGGCGGGGGCGAGAAGAATTCATAAGTCTTTAAATGCAGAGTAAACACTGCTTTCTTTGTTGATTGTAGAGCTCTGTTGTGTTTTTTGTGGATCTCGCTCTCTCTTTTCCCTCTTTCTCTTACTTTCTCTGTCTATCTCTCTTTTCCAATCTTCATCCAGAAGGGCTGCTGTTGTGTTTGGTCTCCAAACAGCACATCTGAGGTACACACCTCGCTGACATTTTATAGGTTCAAACCCCAAGAATGGGAGAGGGAGAGAGTCATATTTTATACCGGCGGTTTATTTTAACGGGCGCTTGTAATTAACGCAGCATGTCCTCTATCTCCCAGCCATCTATGCCAAGGCCTTTATTTAAACAACTTTATTGTGAAATGTTTGCGTTCTCAGCGTTCGGCCAGGGCCCACACACAGAATATTATTTCATACTTCAAGGGGAGGGTGAGGGAATGGAAGGGGGGTGCTTTGGAAGAGTTTACGCTTTGAGCGGTTATTGTTTTTGATTACAGCAAGACTCTTTTTAAAACGGATCAAGCCCTGTAACCTTGCACACACACACACACACACACACACACTTAGACACACAAAGACTGAGCCTCTCACACATCGACCAACTCACAGTGAAGTTGCGAGCGGCCAAAGGAGAACCTGTTTACAGAAGGGGTGTGCAAACCTGAAGCCTTTGCCCGGGCCAAATGTACAATCTCAGCGTGATTTATGGGCGTAAGATCACACTATTTATGTCCAAATGAGAGCACTTGTTTAATGCCGCTGCTTGGGGGCTTCTTTTTAGAGTGTGTGTTTGTGTTCCTACAGAGTTTAATGGAATTTGATGGGGAGATTGAGTGTTTACATTTTGTCAAAATGACCCAGAGTTAACACGGTGCTCTACATACACAGGCGTTTCTTGCAGGCTATTGATGTACTTAAAAGATCAAGCTGTATGATATGAGCATCCTATCACAAAACACATGTGGTGAGCATGCTGTGGCGTTTGGTGAACATATGATCATGCTTATTTCCAAAACAAAACATCTAAGTTGCTGTCACAGAAGGCAATATTTCCATATAAAGGCATTGATCTAAAAACTAGTTTTACAGGAAGCACATTTGAGTTTGAGCTGGTGATGGCCAACAGAGTGTAAGCTGTCAACACATTAGCAGCTACATTTTCACACATTCTTGCACTCCCGATTTGCCTTGGTTCTACTTGGTTGCATTGGAGTCTGACTGCTAAGTTAGATATTATGGTGGACACTAATGCAGGTCTGTCTTGTCTACACTCTGAGGTCTAAAGTGTTCCCC
The DNA here is from genome assembly GCA_020466265.1 of Siphamia tubifer. NCBI lineage: Eukaryota > Metazoa > Chordata > Actinopteri > Kurtiformes > Apogonidae > Siphamia > Siphamia tubifer. The sequence continues at coordinate 14,692,776 of CM035785.1, forward strand.
ATAAACAAACCATAAATGCATATTAAAACCACATTCAGGACAGATTATGGGTTATAAAATGAGAATGCAACCCGCGTGATAATACACATAATATGCAAATCATTTAGATCAGAGTTGAATACTCTGATTCAATTCTTTGACCTTCATAAAACAGTCGCAGTACATTTTCAATCATTTTCTTATCATCTAATAATAGAGCATCCACCCTTATAATATAATATCTTACAGTGCTATATGAGGCATTACCATGCCTGCTGCCCAGCAGATCAGATGGATCACAGATTGCCTTGGGGAAGCTAAGTTTAGTATATTCTGCATTTAGCACACAGCAGAGAGTGACAGGAAAAAACCTGCAAGAGAGAGAGAGAGGGAGAATGACTCATGACAAAGGTTGTGTGTGACTACGGTTTTACTGGAGCCCACTCAGCCACCAAAACACTTCAACAAATGGATTCCAATACAAAGTGAGTGATGCCCTGGGCTTAGCTCTACACAAAGATATATCTTACAGACCACAGCATATTCTCCTTGAGATATAGAAGTGTTGACTATTGAAGGTTAAACAACTTTCTCCCACTACTTAAACACATGGTTCACATCAGAGCATCTTTCTACCTGTAATGTCTTCTGATGTTAGATTGCCTTTTGTATTCTTCTTCCACACATTTAGGGCCGTCACATATGTTAAATAAAAAAAGAAGGGTTTGGATCATACCTGTTATCTGTTTGTTCTAATTGTGGAAATATAGCCTTAACACCCACACTAAAACAGTTATTAAGAACTAACAGCTCAGCTCAGTATAAAACTAATAAAACTCATTTGATACAAGGAAATGTTTATAAATGTGTTCACGAAGTGGGGTCAGGAAAGGTTTTGCGACCACTAAATCGTATTAATCTGACTCACATCTTGGAGATTCTGTAGAAAACAGGTCAGCACTTGGCAGGGAATTGTTTGCTCTAAGCATATGAGATCTTCTGCACAAGCTGTTAACACTAAAATGCTTAATCTTTTATTTTTATTTTTTTTGCCATACTTACACATTGTTAGTTGTTTAAGAGAATGTCAATGAAGTGTCCTCATTCTTCTCAACTCCAGAGCTCTCGTCTGACCTCTGACCTCCTGATGTCAAAAGTCTGACCCTGACTCTGACCTCTCGACTCCTTTTGTTAAACTGCTATAGAAAAAAAAATGCTGCTCTATAGCTATCAGTTAAATTTCAGATCCTCATGGTCAATAGTAACAATAGTGTTTTATTGCAATGTCATTAGTTTATTCACTTAATATACTACCCTAGTGCCATGTGGAAATATTTAGTTACATGTTTCATATTTAGTTACAGTAAATGCATCTTCAGTTTTTTTTGTCTGCACTGCATATTTTATTTTGTTTGAAACTTTTAATGACATGTTGGGAATGAAGACATGCTTATCTCTATATGATTTTGAGACCCTATGAGCTTCTACTTCATACTGTTTATTTCATCTTTTTTTTTTTACCTCACCACATACACACTACCATTGGGAACTCATATAATTGTCTGTTAGCTCATAATGGAAATAATGTAGACAAAGAGGGGAAATACAATTAGAAACAGTAAATAAATATGGTTTGGTTTTTTTTCAATCTGTATGCAAGGTTTACTGAATTCAAAAGCTGAATAAGTACTATTTTATGTTGCCAGTCTTTAATGGTTCATCCAACAAATATGTACAGATATAAATATTGAGACTCTGTTTTACCACTAGCAATGATCTGCACTGCATTAAATGCTTGGTAATTTCATCATGATGAGGAAAACATATGCAAAAACATTCTTATTTTCCCCATGGATACAAGTGAGAAAAGAGGAATCTGCAGAAGCGGTCTATTCTGAAATACACCACCAGTGTGACCCATGCTGTCCTTTACACTGAACACTCTTGAAGTCTGTGCGGCTACAACCGGCTTAGTTCGTTGACAGTCATGTCTACATGCGGCACTAACACAGAGCTTTGAACCAGACGGAAAATAGCTATGATGCAGGTAGAGCATTTGTGTTGCTTCTAAACCCTTTTTTTTTCTCTAAGGCAGAGCTGCTATGGATGAAATAATCTTATTTGTGGTGTTTAACCTCAATCACCAGAGCCAAAGAAATGCAATTTTACACCACACCTAAGCCAAGGGAAAAGACAAGGATAGTATGGGTAAGGATATTATAGATAATAGAGGTGTTAGATTACACTACAAAGCCTATAAAAGTTATCAGTGCTGGTCAGGGAGACTGCCAGTCTTAGCAAAAAATCATTTTTGTCAATGAAATGTATTGTTTGAAACTGAAGTTTGCTTCCCTCTGTGTCGTTTTCCTTCCTCTGCCTTTTACTCCCTCACCATCATCTCCATTTAGCCCTCAGTCTCCATCTCCCCTCCCCCATATGTTGTGGTGTGAGAGGCTATAAGGGGATAAAGTGAGGTGTAGACACTTCTTTAGACCGACGGAGGCCAAACAGATCGAAGATAGAGAGCACCTGGTTGGTGTGTAAGCTGCGCACTAAGAACACTTATCCTCTGCCCTCTTCTTTATCATCTTCCTTTCTCCCACGTACTGTCCTGACTCCTTGCTCTTTTAATTTTTACTGTCATACTACAAACAGACGTGTAACACTGGCTGTAGACACAAACAGCCAATGTCAGAAAACATGTTTAAACAAACCGAGACTTTTTCTAACATTGTGACCAAGCTGCTCTAAAACAAACTCAAAGTGCTGTGCTTTAAGGAAAAATTATGTCTTTTAAAGTGTAATTGGTTCACTGACTATTTAAAGACCTTTAAAAACACACACATACACACACTCCCACAAACACACACTTTCTCTCTGGCATACATATGCACACAAACACATTCCCAAGTGCTCTCTAGGCCAACAAGTAGAAGTAGTGGCCATTCACTAGAGCTCTATCGATCGTACCTGGCTCCGCCAAACTCTCTACTGTGTCATTCAAAACCTTTCAATTTTTAATCACCAGCTCCAACATCGGAACAGGTTTCTGTACTGTCAAACGTGCACACACACACACACACACACACACATGTTGAAAGAATGCAAAAAGCCACAAACACACACAGCTGCAAATGCATATAAAAACTTTAAAATATGCATAAACACCCTCTACTCTTACTACCCACAGTACTTCAAACATGCCCAGCCCTCCCTCCCTACGAATATGCACACATATATTTCACCATTACCAAAAAAAAAAAAAAAAAATAGAGACAGATGCACAAATACGAGTGAAAACATGAAATAACTGTTCTTTCAGTGCCTGCTGAAAAATCTGGCTACGACGTACATGCATGCACATGTAGGGAGTGTGTTTGTGTTGTGTGTATGAGAAGCATATAAAATCATCAAGCCTGGTCTATGCACAGCCCCAGACTGTAGCCAGCTTTGACCTTGGGCTACGCCATATTCATTACATCATTAAGTTACCTCTTCATTAACTTTTCATTGTTTATGGAGGAGGCATCAGGGAGAAGAGATGGGGGTGAGGTGATGGGGCAGCAGCGGTGGTGGGGTGTTCTTTATCAAAAATCCTTATCCATGGCTGAGCATCTGGGTGGGTGGCTGCCTAGTAGTATATACAATTGTCCCTCGCTATATTGTGGTTTGCTGCTTTGCAGATTATTTTTTTCTTTTTGTGAAATTTGGCATGTTTTTTTTAACAGCATATGAACACGCATTGTGTCCTGCATCTTGATTGGCTAAGGGACAGTAGACCATTGTCAATCAATCTCTTCTGTGCTGTGACTCGTATACAGTACAGAATGCGTTCAACTTTGGCAAATTTACATAAATGTTCCATCGCTAGCAGTGTGACTGTAAAGTGGTATATGTTTAACAATTTTATCTGAGACAAAACCCATTGTGTTGATGAAACATTCTGCACCGACAAAAGCTCCTGTGGTCAGAAACAAAAAAGGCAGAGAAAGATACTAACCATTGCACAAAAAGTCAGTTTCATTCTATAATAATAATAAAAATACTACTACTACTACTACTACTACTACTACTACTACTACTACTACTACTACTACTACTACTACTACTACTACTACTACTACTACTAATAATAATAATAATAATAATAATAATAATAATAATAATTATTATTATTATTATTATTATTATTATTATTATTATTATTATTATTATTATTATTATTATTATTATTATTATTATTATAAAAACAAGAAATAAATGTAAGAAAATGTTAATGCCTGTATGAGAAAAGTGTGGTGAAGGGTTTAACAGCCTTAAAACATAGTATCCCATTATTTTTCCTCTACATAGGAAAAATTTAAGTTTCTTGACATAAGCCATTTTTTATTTATATACATCTTAGGCCAATCTTAGACCAATAACCAAAGGTTATTGGTCTGACTCTCACCGACTTGAAGAACTAGATTGCTAATGTAAGGAAAGGAAATGCATACTGTCGATGATTGGCGGGTCTACTCTGGTTCTGTTCTGTTACTATAAATCTTGAATCATTTTGTCCAATCTGAAGGGATCCCAGATTACTCCTGCCTAATAATGTAGTGGGACCGAGTGTTTAAGTTTCAGTAAACACTGGACTTCAACAGAGGTAACTCCCTCACCTAGATATTACACAGATGCTATAAAATTGTTTCCAGAATTGTACTGACAACCTCAATCTTTGATTTGATCATGTCCAGAAGAAGGCTTTTATATTGTTACAAGCAAATGATTCTATACATCTTCTTAACCCACTTAAGCTGCCAAGAGAATAAGGTAAGGGATGCAGGGATTGTTGCTAGAATACACACAGGAGATGAGCTTTTTCCAGATGTGACTTCATAACCTCCCGCTTTACGATACAGTTACAGTTTAGTTTTGGCAACTTAAGAAGCATTGTCAAGGTCAGAAATACTGTAGATCTTCAGGTTTGGTCTAAATGCTCACAAACACGTTACATTTAGCATATTAACATGTTAAGGGTAAGTATTTACACGCATTTGTCATGGCATCATATTGGCCACATAACACTGTTGGACTGACACCTGACCCACTGATGCAACTACACATCATAACACTGTCACCCCAGGCTTGTTTTGTAGGCACTAGGCATGATGGGTAATTACACCATGTTCTTCTTCTTTCCTCTGGACACAACAAACCACATGATCTGTTTTTCCAATCTTTTTGCTGTCTATCAAACTTATAGATAGATAGATAGATAGATAGATAGATAGATAGATAGATAGATAGATAGATAGATAGATAGATAGATAGATAGATAGATAGATAGATAGATAGATAGATAGATAGATAGATAGATAGATAGATAGATAGATAGATAGATAGATAGATAGATAGATAGATAGATAGATAGATAGATAGATAGATAGATAGATAGATAGATAGATAGATAGATAGATAGAATATACTTATTGACACAAACTTCTCAAAGAAAGTCCTAATCTCTAAAACAAATAGCACATGAGGCTATTGTTCATGAACATGGCATGTGATTGTATTGACCACTATTGTGTCCAAACCATTATTTTGTCTATGCTGAAGTCATTTATTTGTTTAAGTCTAAGCCTTGAACACAAATGGTGTAGATCTATTTTTGTCATTCTTGCATTGTGCCATTTATTTGTTTGTTGAATTTTTTTGATGTTCATCACTGTGTGCGCTGGTCCCTTACTGCTTGCATGTTAGGTGCATTTGGGCTGACCAGGCTTAAGATTGTCTCTAATTGTCCATTTATTCCGAACTGGGTCTGTGCACCCTCACTCCCAACCAATTTGATGGCTCAAAAGTGTATATATGCAGTCAGTTTCGAATAGGTTTTCCAAGACCTTCACCCCCAGCTGCTCCACTATTTTTAATGGGCAGCAGCACCCAGTAGAGAATATGTGCAGAGCTGGATGCTCCTAAAAAAAGAGCAACAAGCTTGGTTGAAATTTCAGAAGATAAATAAAGATTTCAAATGTGGTATTTGGCAACATACATGAGGGCCTTAATGTGAAAATAAGCACTTAAAAAAAAGAAAGCACCACTTTTTTAAATACAATCTATTTCCACGGAACACAATCTATCCATCTATCTGAGATCTGATAGTGAACATATTTGCGAGTGCTGGCCTTGTAGCCACCAGGCACTGTTGTGCTTCCACACCACTCTGGCTTTCTGTCATTAGCGATGCATCGCCCCGACCGCAGGCACAGATTGTGTTTTTTTTTTTTTTTTTTTTAAAGGGAAAAAAAAGCATCCTGGCCAGCCACCATCTACCATAGCAAGCCAATTATAAATGGCAAATCACTATACAGCATTGCTCACTCTCCCCCTCTCACTCACTCTTGTAACGGCAGCGCCTGGCTAGACTTCACTGCTTCTCTTGAATAACATGTGTAGATGGCCCTTTGTGTTACAAGCTGCTGGATGCTTGTTAGTTCACACTTTTTCATGGAGAGAGCTTACAGGGGGAGAAAGAGTGAGAGACATTTATACTTTATCACCTTGAGCTTTTTTTTTTTTTTTTTTTTTTTTTTATGTGTCTCAGACGTGATGCCAAGTGTGATTCTAATTTTGTAGTCCTTGCTTTCAGGTGATACCAGCTGAGGTCATATCACAGTTGAGTAGAATTCTTTTGATAACTGACAATGCTGACATTTGAATTCACTATCCAGGTACTAATAACATAAAACAAGCCTAAAATAATGACTTTTTGCAGCCTTAAAATGCAAAAAGAGTAAAGTGATGGCGAAACTTAAACATGCTAAGTTACAATTAGCATAGATTGGCAATAAAAAAAAAATCTAAATCTAAATGGAATGGGAGATAGCAGCTACATTATCCAACTTACTGTTCTTTCTGGGTGTTAGTTTATTCCCTAATTCTTCCAACACAATCAGTAAACATCTATATTGACTTTGTGGTTAGAGAATTCTTAATTCATAAACAAAAATTAAATGCATACAGGAAACAAAAGTACAATTGCCAGTTAAACGAGAAATGGTGTTTCAAAAAATAAATAAATAAATAAATAAAAGAATAATAATACCATATAAATCAGCAAATTGCACCCACATGTATGCTCTGGTATATCTACTCATCACAGGATATTCACTTTTCAGATTACATCACCAGATTACCATGTTCACCTTGTGCTTTTGTCCTGTATCTTTGTATTATAGCATTGACATGTACACTTACAGGGCTACAGTATAAATAATGTGGCCAGTTATATTTTCCTCCTAAATATAATTTTGGTAAAAATGCACTACTTTAATTACTGTTTAATAAATACCTCACCTATTTTATTACTAGACTCTTCCACTCGAAAGCGTTTGAAGATTTTTTTGTAGTTGTAAATTAAATTTGCTGCTCCCCAACAAAAGAAGACATTACATGATGCTCTGTTTCCAACATCCGCAAATTCCCAAAGAACTTATAACATAAACTAAAATTAAATAAATAGCTCAGAGAGATGCTCATTCAAAATCCAATCATCATGATAAACAATAGTCAAGGCCACAAAACACAGAAGGAAAAAAAAAAAGGAAAGGGTAAGTCATGTTTTAGGCTTGGAAAATTAGAAAATGGATGATTGCAGCAGCGGTACATGCATGAGTACCACACGCATACAAACACAAAGCAACCATCACTTAATCAGTCAGTTGATGTTATCTTGCAGGACTACTTGCAAACTATACTGCTGTAAATGTGTGCATATATACCAGGTCAGTTGTTTTTAGTCTGGTATTGCTGTTGCAACAATTGAATTGTGGAATAATTGGCAGCTGCAACTAAAAGGCCAACTCAGCAGATCAAAATGCTCCTCCCTTTCTTTATTCACTCTTTATATTAGCAAATACTAATGTGCAGTTGTTCTTGGGGGCACTATTATTAAATATGCTGAATAAAATTGAATAAAAAATGAGGAACAATTTTTGCCCAATACTGATGGTTAATACAATACTGTACGTTTTGAGATGTGAATGCTTTGATTCAACACACTTATGTTTGACATTTGGTTGGTATTTGACTGGTTTAGGAAAGGTTTTATGGGAAGGTTTCATGTTCCAAAAGAAGTAAAAGTAGTCTGGTCTGGGGTTTTTTTTGTGTTTTTTTTTCATAAGACAGCACTTGGTCACACTGTCTGTGCAAAAAAAATCGGACTTACTTGTTACATATTCTGCGCTTCTCAACCAGTTGACACCCAACTGTGCTCTGAGTATTTACTGAAGTCAGAATATTGTTATTCTCTATACTAAAGCAGTTCCCCGATAATTACCTCTCTGCCTGCAGCTGCCATTTTAGCTGCCAAGGTATGAAGTTGCCTTTTGCCCCTGTAACGTGTCAAGGTCTCTTTATTTATCGTAGCCACACTCACACAAAAAGCCAATCCTTTGTCCTTGTCGGATAAAATACATCCAACAGGCTTTGCTCTCTGTAACAGGAGTGAGACTGAGCATCACAGAGAGTGTAGGAGTTGTGAGATGAGATGGATTTTTGTCTGTCTGACAGGTTACATCCAACCTGTTTCCCTCTCTGTCTCAGAGACAGTTGTGTCTGCCTCACAGCATTACTGTCAAGCTGATCTATGATGGAACCACACTAACTTTCCTTCCCTGTGTTAGCCTTATGGCTGGATTCACACACACTATGTTCAACTCTCAAAGCAGATCTTGTAGTGTTGTGGAGATGAAGGCTGTAAAGTAGTTTATAGGCATCGAATGCTATTACACCAATTACAAATAAAGGCTTTTTCACTTTTTCACATATAAAGGCAAGCAGAATTAGGGTTTTAAAAAATGTTGCTTACGTAAGTGTGTCCTTTTTTCCCCTCATCTACCCATATTTTCTTCTCTGCTTATTTTCATCCTAATCTCAGAGCAAATAAAGGCAAATTTTTACACAGTGGCCATTCCAGGAAGACATTATTTGCTTATAAGAGGCGAAACTGACAACGATATGCAACTCTCTAAGTAGACATGCTTTTTAATATGTTAACATCCTGTAGACAAGTGTTACAAAAGGAGTTCACGGACATTTAAAATGAGTTTGTTTTTCACATGTTCTCATTAAAAAGTGAGCAGAATGAAGGCTAAGGGGAAAAAAATGTGTATGTTTGTGCAGACAGATTAAAACGCCTACCTTCCAACAAGATAATTTAGTAATAAAAGGAAAACAGTGCATACTTAGTAACTAATTTCTCAATTAAATGAGCTGTAACTTTAATTTTCTATGCAAATGACCATGCGTTTGTGATTTTCTGAACTCCAAACCACCAACGTGAACCTGGTTTAACTTTTCAGAGACCCTGTTTTCAAATTTCATTACTTTAAGATTTTGCGTGCGAGTCATTTGTGTATTCTGTGTGGTTTTGTAGTTTAGCGTGACGCACAGCACAACGCTGACTGACTCTGGATGATTCAGCTGCGACTGTACAAGAGTAAGCAGTGCTCCAAACATTTCAAAACACATGTAGGTGGTTTTTACAACTGGAAATATGAGTTGGGTGTATAAAATGCAGAGGTGACGAGGTGGATCAATAGCGTTAGCTCTAGCGCTAAGTGTACAGTGTGTCGTCATCAGACCACACACAGACCTCACGTGTACCCACAGTAATCAGAGTGCAGCTTTCGCTATCTGACAGATAGCACCACTTGGGAAATGAGGAAATGCGTGTGTCTGTGTGAGTGTGCGAGAGGGAGAGAAAGACCTCAGAGCCCTAGGGATAGTGTGTCACATAAGCTCCATCACAAGGCCGCTTTATTGGGCCTGGCATGGGTCAGACCCCTACTGTCATCTTCAAATATGCCTGCCACCTGCTCACACACACACACACACACATACAGCTACACGCATGAACATACACACACAACAGCATCAACATCCACGCTCACACATCCATATGTGCGCACCATACACACACTCATGCATACACAAACCAGCACACATGGCTTGCGAAGAATTCATCTGGTGTTTTCCGGTAATTGCAACAAAAACACCAAATCTGGACGTGTCACGTTCATTTCCCAGGACCCCAGTGTGGAGGCCTGATTTCAAACAGCCTCCCCCTTTCACATGCAGACCTCTGTCCATTTTTTTTTTCTCCTTCCATCTACCCTTCTTTTTCTTCTGATTTTTTTTTTCTTATAATCCTTTCATCTTAGAGCAAAAAAAAAAAAAAGACAGACTTTTATTCACTGGCCAGGTTTGCAGACGGTTATTTGCTTATGAGAGGCAAAACTGAAGGAAATTCTTTATTCATCTACCCGGAGAGTGTTCATGCCACTCTGCCTTCAGATTCCACATGTCTAAGATATACGCCCAGGCCTCTGTGCCAGGGACTCAGTCGCCAATAATATAAATTAGCAATGCAATAAGATTTGCGACAGTGCTACAATCAACCCTGAATGCATAAGCAAATCAGCCATTTTTCTCCCCATGCCTTCCAATGAATAGCAGTCTATCTTTTCCCTTATTTCAATAGACCAAATAGTACATACATAGCGCACAATCATTTGTTCTTGAATCTGATTTTAGTAATTGAAAGATATGTGAATGCACTTTTTTTTGCTATCCTGCAAACAACTGGCACACTGAGCTCTCCATTATAGCAAAATGTGTGTTAACGTGCGCGTGTGTGCATGTTTTATTTTTTTACATCCTCAAGTATGGCTGTGTGTATGACCGTGTGAAACGGTGTGTGCACATGTCTGTTTTGTGTGCCTGCCCGTATTATGTGTGTGTGTGTGTGTGTGTGTTCCCTGATGGAGATAAGTCTGAGTGGTTAGGAGGGAACAGATGTCAGCTGGTGTCGGCTGCCAGGAAGACTGAACAAAGCCAATCACGTTGCTTTCCTGTCCAAAACGCATGGCAGAGGGAGACCTGCATCTAACAACAATTTGTGGCATTAACTCTGAGCATGCCACCCTGCCTGCACCCCACACCCACACAGACATAAATACACACAACCATCATCAGCCTAATTCAAATAAATCTGGTAAACGACTGGTGGCGATATGAAAGATTGTGGAGGGAACTAACAAAATGGCGTCTGTAATATGATCTGCCCTTGTTGCTACAGTAGCTTAATCATTCATAAGCCTGTACAATGGAAGGACTGGCAGGCATTACTGAGTCTCCACCAGGGTCTTTGATTTTTTATTTAAATTATTCTTAACTCTTTTCTCTTTGCAACCTATAATTCATAAAGCCAGATGTCTGAATGTTCTACTTAAGCAAAATTGTGTCTTTGTTTTTGCTACATCAGTATAAGCCCCTAAAAGAGCATTAAATCTTAAGCTACTCACTGCTTCATATGTTCCCTCTACTCCCTCTCTTTTCTGTCGTTCTCTATCTCCTCTACAAATCTTTCCCTCTTCTTCTTTCTCCATCGAACACAATCATATTAGCAGTAAGTTCCTTCATGCGCTAGGATAAAAGTGTAAAAGCTAATTTGGGAGAGAGACACACAAATCTTAATTCTTTGGGAAAGAGGAGGGTGAGTCATGCAGAAAAGCATATTCACCATGTATCATAAACAATAGGGAGTAATGAGAAAAGAGACACTCACAGATGCATGAAAAACAGACACAAAAGTCTATCTAGATTGCATCGAGTCCAATATGTTCAAATGTCCATTACAGTTACAGTTGTAGTGCTCGCTCGGATGCAAATCTGAATTCTTTAAACACTGAAGTCACAAATTCCTAATTCTTTCGTCTCAATGACAGAGCTTCTCTGTTCAAGAAGGGGGCACAGCACGCTCAGTAGAACCGTATACAGTGGTCCTTCGTCTGTGGCAGGGTTTAAGGTAAAATCTGCAAGGTAGTTTGGTTTATTTTTTATAATTATTATATATGTTGTAAGGCTGTAAAACCCTTCACCACACACTTTATACACTTTTCTCAGACATGCATTTCTCTCATTTAAACTCTTTAAACCCAAATGTTCATAGATAATAATAATAATAATAATAATAGTAATAATAATAATAATAATAATAATAATAATAATAATAATAATAATAATAATAATAATAATAATAATAATAATAATAATAATAATAATAATAATAATACAGTTCTTTAATACACCTTGTGGTACAGTATAATAGAATGAAACTAAAACTCCAAACCTGTTTTCAGGCCCAAATATCTCTTTGAGAAATTAAAATATCTATATTTTCCTATAAATAAATAAGATAACTTCCCACTGGTAGTGGCTCGGCTTGGATTGACTTGACTGGGTATTCCTGGATAGCACTTCCATTACAGAATAGTACAGTTTTTACAGTACCTGGATGTCATAGTGGGGCAGTGGGTTACTTCCATGTCCTCGACTTAGGGAATTATTGTCTTGTTTAAATTTTTACACCAGTCAGCAAGCACTGAATCATCAAGTGGATTAATGTACCACTATATTTAGTTTTAACATCCACATCTGTATTTTGTAAACTGTCACAGAGACAACTGTCTGACCAATCATTGTCTGCAGGGTTTATACGTCACCTGTTTGTATCACTTAGAACCTTGGCGCTGCTCAGCCAGGACCAATTAGGAAAGCAGAATACAAAGAAAAAAGGCTGAAAAACGTGAGTCATGTTATAGTGAGGGATCACTGTACAGTCATGTCTCATTGGTAGGACAGCATAGAAAGGACCAAATTGTCAGTGCATGGAGTTAAAGGAATAGCAGAAGGACTGAGACATCCCATTTGGACTAAGTGCACAGAAGTGACCGCAAGACCAAAATGCAACTATTTCCAAACATAATTACAGTTGCAGCTGATCCAATCCAACATGTTTGACTAGATCTAATCAAGATATCTGTGTCAAAGCAAAGACATTTGAACACGCAAGAAGGAAAAACAGCGCAACACACACTCAGGGATGACGGAATAAGCATCAATAAGACATAAGCATAAGTGTGTATGTGTGTGTGTGTGTGTGTGTGCGGTAGTCGCCCGCATCTTAGCCTTGACTGACAGATCCTTAGAGATTGTCTGTTACAAATCTGTTGACCTTTGACCTCCCTAGTGAGTTGTAAAAACCACACTCCATTTCATTTAAGACTTTAACAGCCCGCACAAGTACTCTGAATGTGTGTGTGTATATGTGTGTGGCGCGTGCATCTGTATATGTACATGCATGCCTGTGTGTGTGTGTGTGTGTTTGGGTGTGCGTGTGGTGTAACCCTGAGGTTAAAGAGCAATCTGCAGCCAATTAAGCGCTTCACTAGGAGGGCTCTGCTTCCATGAATGAGAGGAATGCTCGACGAGCTTAAGAGAGAAGGACTTGACAGAGTGCTTTGGAGGCAGTATGTGTCTATGTGTTTGTGTGGTATCTGTGTGTCACGGTTGAGACATTTACAGAGCAGGTTTGTGCGCTGGTAACAATTAAGTGTCAGCGAGTTAATGTATGGGTTTAAAAGTTCAACGCATTCAGAGGTCTGGTTTGGAACACCAGAGCTTAAAGGCAACAGATCTGAGCTAAAATGTACCACCTGCTGAGTGTACGGAAGGTTGAAGTTTACTGCGACGCCGATATGCATCAGTGTGTTTGTTTCCTTGTTTAAACAATTTAGCAATACATTAACAATGAAAAAAAACCTCCCCTCTGTTCTTTTGCTTCCTCTCTTTTAAGGTGACTCTTATTGAAGATGGATGTGTGAATTGTTACCATCCTACTTTGATCACTGTTTTGGACTGACCATGAATAAAGCTATATAAATCCGGAAGGGAACTGACTTTTGCTTCTTTGAGTTTGCATTGTCTCTTGTACTTTGGGTAAAACAATAGGAAATTAGATCCAAATATGCCAATAGCTCTTACTTGTGTCACTTTGAACAAGTTTATTTGAAAATAAAATTAAAAAAAAAAAAAAAAAGCTGAATAAAGTACTGATGTACTTTTAAAGTTCTAAGAAAATGTTATATATATCTGTGTGGGTGTACTTTCCTAATGAAAAATGCCATTTGTGTCAGTCATATGCTTGATCTGAAAACAGTCTAAAGAGTAAATAGATGGATAATGACAACATGATGAAAACTCAAGCAGTGCAGTAACCTTTCAGTTGAATAAAACCGACTAGAAAGAAGTTGAAGTCATAATCAGTTACACACAAACAAGGGATAAAATAATAGCAATCATGAACATGACACACTGTCATTAGTCTTAAGAACAATCTTTTCAGGTTTAATTTTAACACCTTATTTGTGCATCCATGCTTTCTACAACTGAGCAGCTTAAAAAGAAAGAGTGGAAAAAAGAAAATAATGATCTAACCAACTTAGCTACAATGTTCCACAAGAACCTGCTGTGATTTTCGCCTTTTTAATGTGTCAGTTTGTCATTTTTACTGTTAACATTCCTCTAGAACGAAAAAAATAAAAATAAAAATAATCCATGGAAGGGAGGAAGTAAAGGAAGTGAGAAAATAAGAGGGCAAGGAGGAGGAAGGGGGGAGTTGAGGAGGGTTGGGTCGGTGTCCGTCCTGCTCTCCTCCTTTCCCCACCTGCACCTCCTCCCAGCAGCCCACGCCATCCATCAGAGGGTGAGCAGAGAGGATCGGGCCCAGAGTAATGAGCCGTAGGCCCCCTTACACGTGTTGACGCGTCGCTAAATAAGATCCATTTACCTAGGCTACCGTCGCCCTCCCTGCCACCCCCCACCGCCTCTCGAACACACCTTTCATCTCCGAGGGTCATACCGCAGGAACACACACACGCTACTGCACATAGACAGCATTGTGTGTGTGTGTGTGTGTGTGTGCGCGCGTACTTCCGCTCCACTCTGGCTAGTAGTGTCTATCTGTAAATCTGAATACACCAGTGTAAGTGTTTGTGAAAGCCTATCTATGTGTCTGTTCCTCTGGTGAGTGTGTGTGGACTACACAGCGATTGTGAGCGTGCGTGCGTGTGCCTGTGGGTAGGGAGGACGGCGTGGCGATCCAGTTACTCAAGACAGACAGAAGCAATCGTTCTCCAGTTACAGAGTTTTCTCCGAGACTTGAGGGCATCACTGTCAAGTGTCGGGGCCATCAGGGAAGTCTCGCTTTAGACGATTACACTCGATCTGGTGTGGGTGTGTGTCAAAGTGTATGTGTGTATCACTGGAAGGGGGCCACAATGTGACCTCCTATGGTTGTAAAAGGGCTTTAGGGGTTTTTTCATTGGATTTTTTTTCCTCAATCAGTGATTTTAGTGGGGTTTGTTTTTTGATTTTCCATTTTCCTCTTAACTGATGGTGCCTGGAATTTTTTGATAGTTTGAGCACAGGGACTGGATTTAGTAAGTTACAAAAAATGGCCAAAAATCTGACTATTATGTGTGAATTCATTCCATTTTCTAACAGCGTAGTTTATCACTAATCGTGACCCTAACATTATTTTATAGTAACTACTGAGAATAGAAACTGAGGTCCAAAATAATAAGTGCCTGTGAAAGGATAACACCACTAGTCGAAATGCAACACATCAAAATATCTATCTCCTACAACTTGAGACCAAAATAGGAACAAACACGTGCTACTTTTTAAGTGACAAAAGGCACGTTCCTCCAGTTAAACAGTTTTTTTTTTTTTTTTTACACAGTTTGTTGTCTATGTGAGAATGTGTACACGGGGGAGAACTGGGGTTGTAGCAAAATCACAATCTGCCTCGCTTTAGAACAAGCTATTTCCTCTTGGTTTGTCTGCCCGTCCACTGTCCTACCACTTTCACAGCAGCCTAACTGTCTAATGATGCATTTAGAGGTGGCATTAAGCAGAGGAGAGGGGGAGGGATAGGAGGAGAGGCAGAGAGCAGTCCATTCACAATATGCAACTGGTTACAATGGTAAAAAGGTGTGCGTCATACTTAGCTGCCAACATGAAAACCACCCACTGTACAGGGGCAAACACTGCTTTGTACAAAGCATCCTCACCTCACAAAAGTGGAGACAAGGGGGACCAAGGGAGAGAAAGACAGAAAGAGAAAATGTTTGCAAATCATAGAAGAGGAGAAAAAAAAGGTAAAAAAGAAAAGTGTGACAAAGAGAAAAGGCCAGAGGAGGAGAAAAAAGCAGGCGGAAAAAGAGACAGATGAGTGAGCAAGGCTTTAGTGGCGCTGTTGGGGCGAAAGAGAATGCCACTAATAATGAGATGTCTATTTTACCCACCAGCTCTCTGTCTCTCTCGCTGCTACGCCTGTTTTCCTCCGGCCCCCATTATCAGTGCACTTGAACCCGGGGATAACAATGAGTTCACAGAGATTGAGAAGTGCCGAGGCCTTAATTGTATGTATTTAGTCACGCAAACAGAGGCAATGGCCTGAGAACGCCTAGTTAGCCAATGACATCATTTAGCCACACAGCCACTTTAACTCAATGGGGCTGCTGTGGCATACAGCTCTGTCACTATACCCTGCCATCTCTCCACGTCCCTCTGCTTGTCACTACGGAAACATTGCCTATATCTTATATTAATCTTCATGAAATCTAATAAAATACTCTTTCCTCTTAAGCTCACAAAGATTATTTTAGCATTAGCACATATGATCAATCAATAAAATGTGATCTTTTGAGATGAAAAATAACTACAAGTCAACGTATGTCTGACATAGAAAATGAGAATTCAATGTGTTACAGAACACTGTTTAGAGTCTCTAACTACAACTTCTAATCTTTCTTGCTGCTTATTAAACTGGTGAGCGCTTTCTTTATCGATTAATTAACTGCTTGGCCATTATTAAATGGTCAGAAAAGAGCTAAAAAATACCCAGCATATTTTCCAACAGCCCAAACGCGAGCTGTTAAATTGTTAACTCAGCTTTAGTAGCAGGGAAAAAAACAAGTGTATTTAATTTATGAAGCTCTGAAAGAGAGAAAATTACTAAAGTATCACAATTGAGAAGTTGCCAATAGTAAAAACTGTGCATTTCTGTTTGATAAACTACTCAAGAAAAGATTTCATTATCAAAATGCATCAAGTAATTGTTAATTTGAGTACATCAGCCACTGCCGACATAGTCAAAGTTCTTCAAGGCTTCATCTGCAAATATGGGCAAAAAGGAAGTGACCCCTTGCTCTCTGTGTTTGTGTAACTGTGTGTATGAATGTGTTTGTTTGTGCAGTATGTGTGTGTGTGTGTGTCTGTTTGTTTGCATGCATAGTTTTGACAATCAATGCTGGTTGCTGGCAGTCACAAAGACGATGATGGCACCGAGATGTTAGTGTGCCTCACTTGCTCGGCACAAAGAAGGGTATGCGTGTGTGTGTCTTCCTACGTGTGTGTGTGTGTGCGTGTGTTTGTAAAAAGGAGGGGTGCTTCTCAAGCAGGGATGTCAGCACTTGAAAAATCAATCACCATCTGGGCTCATTTCATACAAAGGACAGAGGGAAGGGAGGATAACTCACAAACACACACCCACACACACACACAAATCTAGCATCTTTCATTTCATGCAAAGACAACAGAGGGCAAAAATGTACAGCAGCGAGGTGCCCCTCTTGTCTCCAGCCTTTTTGTTTTAAGTGAACACTTCACTCCTCCTCTGGATCCTGCTGGTATAAAAGCAGGTGCAATTTCCTCCTCTGCCTTGTACGTCCACCCGACCATTTTCAAATCGGAGGCGGCTGCAGTGAACAGGGAGTGTACACTTGAGGAGCAAGGGGTCGAACATGGAGGGGTGTTTTCAGTGGAAAGTACTGGCCATGCTGGGGCCTATCTAAGCCATTAGGCCAGTGCTATGTGAACACAGAGCATCAGGGCCGGCGCACAAGGTCACCCAAAGCAAACAGGGATAAGAGGAAAGAAAAGCAAAGATTCATCTGCTTGAGTTAGCACCTCAGGTCAATGGGTTTTCCTCCTATTCACCAGAGCACGGCCTTCATTTACAGATACTGCTTAAAGTCGCATTCAAAATGTGTTTTCAACTTCACATAAGGCACTTTTATATGAGAAAAGTGAATGTTTTATGCAAACAAGAATTTTTTTAAGTATGCACAAAAAGCATCAGAGATTGAAAGCGCGCGCGTGTGTATGTGTGTGACATGATTTTTGCTGCGGCGCTGCCTCCTTTCAGTAGCACAGCTGTGTGAGAAATACCAGTGGCAGAGGCTGCTGAGGCAGCGAAAGCATTTAATACTCGACAAACAGTTATCTAAGCCCATGTCCAATAGCTAGACACCACTGTAATGTGACCTACATACTAAGTGAATAAGAATTTTTTTGTATGTTGGTTGGGGTGCTGTGGGGGTACGAGCCACAGGGTGGGGGTGTGGGGGGGGGTTAGGACTGCAAGTGAACAGAACCCATTCAATCGGCAGTAATAAAACAGCATAGTATTCCTTTTCGCCTCCCTTTTGACTCTTTTTGCTTCCACTCTCTTCTTTTTTTTCCCTTCCTGGGCAAAAATAAAGAAGTATAATGTAACAGAACATATTGTGCCTGCCCAAGCATTGGCCCTTTTTCTTACTCTCTGGATTGAAGAGTTTTTGTGTATTTTTCAAAAAACTTATTAAACAACAGATGAAGGTGAAATAGTAGAGGGTAAAGCCTAAAAACATGTGTCAATGTATTTCCCATTAATCTCACACTTCACATAATACATGTATGTACTACGCGGTATAAATTCTTATTGTGTTTTTTTGGTGCCAAGCCTTGCGAAGGGCACTGTTTGGGCAAATTATGGGGCACTAAATTAAAAGCCCATTATGCATAATTTGAGGCAGAAATGGACAGATTCACTTCAGAACAATTTTGATAGGTTTGGTCCCAGTCTCAGCCTAAAAATTGATGAATGAATAAATGCACACATGCACACCACGCACACAAACACACAGTCAATCTGCCTGGCCACATCAACAGAGCAGGTGTCCTTAGTAATGCACCATCGCGCACTTGGATCCCTGCATCTCAGAACAGAGGGAAAAAAGGGAGGAGGGAAAAGCAGAGAAAGAAATAAAGGACAGCTAGAGGAAAACTCTGTTTTAACTGTTTAAAGGCACGGAACAAGTGTCTCTGTGGAGCAAGTGTTGTTTATTTGGGCTTTATTCCTGCTTACATTTGGTGACATTATTATTAGTCACCAAACTAAAGGTATCCCAAATTATTTGCGATCTGTCTGCCTCCGCCACGGCGATACACCAGTGAAACTTGTTTAACTGCACCTCTTTTTTTTTATTATTATTTCTCTGCTCAAAACCAGCAAAAACTCCTACACTTGTTATTTTAGGGATGATCAAAAACATTGAGATGATGTATTTTCGGTATCCATATGAGAAATATTTATCAGGAAAAGCAGGCCGCAAAACAAACTAAGGAGAAACTAAGCAGAAAGAGATGTACTTAGTAAAGACCATGCTTTTGCCCCCCCGCTGAGTCTCAGCTACATGGTACATAAATAACCATTATGAATCATGCTGTTTGGTCTCACCCTGCCGTTTCTCAAACAAGATTCAGTTTCCATTTAGCCACAATGGTGACGAGCAAGCCTCCTGTGACAGCGCAACAAAATAAAACGAGTTATCTGTTTGCCTTGTGCCTTAATTTGCTATAATGTACACAAAATCTAGTAAGTGTATTGAGTTTGGATAGTCACATTTTCAGACAGTTACTGTTTACATTTCAACTATTCTGCCTAATAGGCTCACATCCAGTCTAAACCTACAAGAGGCCAGAGGGCAAACCAACAACAAAACAGCCATGCGGCTCAGATGAAAAGACAAACTGCTGCTCAAATAAGACCATTAGTTTGCACAAAAGGAGAAGTCTAAGAGGTTAGCCATCTATTATCGTGAAGAATACGACAAAGCCACCCGTATAAAAAAGTTTACCTATAGGACTAATGTGATAAAATGAGGTTGGGGAAAAATCCATAAAGTCAATGAGATACGTTCAGTCGTGCCATTAGCTGTGTCAGCCATGGATTGGTGCCGGTGTTCATGCCTGTTGTCATTGGTCGTCTTTGGCATCAGTTCAGAGTCAATGTCTTGGGTGGTTTTACTCACATCAGCTACTATGGTCTAGGAGATTACACTACACAAATGTTACCCCGTGGCAAATCTATGTTAAGGCTGAGCATTTTAAACCTTGTAGCAGAAATCAAGCCCCCATTCAGAGTATCTCCTTTGTAGAACTTAAATACATCCCAAAGTGTCCATCAACAAAGGCCTCTACCCTTCCTCCTCAGTCTCTGCAACACTTTAAGTTTAGGATTGTTCAGTGGGCCTGTGGGTGGGTTTTTCATTCTTTGCTATTCTTCCTTTATTTTGTCCCTTCTTTAGAGCATTAGGGCGACCAGCCATTGAACTACAACCGCTACTATAAAAATTCATCAGGATTAAAATGACCTCACACACAAAATTAAAGTTCCCCAATGTACACAATAAGGGGCTGTATCTTTTTTAAGACATTCTCAGCTTCCTTGGGAACAGGATTGTTTCTTGACAAAGTGGTCTCTACTCAACAATGAGCACCTTTCAGACACACACAGGGACTGCCTTTAGAACTGCGCAGAGAGACGGATTTCACATATCAATCAAAAGAGGGACGGGGGGGGGTGAGAAAAAGGGTCCTCGTCTGGTGAGAGTGGTCCTTCAGAGACCATGAACAGAATCAAATGGAGTATATGCTTTTCTCTCTTACCGCCACTATTCATAATACTAGAGGACACAGGAGTAGAGAAGAGGGAGGGGAGTCCTCTTAACACCTTTTTTATACTTTTCTTCCCTTATATGGGGGCTGAGGCATGGTTCCTCAGCCTGGCCTTGAAATAATAAGACTGGAGCGGATGCCTAGATTGTACAACGCTGAAGAAAAGTTGCTTTGTAAAGAGGCCAGGAGGGCTTACTGTATTCAGTTTGTGTGCAAGCTTTCATGTTCTTGAGTTTGTACATGCGAGCGCTTGTATGTGCGCCCGTCTGCGTGTGTGTGGGGGTGGGTGTGTCATTCCATTCCACCTGCACGATGGCATAATGAGCCCATGAGTGTGTGCACTGGGCCACAGCCACCCACTGCGCCAGCCATGCACACCACTGCAGCTAATCATGTTGAAAATGAATAAGGTGTCAGTGCAGGTAATTCACAGCTGTATTAAAGCACCTCAGCCCAGATATAAGGTACATAAAACAAATTAAATATAGTATTCTATTATAAATATAGAATATTTTTGACAGCTGTATTAATGACTGCACCTTAAAGGTCCTCTTAATAGGTCACTGACTGCATGTTTCACCTTATATACTCGAGGTATTGAGCTCATCCTAGACGAGCACTTTAGAGGAACACAGAGAAAGTAAGCTAGTTTGTTTTTAAAGTAGCTCAGTTTGGTTCATTTTCATTGATATCACTACAAAATCTCTACCAACTTTTTTTAAAATAGCAAAGCTCATGTGCTTACGTTAGTGTAACGAGAGTTGTTAACCTTGGTTGTGTGTAATGAGTGTTGTAATGTTAACATTTAAAAGGGTGTGTTTTCCTGACCAGTGCTTTGGTTACTTAAAACTAACCATGTGTGAAGTCAAGTCTCTGGTGAGCTGTACTGTGCATGGCCTCCATATACCCTGACCATCCGTCATCTGCAGCTGGAAGGTGATGGAAATGGAGTACATGATTCATTCTGAATATAATCTAGTCATGAATAGTTTTACTGAAATAATGCAATGGAATTTTAGTTAGATAAATAGAATTTCTCAAAGACAGACATTTTTTACAATACAACTATGAGCAGAGGTGGGAGGTAACTAAGTATATGTACTTTGCTACTGCACTTAAGTAGCTTTTTAAGGTATCTGTACTTTATTGTAATGTTTTACTTTTACCTACATTTTGGCATAAATGTCTGTACTTTATACCCCTTACATTCTCAGAATACCCTTGTTACTTTTTCCAAACTAACTGGATGTTATAGTATGTAAAACATGCATTTTTTTTTTTCTTTACCATCTCCACATGTTTTTTGGATTACCTGTAAGGTACCAGACCCAGTGCAGTACTCTGGTCAGTACCATTCATTGTAGAATTAGAAAATAGAACATTTTATGATTTTGTTTGTTTATTAAACAAGTATTGTTTTATTAATTGGATAAAAAAAATATTTTGGACTTTATTGCAATTGAGAAGTTGTATTTTCTTATGTACGTTTCCTTAAGTAAAGGAGATGAAAAAGTACATCTACTTTTATTAGAGTAGTTTTTCACACAAGTAGCTGTACTTCTACTCAAGTACAGAGTGCGAGTACTATTGCCAGGACTAACTGCTGACAAGAAAAGTTCATCAGTTCTATGTCACAGTTATCCATAAACAAGTGAGAAAAAATATTCAACGAACCAGCCAAATACATTTATTTTTCCACAATTACACCAATTTTACTAAAATTAATCCAAACACTTGTGCAATACTTAGCAAATAACTTACTGTGACCTGTTTGGACTTCAATCAGACATTAAAGTAGATCTCAGCAACACCCAGTAAAAAAATATATTAGTATTCACTGCATCTATGTGTGGCAAATGTGTGCTATTTTTAAAGAGGGATGCTGTGAAAGTGTGGAATTGGGGACAAGGCAGCCTTGCACCGGGCCATGACACAGACTTATGTTAAACCTAATTAGATCATGATAATAGCTTTAGGGCCCCAGTGATCAATGCTAGAGGTCTGTGGAGATGAACTTTCCTTAAGTTTCAGGCTGAGCACTGGTTGTACTCTTTTTTTTTTTTTTTTTTTTTTTTTTTTGTATGAACACACTCACACACGCACAGTAAATAAGAGAAAAGATTACATTAAGTGGCAGCTCTGTTTAGTTTGAATGTAGTAGTTTAGTTTGTCTTTTTTTCTTTTTTGTGTTGTTGCAAATAAGTAAAGTATGTTTGCTTCACTGACTGGTTGTTGAAGTGTTGAAAATGTACAAAGCCACGTGTTGCTTTTACAGCAGAAATTCATAAAAACAAAGTCAAATCTCCCAAGTTCTGAACTCCTCCCTGATAATGCAATGCACACACTAAGCATAGACAAAGAAATAAACTTGCTCATTGCGAAGTGCTTTTCGTCAACAAACTTATGGTGGAGTCTGGTCTACAGCTTCCAGACTTCTCAAATCACTCTCACCGAAGACAAAGAGGATTCCTTATGCTTCCATTACAATCCATTATTATCTAATGTAATTTGGGTAATGTAATATTTCAACACATCTGTGTCTGCTGACATGCTAGCTAGCTAACTTGTGATTAGTCTTGATACCGGATGCTTTGGGAATCCCTGCCCGTATCGGTTGTGCTTGTACCAGTTATGAACTCTCTCAAAGCTTCCTTTTTGCTCCAACTTAGTGCGAGGTGTAGAGGAGTGCATTCAGGAGACAACATGGGTAAAAATACAGATGATGACTGACCAAACCAACAGTAGCTAACAGATTGCATTGTACTTGTGTTTTGTACACTGTAATTACCTTTGGACAAGCTCTGGTTTAGAACCAACATTCTTGGCCTTTTGAAAACTCACCCACCCTTTAAAATCACAACTGTCAACTGTCCAGGCTGGCATTTGCTCACTGTAGCTTTGTTTATTTGAGTCTGGTAAAGACACACAAGAATCACTGTCATTGTCAAAATTATATGATGCCAACTAGTGTTTTTAGAACCTTCTCCATTAAACAATTTGGTAAAATGGATACTCTTTGAAGCCCTTTAACTCAAAATGATGCTAGTGTAATACTGTGATCCAATGTATTAACATCATCCCAATTATCATGCTTTTTTGAATGCGTGGCAAGATCATAACCATAGTGACTTTAAAAAAAATTTAATGTGTCAGTTTTAATTCCAGTATAACTGCAGATCAACCAATTTATCACCAGAATGCATGTCTAACTTTGTTTTTAAAAACTTGGTGGTAATGAAGTCACTGGGCTGTGATCATCTGTATTCATTGAGTTTACATGAGGTGTAATTTTGTGTGTGTGTGTGTGTGTGTGTGTCTGTGTGTGTGTAGGTATGTAGAGGTGTGTGTTGGGGGGAGCACATTGTACATGCTCCATGTTTTACAAAGCCAACACAACTTTTGATTTCAAACATCCTTTTGATAATGAGTAAAATTAGGCGCTTTCCCACAGAGTTTTTCTACAGTAGGTTCTAGGAAGTTCTAGGTTCTAGGAACTATATAGTTCTTAGAACTATAAAGTTCCTAGGGAACCTTTGGGTTTGCATTCCAACAGGGCAGTAGGAACCATGGGAGGGGCCAATGTGATGCTAATATCCACCACAGTTATGTATTCTTCAAGCACTAAATTCAACAATCACACAAGTAAGTAGAAGACAGCGCTAGTATAAGCTAGAATAGAGAATGAGGGGGCCACAGCGTTTATGTTCTGTATGGTAGGAATGTTAATTATGGTCAAATACAGCGAGCAAGAATGGAGGCGTTTACAGAGCGCATTAGGAAATGAAGAATCCAGCGGCAGGTGATACTACGACGTATGCTAATGTCATAGCTCTAACCAACATCCCTATTAACCCAAAACCAAAAATCGTTCTGTTTATTTATTACTTCCTCCGCATTTTTTTCCAACACACAGCTGACGCTACACAGAGGGTTTGCAGCGGTACAGCAAGATGTGGAAATAGACGTGGTCTCGGCTCTACCAATCACCAAACACCTATACGTCATATAGTTCCTAGAGAACTAAAAAAGACCCCGCCTGCCAGTAGGTACAAACAAGGTTCTAGGAACTGTGTAGTTTACTATGTAGTAGTGTAAAGGGGGAAAAAGGTTCCAGGAACTAAAAAAGTTATAGGAACTACAAAAGGTTCCTACAGTGGGAAAGCGCCTATTCTGACAATTTGGATAGTGACACGAAGTCATGTTCCTTCGTCCTTAGGACAAAGGGTGAAGAGCTCAGACAACATATGCACACATTAAGAGTTTTCCTCAAGAAAACACAAACTATTTCATCATCATGTTCAGTACTTTTGAAATTGACAAAACGTGGGAGCAAAATAAGTTCCATTTTGGTTGAAACACTGTCTATGTTTCATGACTTTTTCAGTCTTGGTGCTTTTGTGTGCTTGTTGATGGGGTATTTGTGTACATTGTGGGTGTTTGTTTTGTTGCCTTTCCTAAGCCTCTTGCCCTCCACCACTCAGGCCTCATCTCCCATGACATGAAAGATTTCATAAACATTATTTGCCAGAGGTCGACTTGATTCATAATCTATTAGTGATGGGTCAGTTTGTCTTTTCAGGGGCATTACCCGACTCGTTCTAATTTAACACGCTAGCCTGTTTCCTGCCTAGATGACCAGCGCTATTATAAAAACAACAATGAAGAGCTGCTAGGATTTGTTTGATAAAAGTATTTAAAGATCAGAATACCAGAATTTGAGAATACACACTTCTAAGTTGCAGGTCTCTCCTCTTGGTCCAAATCATAAGAATGACTGAATTTAAACAACAATTGGTAATTCACAAAACAAATGTTCTACATCCAGAAAAGTCCAGAGAAGGGAATAGAAGTTTCTTTTCACACCATTTGAGTCCCAATACTCTGAAGTCATGGAATTCTTTATGGAATGTTTAAGCACTGCAGCTTTAAGAATACCAAAGAAGTGTTTTATACACTGTAGCATTGTTAGAAATTAATCCATCATATTCCAAGTGGACAGTACAGTATGAATAATTTAATAGGAGCTAAATATAAGCCATGAATAGATCTGTCTATGGATAAAATAAGCTGTCTAGACAAAGGTATACTGGATTATATAATGACCCCCTGAAACCTTTTAACAAATCAAGGTTTAACATCATTTGGGATACAAACTTCCAGACAGAAGAAGACATCCTTCTGTTTGGTGTCAATTGGTAAGGCGTTAAGCTTTCCATGGCGACATCTATCTCTCGCCACCACCTTGAGGGCATCTTTTTAGCAGAGGAATTTAGCCATTATGTGGCATTAACCTCATTAGAAAACACTCTTTAGCTGCTCCAAGATAAAATTGATTTACAGCTGCCATTTCCACCACTGCTCTCGATCAATGGTTAAACTATCCCTTTTATGGCCCTGTGCACACTCTCTGCTCTTTTCTCCAGTTTTCTTTAACTGCTCTTTAATTTCATTCCCCCCCTTCTCCACTCTTGTCCTTGTGCCAGGTATGTAGTCACAGAGTGGAAGAGGGCCTTTCTCTATTCCCCCATGGTCAAATATGGGACTGGATACATTTTTTGAGAAAGGATAAACATGATAGGATCACTGGCAGATTTCTTGAACCAATTAAGTACAACGTTGCTGTCTTAGTCTTTTCTAGATGTCAGACTTTCATCACGGCCAGCTACATTTGCGTGGGTGGTCTTAATTGGGGTTGCATCTTAACAAAATGTTCTAGAGTGTTTGCTTTCCACTGTAATGGAGGTTGTTGTTACAGTATCATAATTTAGGAATGTGATGAGCCTGAGCAGCTGCAGATGCATGGCCATGTATTTAAAAAAAAATAGGGGCCTATGGCCCTGTGCTCACAGCTGCGATGTCTTGCTATCAGCAAAAGGGAGCCATTCAATAGATCATAAAATCAATACCACTGTGTGGCTGTGTGTTTTTATCAACAAATGCCAAAAAACGGTGTGAATGGTATAGGAAGCCCCCAAAACTCTTCTGGGGTAACATCTGACTGAATAAAAGTAGGTAACTGGGTAATGACATATTACTGTGGTTGAAGCTGTTAAATGAAAACTAATATTGGGGCAATTACATTCTTTGATCTCGATTGAAACTAAACTCAGTGAATCAATCGGAAATGCAATCTGTTGAGAACTGAGGGAGGAGTAGTGATTTTAATGAGCAACTGGAAAAATAAACAAAGTTGTAAACAAATTGTTTACAAAGGCAAATTTGGACAAACAAGGTGATAGGTTTTGTGCCCAGTGCTTAGATCTATGTAATGAATCAATCAGAATTTAAATCTGTTGAGAACTGAGGGAGGAGAAGCGATTTTAGTAAATTGTGGATGACGATGACGATGAATGGACAAAGGATGAAACGCGATGGCAATGGTAATAGCTCATGGCGGACTTCGTCCGGATGAGCTGAAACACTACATTGCTGAGGGATTATGGCCATTGGATCTTGTAGGCATAACAGGGTTAAATTGGTTTCAATTTGTCAGTGTTAGTTTGGAAAAATTATGCCTCTACTAAAGTTGAAATGAGACAAGTACTGGTGAAGTGAGAATTTTAGTTAACTGACTAAATGATTACACTTATAATAGTCTTGTCACATGTAAAAAGGTTGAACATTTGGCAGATCAGGTAAAATTATACACTAAAGTCAGAGTATGTTTATGTAGATTTAAACAATCGACCAGTGAGGGGTTTGTGTGTGTGTGTGTGTGTGTGTGTGTGGGGGGGGGGGGGGGGGGTTATATACTCAGTTATACAGAAAATACACAGTTCTAAACAATCATCGGCTCCTAAATAGTTGTGAAGTTGTCATTATTATTTTGGAAAAGTTATGTTTCCACTAAATGAGACAAGGACTAGCGTTCCGTGAATTTTACCAACCAGTTAACTGACTGTGGTGAATTCCTAAAATCATAGCTATAATTATCTGATAGCATATCAAAATGTTACAGATTACCTAAAAGTATGTACTCATAATCAGTTTATATTCTATGTTTATGTTTATTTAAACACTAAACTTTTACTGCAAGCAATAACTTGATTTTTTTTTTTAGTATTCTTTTTACTCAGATATACTGAAAATACACAGTTCTACAAGATCAAGAGCTGCTACACCTATTTCCACATGACGTTGATGGCTAAGACTGTGTACAGCTAAGCCAAGCAGAAAATCCACAATCTATGTTTGTGTGGCCAAATGTCAGCACATGCCCTCCCACCTCTGACAGCTCAGGTTTATGTGGACGTTTAAGCAAAACACGCAACGCTGTATTTCTTTGACAAATCAATACGACCACCATTTCAGCACTACTTCCCTCCCTCCTTCTCATGCTCGCTCCTCTCTCATCTCCCCCTGTCTGGGAGAATTGATCCGCACGGATGGAGTGATATCAACCGACGGATAGAGTGATACGCCCTGCTCCCTCCTTCCTACCCTCCTTTCACCGCACTTTTGACACATAAATAAAATATGTGGCCTTTTTGTTTCGATTCGCCACGGCGTTAGCTCTGAGAAAGGAATATGGTGCATGGGGCTCACATGGAGCTGTTGGTAGACAAGAGGGAGCTGAGAGTCGGCTGGTTGCCATCATTCACTGTTCACAGGCGCCCTACAAAATCCCCTGAACTTTCCGACATACGCATTTGTTAGAGTGACGCAGTCAGATTCTAAAGAATGGCATTAGAAAATAATGTGAGTTCTAAATTATTCAGGCATTTTTTTTTCTTTTGCCATAATGCTTCACTTTACAACCACACACAGCTGCGCACGCACACACTAACACACAGACACATGTACATATCCTCCCACTCGCATGTGAATTATAGCAGATCCATTTAGTGTCAGCATCCAAATTTAGTAAAGGAAAGGATGAGGGAAGGTGCCGTGAGAGGAGAAGAGTTCACTAACTTTGTCATACGACTGAATTAAGGTGTCACACCATTATCGCAGTCAATCCTCACTTTAATATCAACTGAAATAAATCACTAACGCTACTTGTGTTAGCCCGGCTATTGCTAGGTGGGTGTTCAGCCACACCTTGGTTAAATATCCCTGATACGATGGCAAAGGCATTTCCACGACTGGACTAGAAATAGCTGCTAGGTGAACTAACCTCTCATCCTGGGAGGAGGCCACAGCTTCAGGCCTGGATCACACAGGCCTGCAGGGTTTCCACTTCTGTCAGTCAGGCAGACACACAGGACTCTAGAGGTTTGTAGGCCTCTCACCTCTCCTGACCTTCACCTCTGTTGCACCCCTCATACCCTCCTCTCTGACACTAACGCCTTCAAGTGTAGATCAAGTCACACACACACACACACACACAAAGATTCCCACCTATATTACATAACCTTGGCATGCTGAACACAAAATGACAAAAGAGATAAGAGACAGCAGGCATGGACTTAAAGATAGACAGAGTAACCCTACTACAACGGATGACTGATGGGATTAAATAGGAATTATCTGTTGATATGCCCATGCAGGCCTTCTGTACATCTGCATAAACGGAACATCCGAGCCAACTGCTGCGAGTGTCTGTGCCCATGTATGTGTGTGCATGTGTCATTATCATGATCATCCTCATCATAATGACCATCATCATCACCCCACACAGATTGCATCATGGTACAGATAACTACAACCTGCCGTTAAAAAAAAGGCCTGAGCGAACTGTTGTTCTTGTTCTATATGTTTGCTCTTTTTTACATTTCGTCATTCATACTACCACTAAAAATACAGCTTAATATTTAAATGCAGTGGTACCAGTTCTCCCATCTTCCATCTGTGCCCCAATTCTCTGTTTCCCTTTTATTTATTTATTTATTTTTGTTTTACCCCAAATCCATCTTCTATGCCCTCCCTCTTCCTCTCCCTCCCCCCTTCTCTTTCCCTTGCCCCGATCCCTCCCTCACTTCCTCTTCCCTGAAAACCCTGAGTCACCTCAGACGGTGGGTGGGGGTGGTTTCTCAGACAGCGTGACAGTGTGCTTAGCCCCGTTAAGCCAGCTTCAGCTTCAGCTCCACTTCTGGTCGGCACGGATCAGGGAGCCCTGGGAGAGAGAGAGAGAGAGAGACAGAGAAACAGAGAGAGAGAGAGGGGGGGGGGGGGGGGACAGTGAGAGAAGATAAGGAAAGTGCTGAGTTCACTGCCACCACCACCGCTCCTCTCTCCCTCCCTCCCCTCCTTCCCTGTGCTTTCAGCATCCCCTCCTTGGGAAGGGGTTTCCCCCCTGGAAAGAGGAGGGGAAGGTGAATCGACTGCTGCACTGCTGGCTGCGCTGCAATAACCTCTGAATACCTCCAGCTCTGTGCTTCTTCTCCCCCTCCTCCTGTTCATCTTTTACTCATGCTGCTCTTGAAATGATTTTTTTCCTAGGCGTCATCGATATCCCATATGCCATATGAGCGCCACGTCTCCAAAATTGTAAATGTGCATGAATTTGTTCACCATATCATTGTAAGGTTTCATAGTTTTCAAACCTGTTTAGTCCAGTAACATCATTAACTATTAATTGGAGTTGATATACTGGGGAAAAAAATAGATAAAATTAAAATATAGGCCAGGTTTATTTATTTATGTCTATACACAATGCTGTATTCATTAGTTTCCCTCAATGCAAGAAGGTCCTGTTTTGATCCCAATGCTGACTAATGTGTGCCTTTTTTCTCCTCCCACCATCCAAAGACAAGTACCTTAATGGGTTAACTGGCCATTCGTAGGTGTGACTGTGAGCGTAAATGGTCTGTAATGTCAGCCATGTGATGAACTGGTGACACATCCAGAGTGAAGCACGCCTTCACCCACTGGTAGCTGTGATGGACTCTGACATCAATACAGTACAACACTCTCATGGACATATTGCTTCAAAAAATTAATACATGTCAATGTAATATCAGTCACATTACAACATTTAAAGTGTAAATACACTAATAATCTAATAAGATAATTATTTATTATTATTTATTTATTATTTATTAATAACAAAATGCTGTGTGACCTAAAATGGCAGCTCATAATACATTAATACTGAAATAATTAATATTATATTGTTATTATAGTGAAACTCTTTATTTTAAACTTTGTTTGACTGTAAATAATCTGGAGGTTCTGACTTTAAAAGAAATGACACAATCATCTTTGATGGAAAAAAGTTTAATATGGATACTACTGTATGCCAATTAATAAAAATAGAGACTTAATAGTTAATGTTTGCCACCAGCTTTGTCTTTGTTTGCATACTGAGTATAACATTAATAAAATCATACAGCAGAGTCAAATCTATAGCTACTGTATGATTATAAGTCTTTATCTGTGCATTGGAAGTACAGTCCGCAGACTCTCCTCATGCAGAAAAGTTGTTTCAGACATCTGAACTCCCCCTGCACATTAAAGCATTACGGCAAAAAAAAGGAGAAAAAAAATACTCCTCCTGCGTAGATCTGCAGCTACATATTTCATGCAGTAGATATCCAGGTCATTAAGCAACATTTTGACACCTCTGTTATTTACTACCCTGAGCGGTTTCCCACCTCGTTTAATCAGACTTTACTAAAACCCGCTGACTCAGAGAGAAACCTTCTTTCTCCTTTTCTGTTTATGTTTATCTCCTCAGCTCTATTCTGCTCCCTGCCTTTCTCTCTTTTTTCCTCTTTGCTTACTTACTCATATTTTCCAAAACGTCTATTTCACGTGAGGTTTGGGGGTAGGCAGAGCCACAGAAAAAAAAAAAAAAAAAAAAAAAGAAATCACAAAAGAACAAATAAAGCAGAGGCAGTAAAGCAGAGTGTGTTCCTCAGACATGAAAGACGACAGTTATCAAAGCACAGAAGGTCTCAGCTATGTGTTGTTAACAGCCAGATACTGCAGAGTCTAACTTGTATTATCACGGCGGTCAGGTGATGAACTTCTAAATGTGTAATTTTTATATGTTTTACCAAAGCAACTATCACAGTCGTGCATCTCCACATCCGTCAACGGGTGATATTTAAAACATCCAAAGTGGAGTGCACCGTTTTTGCCTTAGAAGTGGTTTACCTTCGATTTTCTCTGCTGGGAAGGGATCACTTGAGACAGGAGGAGGAGGTGGATTGAAGGGAATAAGATGTGGCTCAATACAAGTTATCTTTAATGGAAGGATCTGAGATGGAGGGATTTGGGAGAATGAAGGGGGAAAAAAACATGGTTTTAGATGTAAAGTGTTGACAGCTGTGTTTGGTGCAGTCAGACTCTGGGGTCAGGTGCCACACACACACACACACAAACAAATGTTCACACACCACACATATATCAGCTGTCCCTTGCTAAATGGAAGCTGGATGTAATATTGTTCTCGTCACGACGGCCATCTGATGTCAATTTCACACAGCGGCGAGACCCTCCGCAAGCTGCTCTGTACACCAGCCACAGTGATACCAAACAAAACCGGCACACATACAAAAGGTGTACGACAGCTACAGAGATGTGTGTACCCTCTTTCTCTTTTTCCCCTCTCTGTCTTTGTCTACTCCTCCCTCTGTGTACACACACACACACACACACACACACTGGGATAAGTCATGAGGAAATTGATGCCCATGTTTTGTGGGACCACCTGTTCATCCTGGATACAAGTCTAAGAACCCAGTAAGGGTTAACCCTCTTTGTGGGAGGGAGCCAGGACTGTGTGTGCATGTGTGTGCCACTTCATACATGCATTTGTGTGTGTGCATTGGCACCGCCCCGTCTGAAACGTGCCCCATGAGTGGCAGACTGGCTCAGGCTGTCCGGCTGGGAGGGAACGGAGCCCACTGCTGGACCACCTCCCTACAACACACTCACACACACATTCACGCACATATGCACATATACACACCTAATCCTATGCACATTCCAAGGGGAGCATCTTTCCTCTCCCTCACCCTTTTCCAAACTACCTGATCTATAATGGGGAAAAAAGATAAAGGACTATGAAAATCCAAATGGTTTTTGTGGTCAGTTTTATTAAATTACCTTCAAAAATCATGATTATTGACAGACTTTACAGTGAGCGGTACACTTTACCAGATTGTCTTTATGTACTGAATCTGATCTCTGTACAATCCGATACACACTGCCAGTCGACACTGTAACCACACACCCGCACTGACCTGCAGACACACTTCCACACATACAAATTGCACACAAACCACCTTGAATCATGATGCCTCTCATCATTCTCATAAGCAATTGAAAATAAGAGGAACCCCAACACACAGACACACACATCCACACACGCATACACATGTACACACACACACACACACACACACAACAAATAATCACCTCCTGGGAGGCAACGAGATGGAGGCGAAAAAAAAAAAAAAAAACAGCAATCTTGTCTTTCAAACGAAAAGGGGAAAAATATTTTAAGGGGCAATGAATTTCGTGGAGCTGAATAGGATGTTGGTACATGTTTTACTAAAGGAAATATAATGGCAGACTATTATTAGATCACATTAATCACGAGTGTGCCAAAGGCAGTGACAGCCGCGCTGAAAAGGATTGAAAACGCTGGTAATGGATATAAATTACCCATTGTGTGATAAAAGGATTTTTTCTTCACTAAGAAGGTAAAAGGAATAAAACACTGAGAGAGCCACTAAACGTTGTGTGTACATATTTGCATGTGTATATGTGTACGTATGTGTGAGTGTCCTGCCTGCCTCTGTGTGTGTAATATGTAATAATACAGGGTTATCAGTGCAGGATTAAAATTTTAAGGGAATCAGATAGTGACAGTGAGGCCTCGCATTAAAGGAGCCGGCGACAGAAAAGAGGGAAGGATTAAAAACAGATTAAATTGGTTTGTAGTGACGGAGATGAAAGGAAGAAGGAAGAGAGGGGGGAAGGAGAGTGTGTTTTGACAGAGGTCTGTCGGGCTTTTGGCACGATGATAATGAGTCACATCTCCCGTGCACTGTTATTTATCGCCGACTTGGCTCGCAAACAAAAGATCAATAATTTTGAGCAAATCTAATGTTGTCCTCGCCACTAATGCGCTCGTCCATCACATCTGCCATCTCCACCAAGGAGATGGACTGATTCCCTGTTTATTTGGAGATCAAATGCAATTATATCACATGGCTCTAATAACAGAGGAAGCCCCCCCTCACGTAAATATGTGTGGTGCCTTGGATCATGCCCATGCATATGTATATATAGATATACAGACATGCACAAAGGTGTCACGTATGTGTAAATGATAATATATGTATCGAATGGGCGATGGGTTGCCGTGCCATTTTTCCACATCAATCTTCATTTCTTCCTCAGACCTTGCCTTTGAAATATGAAGTGTGTCAACGGCCCGTCCCCCCGCAACACAGGAGGCACACAAACATCCGTCAAAGCAACACACCCGATGTTCACCAGTTAGCCCTGCAGCACAGAGAGATGAGAAGACAGCAGATCCTTCACTGACAACTAGCCCTGGGTGAGACACTTTCCAGCCACCTGAACTCAATCAGGCCCCGATGGAGGCAGCATTTGGGTATTTCATTTCATCTCCATCCCCTTATTCACTCGAGGTACGTTTGATTTATCTCTCAATGCTGCGCACTGGAACGCAAATCGCATTCACAATCTAACGTCAGTTTCAGTGTGGTTATCTACATAGCAGCTGTTTGTTCTGAATCTTCTCAAACCGGTTGTGTGTGATGGTAATATTAGAGCCACCGGAGGTTCAGTCCCCTCTACTGTGTCCCTCGGTGCACATAAAATGAAACCAGAAGTTACTCTCTGCTGTGGTTAATACTGTATCTACCAAACATTTCCGACATCCGCACCATCATTTGGGTTTTCATCTGCTGTTCTTGGCAAAACCAAATCAAGTGTGCACCGAGCCAATCTCCACCAGTATGACAGTAAAGCCGGTGGCAGGTGTAAGGCACTAAGCTCCTTCCACTTCTCCCTGGGTGAGGTGAGAGGAGCAAAACAATGACAGACAAAGGTCACCTGGCCCACAATGCCCCACCTGCTGAGGTGTTGACCTGCCGAACGCACCCCTGAGGCAACAGGAGGAAAGGAATGAAGGAGGGGAAGCATGTAGAGAAGGTATGCAAGTCTGGTAAGACAAAAATGGACATGAAACAACCACAAAAAAAGTAAACTGTGTATTGTCAGTGTTGAGGGACAACATGTTTTTCTTCTTAATCAAATCACCTAGAGTTATATTATAGACTTTTATCAGAAAACACAAAAAGTTCAAATAAAATCGTTACTTGTTTTCTCCAAAGATACTGCCACTAGGATTATTCAAAACTATCTATTTTTATTGTTGAATCTCTGTTGTATGATCATGGTCAAACAATTACTTTTATGTGATTTTATCATTAGTTTCACAGTCACTGAGGCACATTAGCAATTCAGTGCCTGTTGTGACTGTGGGAAACGTCCTGGGTTTTGGAGGGGGTACTCCTTGCACACAGGTTGTCAACAGGCTGTTGTATGAAAATGTACCAACATCATACTGTTTTCTGGAAAACACACGACAGACACAACCTGGTAAAGCAGGTCAAGACCTTGGCAAGTGAAATAATAAAGCCTTGACATAAGGCAGAGAGCAGGGAGGCACACCATGACCTGGTGCAACCCAAAGCACTTCTAATTCTCTCCCTCACCCTGTCTCTCACTGTGCCTTTCTTCCCCACTGTTAACATACTCAGACACCTTACCAGCATGGCATACTTCCTAGATGTTCAGAGCCATGTCAGGGCACAGGTAAAGGTCAACACGCCTGTAAGTCATAGAGACATTTGCAACAACATACGGGTGTTACACCACAGATTTCTTGAAACTCAACTGATGATCCAAACAATCTCAGTCAGGTTCAGGTTCAGGTGACTTTATTTATACCCATAGATATTTGTGTTGCTGTTAGATAATGACATCCTGTTGACATTTCTCAAAACATAACGATATGTAACATGAAGCAAAGACATGAGTTGACTATAGATGTGATGCAATAAAAGTGCTCCAAGTTCCATCCATCAGGACATAAAATATCAGAGAGAGATGGATCAATACTGTGATTGTGATAAAAAGATAAAAATAACCCTCTGGACTAAGACCAAGGTTAAAAGTAGTTTGGAGAAGCTAGAAATCCAATAGAAAAATAGATTTAAAACTAAGCCAATACTTAAATAAGGATGAGATAAATTCAGCAATAAGTAAATTAATAAATGAAATAATTTACAGTATGTGTAAAATATGTATAATGGGATGGAATAACATTGAGTGTCATCGCAAAGAACAGTTTACATGGAAATTACACATAAGTTGTTATATACATCCCACAAATGCATGCAGGGATCATCATCTAGCCCTTTCCTTCCTGTTTAATTGACATCTGTACATCAGTGGTAGAAATGCAAATAAGAAAATAAATAATGCAAATAGATAAACATAGTGCTAATGACACAACTGCACATACACATCACTTCTCTGGAACAAGAGTGATAAGGATTTTGCACGCACACACACAAAATAACAGGTCAGCATCTCTGATTCACCCAAAGTCACTTGAAAAACATGCCGGTGTCGACAGTGAAGCACATATTACACGCTTTGATTTTCATCTGTCTGTTGAAATATATTTGCACCTACAGAGGATGTGCGTCAGAGCTGTAAAAAAAAAATATTAGACGCATCTTAGGTTTTTATGTCACCAAATTCACTGCTGGAGGATCCACGCAGTGACTGTGTTCAATATTGTCGCGATCATTATTGTCACTGACAGCATCACTATCATCATCAACACCATCATCTGTAATCATCAAGCCATATTTTTTACAATGAATATGGCATGGACAGTCAGCGGATGGTGATGAAGTGGTGTTAGGATATGTTCACACCAAGCATGTCTACAACACCAGTGGATACAGAACTTCAGTTTGTTTTATTCACTCATGTGCAGTGAGTCTAACCACACTGAGGTGCATTAACTCATGCCTGATATAAAGGCTGTAACCTCATACTCTTTAGTTGAAGTTTAGTGCCAAGTTTTGAGGCATACATTTCAGACTTTCGAGCTACGACTCATTATAAAAGAGATAAATAATATTTATTCTGTAGCAATGAGTAGCTTTTCTATTCACTCTGGATTTCATTGAAAACACTTCAACTGAAATTTGACTTGGGAAACACCATTCATTATCTACAAAAAACATCTAAAATCTGACTGGGAATATATTTACAGGCATTGGACAAACCCCAATCAGATACACTGAAAGTCTGTGATGTAACCCATAGGAGTATTTTTTCTGAATTGTTGTCTGTATTGGTGACAATGGTATAAAAGATCATTTTTGAATACGTAAAATACAACGTTTTTATGTTGAAGGATGCACAATGTACAGTGTTCCTTAACAGTTTGGGGACATTTTTTATTATAGGTATTACAATAGGCTTGGAATTAATCGACGTCTTCAACTCTATGATTTAAGTGTGCAAAATTGACAAAATAAAACACATATTTAAAAAAAATAAATAACAGGGATGTAGGGACACCAGTTTGACTGAGTGTTCTTTAATATTTCAGGGCTGATGACTATAATAAAAAATTTAAGAAAAACATTGTTCTTCAATCTGATTAAGGAGAAATACGTTCCAAAGTTACACTTAAATAAAGTCTCATGGTGTGATTTACAACTGTTGACTGAAGTGAGATTGTTCATAAATGTGGAATCCATAAAGAATTAATGGATATCTTCAATATTCTCTTTTCTGAACGTAAAAAGTGAGAAAATATAGAAATTGTGTTTTTATCTTTTGTTTCTGTTTTTTCCTTGTCTTTCTCTTAGTGGCAGTGTTTAGTGTGGAGGAAATCCTCTGACACATATAATCTACTGCAGACTGACATCAGCCAGCCTTGCTATCATTGCATCCCTATCTCTCTGAGCAGATTGAAGCAGTCTGCGAGCTGGGCTAGACTGACACCGCAACAGCAGCCTTTGGTTCCCAGCACCTAACGCTGCGCTCGTAGCCCGAATATCGCCTGTGGGATTTCACTCCGCACTAAAGAGTCATGTCAAAGATCTCGACAACGCGTGACGTCTCCCTCAGCCACTGCTGTCATGTTCCCTCTGCTTCTCACCCTCCACCCACCTCCCACCCCCCCCTTTCCCCCCCCCCTTTTCCTTCCGAGCCTCTCTTGACTCTGGTTTGAGCAGGAGACTTTCTCCCTGAGCGTTTTAAGTTGTCATTTTTTTAAACACACATATCAAAGCCGGGGGTAAAAGAGGGAGGAAAAAAAAAGACAGATGTTTCTCTTATGCCTTTCTACTGGAGTACAATGAAGCTTTGGAAAGGAAAAGGAGAGAGGGGAGTGAAGAGACGTTTTGTGAGATCCCTTTGCAATCCACATCCTTTCTCCCGACGACTGGCAATACATCATTTGTATTGATGCAATATTAAATTTCAATATCGCATGTCAAAAGGTACAAAATGATAGATCATAGCCTAACTAAATGAATTATTAAAGGCCTACACTGGCTGCGCTATCGGCTTCTCTTACAATCAGCTGTGTCAGAAGAGTGCAGTTGGTGATACTGGCAGCATTTCAAAGCTTTGTCGTTTTTCTTTCGAGCCGCATCCCAGCTTTCTTAATCTAGCTTTCTGTCACTTATTAATGTTCCCAAGGAACTAAAAACCACAGATCTTTCCCTCCTAATAATCAGAGACTTAACTCACGTCCTTTTATTTCATCAGAATAATTCTTTCAAAAATATATATATATAAGTCATAATTAAATATTGAATATTGCATAAAAGATAAGAAAATGTGTTTTGTTAGATATGTTAAAAGAAGAAGGGAGAGCGCAGCCGTGGTTAAAGCAGTGACTCATTCTGTGTGGTATGATTTATGTGCTCTTTATGTGCTCTGCGACCCTGTAAGTTTATCTCTATATTCCCTGTCTGATAGAGTGACTTCTTAGTTGTCTTCATGCTTCACCACAATAACACTATGTACCGGACACAATGGTTGGCTCTAATTTACAATCTGAGTCAAAGGTCAAATCTTTGACACCTCGTCAAGTTGTGGTTGACGGGAAAACAGAAGAGGAAAGCAGAGGAGAACCAAAGAGATGCTTGCCGAACAAGCAACAAGACATTTTTGTGTAAAAAGTGGCCAACCAAAAAAAATAAATGTCTTCTTCATTTTAACCCTTTACACTCATGATGCTTGTCTCCTTCAGAAGGTAACTATACAGAACACAGACGCATGAGTGATACTCAACTTAACAAGGACATAACATTTGTGTAAATGGACTTTTTCTTCTTTGCAGTCATTTTTATTTTATGTTTTGGAGCCCTGCAACAGAACAATAAATCTTTCTGTCTGATATCAGGAGCTTACCACCACTCTCCTACTTAATGGCTGCCACTTGACAAGTTACTCTTTTCCTCTGTGGTATGTTTTGTGGTCACATTTCTTTCCAAAGACAACATATCCTTTTGCAGCTTAAAGTTTATTCCAATAGTTGCATATTAGAAAACAACAATGCTTCAGTTTGGTTACTTTAAAGGACTTGTTGTGTGGCACCACAATTTCTCAATCATAATCTTGGTTAAAAGCAAAGCCATTTAAGGGCAGGGAAGTTAATTATTCAGCTTGAAACAGTGATTGGAAATTAAAAGTAATACAAAAAAAAAAAAAAAGCTGAACTCAAGGTCCACAAACTAGCTCTTTGTAGTACTTTGATCTACATCTCGTGATTTCCTCAGTGGAGTGTTCAGTCATTTTCATGAAAAATAATCAAGTGACACCAGCTAAGAAAAATCATGAGACGCAATTAAAAGCTACAGGAAAAGCCGACGTGAATCCAAGTGGATCTTCACTGAAGGAAGTGGCTATTACATGATAATGCTAAGAGCCATAACATATTGTGAGAGAGAAGGCATGGAGTTGGAAAAATAACAGGGATGAAATTTTTCACCAAAACATCTACCCTGCGTTATACAAGCTAAAATTAACAACCATTAGAAGCTTACAGTTACAGTTACATCAGACTAAAATAATCAACCTAT
Source organism: Siphamia tubifer (assembly GCA_020466265.1). Lineage (NCBI taxonomy): Eukaryota > Metazoa > Chordata > Actinopteri > Kurtiformes > Apogonidae > Siphamia > Siphamia tubifer. The sequence goes on from CM035785.1 coordinate 14,732,483, forward strand.
TTATATTTACTGGCATTTAAAGCTTGAGAATTGACCTCCTATGTATAAAAGTAATTTATTTCTTCTTTTTATTTAAGCAGACTTTTAAATATGAGCCCATAAAGATATATGTGTTTGTCATTTGCTGATGCCCGAAGCTGTAGTTGTTGCAGAGGCTTACGTATTACAGTAAAATAAACTCAACCTTGTGAATATTTTTGTTGCTGGGCACAGCTTCATGATGAATGTCTTAGCCCAAAGTGTCTGTTTCTATAATCAGTTAAACACTTTTAATAAAGCCCGGATGAAATGCAAACAGAGCAGAAGGGTCTTTATGCTTATTTCTGTGTGCTGGTGCCCTGCATGAGTGTTAATTCTCCTGTGCATGTGTGATGTCCTGAATCCTAACCCCCATGAGGTTTTAATTGCAGGGTCCAGATTGCCGGGGCTGGTTAGGGCCTGGCGACCCCCACGAGAAGTCACAGCCTCCATTTAGCTTCCAGATCCCATGCAAACGAACACAGGGCCTCCGTGTTAGCGTGCTAGCGCTGGCTGGCAAAAATTCAATTTCATCCCCCTTTTTGTATCCAAGCCTGCTGTCTTGCCCTAACGATGCTCTCTCATTCTCTCCCCCAGCCCTCCCCCTACTCTCGACCCCCCTACTCCCCTTCTTTTTCCTTCTCCCTTCAACAACAGAACACAGTGGAGTCGTTAGGACCCTCTCTTCATTACTTCAAAAAACCAATCATTAGACACCAGAGTATATACGTAATTAGAAAATCACTTCCTTTGCAATCCCGGCTAAGTAGTTTACATACTGTAATTACAGGGACAAAATCAATTTTTAATCATTTCACTGATTGGGCTCATCAGCTCAGTAGGAACATTGTATCCTGCTTGTTGTGCGAAAGCAACATCTGGGCTAAAACAATTACCCTTTTGTGTTCCAGAGCGGTTCTGAAAATGCCTTGCTGCCACTTCCCCATGTCGTGGACGCTCTCTTTCTATCTCTATCCGTCTCCAGACAGTTTTTTTCCCCCCTCACTGTGTTTCTTCCTCCCTCTCCTTTCTCTTCTTCTTTCTCTCCCTCTCTCTCTTCCCTCTCTTTCTCTTTCACTCTCTGCCCTTGACTTGGACATGGAGGATCACATTTAAAGCTTTATAAATCAATACGCTATAATAAGCTGCTCTTGACAGAGAGGGAACAAGAAAAAAAGCAACATATTGCTTTTTTAACACCTCTTGTGTTTTTTGTTTTTTTTTCATGCCCTTGTTGTTATTGTCATCGATGTTTTTTATTTTTACATTGTTGTCTTTTAGAAAACAGATTTTGTTTGGCCCTGCAGATATATCACTTTATTACCATGTTTGCTGAACATATCTACCGTACATGAAGTGGGAAAAAAAGTGACAATCACAGCTTTTAAAAGAAGGATGTAAGAACGGTAGATGGCAACTCTTTGCCTTCTTGTTGAAGTGAGACATAAAAACATAATCCAACTTCAAACTACATCTTCTGTCCTGGTATGTTTCACCCTTCACCGGCTAATAAAATGCTTTGTATTCTTGTCTGAGAGAGGTCTGATCGATCCACATTAGTCTGAACTCTCTCTCCCTCACTTTGAAAACTCAGGAAATCAGATTTCAGAGGGGGAAAAAAATCGGTTAATGCATTGATCACTCGGGCTGTATGCAAATCACATTTGCCTCTATTTTTTTGCTGATCAATAGCATTAATTAACGGCTTCGTTTTAACGGCACCCCGCAATCCCGTTAGACACCGCTGTCGACCTCAGAAATCATCTTCCTCGTCCTCAGTAGCCATGTAAATGAACAGCGCGTGGCAGGGGCCATAAATCAGGAAATCCAATTTGACCATGAGATCCAGTACTAACAGTAAAATATGAGTGCTAGCGCAGCACGCAGGTAGATCATCCCATATTGGCCCCGATATTATTTATTTATGACAAGAAAACTCAAAAAGAAAAGAAACTTTTCATGAGAAGTTTTCACAACAGCTTCTTCTTGTTTTTGTTTTAGTCAATTGTAAAGTATTTTATCATTTTAAGTTTCCACAGAGCATTAGGTTTGAACTTTATTTGAACAGTGTGTTTGTTTGTATGCGTGTAGGTGTGTGTGTGTGTGTGTGTCTCTGTGCATGTGTGTGTGTATGGGTATGCCCTGTGTGTTAACCAGCCTTGCTGCTGCCAGAGCTGCTGGTGTGTGGGATTAATAATGGACGCTTTTTGAAATTATTATTATTCCCAAAATGCTCTTTTGTGATTTGCTTTGAAGGGCGTGTATATGTGTGTGTGTGTGTGTGTGTGTGTGTGGGAAGGGGGGCTGAGGGGGTGTTAAAGTGAGTAGGGGGAAGGTGGTTTGTGAAATGGGGGGGTGGGGGTTGCTTGCTCATTTGGAGAGCTTTTCCAATTATACAATTAGTCAGGAATGTAGGCCAGCGGCCTTGGTGTTCCTCCTGCTCCACGACCCTGGTAGCAAGTGTACCACACTTTACATTGCATTTCCTATTTTCTTTCTAATGTATCACAATTTACATAAATGGTTAAAGAAGTCTACAACTGTGCATTTAGTGGAATCAGCAGAGGACCAGGAACAAAGCCAAAAAAACGCTGACCTTCTAGGTGAATTGGGTTGTGTGTGAACAACTATGATAGGGCACTGTGATGGTAACAGATAAAAGTCATGGGGTCTGGGTTTCTCTGGTCAAATATTGTTTGCTGTTGTGTTGAAAGGCTTTTGTTTTTTAACAAATCCACCAACAGTTACTTGCTATCCCTCCATGCAGACACATTTCCCACCACTTGGTGAGGATGTATGTGTTTGTGGGATGACTGGTTGGTCCTGATCACATACACTAGAACTCATCGCCCCAACTCTTTTGATTCCTTTTCTTCTCCGAGTTGGAGTGATACGATACACTGATTTATGATGAACATCAAATTGTTTTATAATTTGGCCCCTTTCTGATTGTCCCCTTGCCTGCCTGCTATCGAGCAAGCTGCAATGGGTTTAATATGAAGCAACAACAACAGCCAAGTGCCATCTGTTGGCATGCGGATTTTCTGTAATCTCTCTTTACTGATTACAACGATGACTACACGAACCTCTTAAATAATTATCCTACAATGTAAAAAAAAAAGGAAAAAAAATGCGAAATAATTATAATCATTAACTCCCACCAAGTCTGCCACTCCTCCAGCAAATGAAGGCTGTCAGAGAGAGAGATAAAGAGCGAGAAAGAGCAAGAGTACGTTCTTCTTTTTTTTTTTTTTGCTGTGATGCCAATCATGTCTTATTTATACCAGCGGGGTAGAGTGCCACACAGCAGTGACAATCTTAACCCAACAACACTGAAGAGGCAACTGTGGGAAAATTGACCCCTCTCCACCCACCGCCCCTGCACCTCATGTGTTCCTTTTTTTTTTTTTTGTACTTTTACAGAACAAAATACACCCTGTGTTGAAAGTCAGCTATTAGTTATGGAGCTATAGTTAAGAGCTTTCAGTTTGTTGTTCTACAATTTTCTTTTAATAATTGTAGGTGGCAAAATATCAGGTCCAGTAGTTAAAAAAATAAAACTAAAACAAATTGAAAAAAACCTGCTGGTGACTGTTGATAAAACATGAAGAATCTGTGAAAAGTCAAAACAGTTACCCACAATGCACTGTAGCCTAAAACCAGGTTGCATTTTTGTTCAAAGCTAACTCTAATCATAAATTTACTTAACCCATAAAGACCCAAACATCCCCCATCAACCAAAACCATATACCACGGGTATCAAACATAAGGCCCGGGGGCCAAATCCAGCCCACCAAAGGGTCCAATCTGGCCCAATGGATGTAAAAATGATTTTAATTCAGGTTCTACATATAGAATAATTAGATCTCAATTGAGTCAGACCAGTAAAATATGATCATAATTACTTATAAATCATGAAAACTGTAGATTTGAATGTAAAAAAAGTCTAATTACATGACAATCTTTATATAAACAAACCATCCTTTTACAAAAACCTGAATAAATACCTGAACAAATAAGATAAGATAAGATAAGATAAGATAAGATAAGATAAGATAAGATAAGATAAGATAAGATAAGATAAGATAAGATATTCCTTCATTAATTAGTCCCACTAGGGGGAATTCCACCTGAACCACCTGAAATATCCGAAGAGAAGTAAGTGTAATTGTACAAATGCTCTGCTTGTTAGTAAATGTTTTATGTATTTATAATTGAAATGTCAGTTGTTCTGCACATGTGCAAATGACAATCTGATAGACTGAGGCAGAAAATTGTTAAAATTGCACTTGTTTTTCTTAAGATACGTCAAGTTGTAGGTGTTATTCGCATTTTGAAAGAAACATTATAGATGTGAAGATTATCACAATGTAATTTTACTCTTTTCTGTTCATATTGGGCTGAATGTGGAAATGAACTAAAATTAATTTGACACCCTTGCTATATACTGATATAAACTTTGTAATAACTGTTGATCTATTAATACTTATCAATATATGTAAATAATTGATCTAAAATGTCATCTTTTCATGGTTAGATATTATTCATTTTGACATACTGGGTTTATTTTTAGTTAATGATAAGTTTGCCTGAAAAAGTAACTTTTTTCCATTTTTTTTTTCTCTGCTTTGAAATAAAAAGTTTTGAATTAACAGTTTTTTATGCACATGTAAGTAAAATAAATAGAAAATAAATAATTTACAGTGAAAAATGCTAAATACAGAGGATAATATAATAATTAATGTTGATAAATCACTTCGAAAAAGATCAAACAGACAGAAAAAGAAATGCTGTGGGAACTGCCACAGAAGTAAAACTGGGTCTTTATGGGTTAATCATTACAAATTAAAGCCACACGAACACTAGGGGTGGGAAAAAAAGTTTTTCATGATGCGTTCTGGGAAATGTAGGCCAACACAAAACTAACTAAAGGGTTCAAATCATTTCAGAAAGTGGTAAAAAAATATATCTTTCCTTATTTTCACGTGGTAAAGAGTTTAAGACTTTCATTTGAACAAAGCATCCCTTATACCTTTAATATGTCATGTTCGTTGGATGCTCATCCCTTTTAATGCTCAGCTCTGTTGAATCTATTTCTATATAAGTCATCTGTGTGTATTTGCGTGGATCTGTGTATTTCTGTGTGTGCATCATGTGAGAAATGGTGTGAGAATACGTCAAGGGGAGCATGTGTTAGCTCTGCTTCCAATATGAGGGAAATCTGTGGCACATACCTCCGATATGACACAAGCCAAAACGACATGACTCACCCATGCTATATTTGATTAATAAAACTACAGCCGGCAAAATGTGTTCCAAAACAACACTGCATTACCAAGGCGAGGTTTGACTGGAAAATGTAGCATCATATTATTTTTGTTATTGATGTAAGAAGATGAAATATTGCTCTGTGGAGCATGTGGTATTTCAAAAATATATATATTATTTGAAGGTTACATCTGCAGTTAAACATGTCTTTACTTTGGTGAGGCATAAGTGAAAGCAGGCTGATATTTCACACAGGCTGAAGACGACAGCTGCCATATATGTTTAATCCTCACTGCCCTGAATCTTTTTCAATAAATGTTATAACATGAATTTTCCAGCTTCAAGAGAAAAGGTTTCCATTGATTAGCACTTTACAAGCAATCAATTTTTACAAACTGGCTTGACCCCCACCTCTTTTGCTCTGTTTCTTAAAAAGACAACTCTCTGGATGAGGGTCTATTGCGAATTAAAAGAATATAGAGAAGTGAGTGTGGCTGAGTAATTATTGGATGGAGGAGGAGAAGGAGGAGAGCTATCAAAGGATTTAAGGCAGACAAAGACAAATGTGGGGGGAAAAAAAGTCTCATTACTACTGTATGAGGAGTAAGGCCTGGCCATGATGACGATGATGATGATGATGATGATGATGATGATGATGATGATGATGATGATGATGATGATGATGATGATGATGATGATGATGATGATGACAGCTCAGTATGTTTTTGGTATGTGGGTCGTTGGTTCCATACATTTACGGAACAGTGAGGAGACCGGTATACAGTATGTGTGTGTGTGTGTGTGTGTGTGTGTGTGGTAACTACTGAAACTTAACATTCTTTTAACATTTTACTCAGCTTCTGTGCCTATATATATATATATATATATATATATTTTTTTTTTTTTTTTACATATGTGTAGACAGACGGGCGGGGGGGTGAGTAGGTAGGTAGGCAGGCAGACAGACAGATTGATCCTCTGGAAAGTGAAGGTTTGAGCCTTTTAGTGTTAAATAATTGTCTTGATTGGAAACCTGATAATGGAACCGTTTTTACCAGATTTTTACCTCCACCAGCAGAGGTTATGTAATCATCGGGTTTGTTAGTCTGTGCGTCTGGCTTTTAGCAACATAACTCAAAAAGTTATCAACAGATTTCAACCACAATATCCAGAATGACAAATTCAACAAGTGATTAGATTTGGGTGATCTGGATCACCATCTGGATCCAGGATTTTTTGAAGGTTTCTTTACTATTGGGAGTTTTTTATGTAATACTGACGGAGGCCTGCGCTCTCTGAGTGCTTTTCTAGTTTGAAATTATTTCCATTTATTTTTTCACTGAATGTCCTTTGAAATAGCCAATGATTTTAATGTAAAACTGTGAAATGTTTGTCCACTGCAGAGGACAAAAATGGATTATTGCATCTCAGGAGGCTATCTATCAGGCTGATTCTTTTTTAATTTTGTTTTTTTCTTGTTTTGACATCAGCCTGTTGCCTTGGCTGACGTTCCCTCTTTTCACCTGCCATGATTTACTAACAAGTGAAGTTCACCTCCATGTTCTTAAAGATACTGTACTGCTGTCCACACTGAAAAACCAAACATTTATAAAAAGATTTTGGTGTTGTAATATTTATGAGGATAACTGTCACAATTTGTATTTTATAATTGTAAGTACAGAAGATATTCTGACATTTCTTATCATTTTGCAGAGAAAAAAAGTATCACCTCGCTAATAATCGCTATCGGCTCTAAAAAAATCCATATCCATAGATCACTACATATTAGAATAAAGTGTTTGAGATTTATTTCTTACTTTTTTTGTTTCTGGATGTTCATAGGGGAAACACTGAGTGTTTGTGTTCTTCACATAGGCTACATGTATTTGTTCAGTACACCTCCAAACTCTATCGAAGCCCCAATATCGAAAACAGTTCAGCACGAACAAGTGCACCCTTACACCCCTAATGATGATGATGCCAGTGCTGATTAAAGAAGCCGAACATCGTATCCAAACACAACAAAGTAGATGTATCCTTCACTTGAAGTTGTCATGTGACGTCCCATCCCTCACCGACACACACTTATACAGTAAAGGCCATCATTTTGAGAGATGGGGTGGCCACGCTCCCCCAGCTCCACGAGTAATGGCTTGCACCTGTTTACCATGTCACCTCTGTTTGTTAATTGTCTCCTTGAGTTTCATAGAGGGAGGGGCTGGCATCCTGGCTTTGTGACAGGTAGGGTGAACGTCACTGCTTCTCCTGTGCTAAGGATGGAAAGGAGGGAGTAAGATGGGGGCGGGGAGGGGAGGGGGTCCCATTAGAGAACATGGGAAGAGCCAAATCTTTTTTCTTTTTTTTTTTTTTTTTTTTTAAGAAATGTTTTACAGTCCTGTCCAGTATGTGTGCTAATAGCTGATTAGCATAATCCAATCCAAGCATTAGAACTTGCAGCATTAAAGATGAGCGGTTGGGTAATTCAGATGATTCATACCTTAACCAGAAGTTCATATGCAGACGGTAACATTCAGTAAAATGTCTCTTAAATAAGCAAAATTCAATTCATGAATTCTGGATGTAATAAAGTATAACCAGCAGAAAAAAAAATGTTTTGCATCTTACTCTGAGAAAACAGTATTTTATGAGGAGGAAACACTAATGCAACACAGCAGTGAAATAACTAAAGCTGATCCTTTTATAGTGATGACAGGGAATCTCCAAATTTAAATATAACAGATATTGTACGAAGATCTAAGAGGTGCCAGCATTGATCATGAACCTAAAAACTAAAAGATATTTCAAATTAACATGTGAAACATATCATTTTAATGTCTTACGCATGTCATGTTTTTTTGCTGTTCAACTCATTTAACTTACTGGCTGTGACAATGTTTCCATTTTACCCTGGAAGACACACACAAATGCTGGTGGCCAAAAGCATCTACTGCTGTAAAATATGTATTTTTTAATCAAATCAACACGCTAAAATAATTTAGGTAAAATGTACTTTCTCAGCTTTTCAGATGAATGCATTGCCCACATGGACATTCAGTCATTTTCTGTAACACTGAGTCACTAATGAAACCCATTTACTTCCACAAATAACAGTAGTTGTAGATTTTTACATTCACTATGCCATAGAAAATAGGGATATATCACCAAACACCCCCAGTTCTTAATGACATCATGACATGAGGCATTACCAGGTCATGGCTTTTCATTTCCACTTGATTTCAAGTCAATCAGACAAATACTTCCAGAAATATGAAGAAAAGAGTGTTTAGTGATTTTAAAGTTTTAAGCACCCCCTTGTGTCCAAAATCAAAGCAGTTCTTCCTCTCCATAATATTAATTGATATGGAACATATGGATTTTTCTGAACCCAGGTTACACAAAGGATATCTGGACCAAAACATAATATCCCTTCCATTCAGGGATATAATGATATATTTTGTTGAGAAAGTCACTTTTTTCTTCAGTTTTCTGCTTTGATATGGTAACATTTGAAGCCTTTATTAAAGCTACACGACCAGTCAATTAAATATAGGAAAATACTTGATTGCCACAGAAATGTGTAAAATTCAGATGACATTATTATATGACAACAAATATGGAGAAAAAAAATTAATTTGGAAGTTCTCACAAAACTAGATTTAAATCTTTAAGGGTAAAAGTGGCATTTGTCTGACATCACAGCCAACAAAAGATTATTACCCACTCAAATGAATCTCAGGGTTTAGTGTTGACTGTAAATATTACAGTCTTAATCAAACTTTCCTTTAAAGAGATAAAAATAAATAAAATGGAGAAAAAAAATCTGATTCTGATTTTGATGCCTATCTAGCATTAACAGCAGCGACATGTTAGAGGTGTCTTTGTGAATGTCACTCAGATATATCCTGCAGGTGCTGCCAGAAGTGCAAATACATGTGGTCTGACCCTGGGCCTGGGAAAAAAAAAGCTTTGACACTACCCTGAGTGTTCTTTTACAACTTTTTTCCCCTCCAGATGGTAAACCCCATTCCAAAACCACATTCATTAAAAAAAAATAAAGCATGAATCCAAACATAGTTGATAACGCCACATTTTCACAGGACCCTTAACATTCAGTACCATTTACTAGTGCACTGTGGGACTGGGCAATCTGGGAAAAAGATCATATGACTATATTTTAAAATAAAATCATGATCCACAATGTGATTCATAATTTTCTCACCTCTTATAAAATTGAGTCTACTTACAAACAAACTAAGCTTTGTTACAGGGGTTATATTTTGCCTTTTTTTTTTTTTTTAAACATTTCCTTGTGGTCTACATTAAATGCTTTGCTTTGGTCTTCATTCTTCAGTTATTCCATTTCACAGGTCCATCTTCAATCCTGTTTCTTTGTAATGACACCAGAAAGGTGGTTTTGAGCCCTAGCCCTTTAAATGCACATAAACCACTTCTCATCCCACCCCATCCAGTTTGTTGGATGTGCTCCTCTGTCTTCTTCAACAAATAACTGAACATTTTTGGAAACTGGATTGAAGATTGGACATACAGTCACAGACAAAAAAAACTATTAGTCCATCAAGCCATTATAAACAGTACTTATGCAAACCCAAACATCCACCATCAAATAAAACCATGTACTGATCAAAAGTTTTTAATACATGTTGATCAATATATGGAATTAATTGGTGTAAAATGCACTTTGTCGTATTTTCATGGTTATCATATATGATTCATTTAGACTTATAAGGCTCCATAGTGAAGGTGGAAACACCATCATCTTCTACAACATTGATCCACCAGTAAAACCCATGGAATGTGAAAAATTATACTTTTTACATTCAGTTAATGAGGTCTTTGCTGAAAAAAACCCACTTATACTTTAATCTGAGTTTTATTAACATCTACATAAGTCAATTAAATATAGGAAAACACCTGATTTTCACTGGACAAAAGCTTAACATTATGATAAACGATGCCAAACTGCAAAGGTTAAATGGAGAAAAACATGCATTTTTTTGACTGCCATAAAAATAGAAATGTGAGACTTGATTGGTTAAGATAAAACACAATCTAAGTTTATGAGATCAGCCCTTGTGCACTGAATGCTACACAGATGTGGAAAAAATATTAGACCATCAAGTCATGAAAAACAATGATTATGCAACCAAGTATTAACTCCTGTATGTACCATGTGACCACAATTGGCAGAAGAAAGCATGGAATTAATAAAAGCACTGTTTTTGTCAGTACAATGCAATAGATATTGAAGTAATAACTGAAGTGATTTTGGTTATTATCAAGAAAACATGGGAAATGGATCAATATCAGTTTTGAAATTAAACTCTTATGACCTGTTTTTCTTGTTAGCATTATATTTGTCCAAACAAATGCACCATTAAAATGAAAAAGAAATTGAAAAAAACAAGTTGTGGTCTAATAAAATGTTCCATGACTTAATATGTTTACAAGCATGTGTGTAAAATATGTAAAATATACCAGTAATGAAAACTAATATATATATATATATATATATATATATATATATATATATATATATATATTAAGATTTAAGAACTGTTCATATGGCCTTGCAAAATTATGAATACACTGATTTGCCATCTGAAAATGCATGCACAGTGTGCATGCATTTTCAGATGCATTTTTTATGCATACTTCTTTACAGTAGAAATGTACTGTAGTTTCATGCATGGAGTGGGTTTAAACTTTTATTTGTTGTCCCAAATGTGTTCAGATGTTCAAAGTGGCTGGGAAAAAAATGGTAGTGACAGATAGCAGCTAACTCTGAAGTAATTCTGCAACAACAGCCACCAGCAGACGCAGTAATGGGCAGCTCCAAGGTAAGAATGTCTGTGACCAAGAAGCATGGCGTTGCTTAACAAGTGCACGCTCAATTGACTTTTCCTGGATAAACAAGGATTCAAATGAAAACAAAAGATGCGTGCATGCGTGGCAGTGTGTAAGTGTGACAGACACCTTTAATATCCTCCCCTTTTCCCCATGATCAATCGGTGTGATCGTACCTGTGTGACTGCCGCTGCACGAACGAATGCCGGATGTCAGGAAGAGCGCCGACAGCTCCACAGAAGGTGGGACGACGAGAGCCTGTAAACAAAGTATACACATCAGGAAATTCACAGTCAACTGCATTTGAAGCTTGACAAGTTTTCAACTGTGGCAACAGAAGAGAAGTACCCCCCCCCCCACACACACACACACACACACACATACACCCCTCCCCTAAAATCATCCTGCATCTCTTTTTTTCCTCAGGACTTCCTGTTCAGATGTGATGTCATTTAGCACACATTCACATGTAATCTAACAAATATATTAACTGAAATTGCATGTGTACATCATCTTTTGCATTTTTATTATTTCATTATGATTTTTTTATTATTTTTTTTTGACAGTGTAATATCCAGTCGAAGATGCTACACTTGATTCAGGGATGTTTAGTAGGATGCACAAGGTTTTATCATTCCAGACAGTTAAAATACAGTGTTGGAGTAAAGAAAAAAACAAAACAAAAGAAAAGAAAAAAAAAAAAAACAGGAAGCTTTGTTCTCAAAACTGCAAGAGGAGCCTACGCAGCACGGCAGAGGGTGTTATCTGATCCAGCCTTGAAGCCCCACCGCTTAACGCCAGAAAAATAATCAAGCCGACACAAAGTATGTGAAGTAAAAGACTGCCACTCCCCTTTAAAGTAGCATGTAACTTGGTGAGTGGCATCTCAGCTGAGGCCTCACGGAGAGAGACTGACAGCAACTGCCTTTCCACCCAAGCACATTCATGTGAGTCATTATTTATTTAAAATAAATAAATTTAAAAAAAGGTGGATATTATTTCTAAAAACTCTGCACACAAAAACTTTTCCAGCTCACTTGAGGTAAGAAAAAAAAAAAGTTGTTTAGCTTTGTTCTATGTAGAAAAAGCTCATTTATCCATTTCAACGCAGCTGACTAAACTGCACCTGATTTACATTTCATTTTTTGTGACATTTCAAAGGTTTGCTTAAATCTGCTGAAGTTTGCTTAGATGATAATCAGCAAGATCTAGGTTTTGTATATTTACCTTCAATCTTTAGTGCTAAATGCTTCACTGTTTTCTGCACGCCACCACCCAAATATCACCTGCCAGTCAGTTATCTTTTCTATGGATTGGAATTTAAATAAGTAGGTGGAGTTCCTTTGAGTCACTTAATGATAAAAATTTAAATGTTACATGTTGGCTTGTTTTTTTATTGACTGGGTCCTCCAAATTCTCATGGCTACTCTGGATGTGGACTAGCTGGCTCAGTCCTGCACAGGGAGGTGGAGGGAGTCTGGAGAAAGGGAGAACGAGGTGGTGGTGGGGGGTGCACAGATGTGGAGGGTCTGCAGGAGGGCCACCCAGATCTACACAGCACTACTGTTTCAATGGAGCGTCAAGAGTAAAACTCACACTCATATACAGGGAGCACACACACATACGGAGTCGCACACAAAGCTACAATGTTGCCTTAAGTCACAATCTAAATTGGCTCCCAAGGGCATACCAACTACCTTGTTCACCAAAGGCATTGTGTATGTTTTCTGAGTGCTTAGCATATGCTGCCGTAACCTGAGATCTCTCCCTCTCTCTCCTTTTCCCTTGCATGCACACACACATGCATGTACACAAACACACAGTTGCCAGAAGTTGCTCTGTTTTCTCCCTTTACGTATTTCCCATCAGGCCCTTAATTAAATTCAAGATAGTTCACATCTACCTATTAAACCACGTTGCACTAACCGCCCACCAGACAAACCTCGACAGAGACACCAATGCAGGCATGGTGACAAGGGGATAGGGGGGAGGTGGGTGACAGGGGGTACAGGTTGTCTTTTATAGAGAAAAGAAAGTGGTGGGAAGAGAGAAGAAACTACAAGAAGCTCCACTCAGATCACAAGCAATGAGGAGTGTCACGTCTACTTTTTATACTGCCATATGATATTACAGCACAGATGCATAGAAGGTAAACTGATTATCTCCTTCATGCATATAATCATGTAGTTTGAGAGCTTTGTTGATTTCCTTTGGACATGATGGTAGGGCTATTACGCCATATATATATATATATATATATATATATATATATATATATATATATATAAATTCAAGATAGTTGCTGTTTTTGTGATGAAAACTATGTATGAAGTTATTAAAATGCCACATTCAAAGGCGAACAAAGGCAGATCCAGACAGGTGATTGTTCTAGTCGAGTGAAATATCACAGCAAAAGCTACTGACACTTGATTGAATCTGCTACATCTATGATTTGATATTAAAGCACACTGCCGAGTAATGAAAAACGGTAACATTTTAAGACAGTCTAACCTTTACTGTGTTTACCTTATTAAATAGTGTGTGCCTTAACTGGTAGTGCAATGCACACAGGGGGGAAAAACAATGTGTATAAAGCCGGCAGTGTTTAAGCAGGCGAACAGTAAAGTAATAGGCAAGAGCAGTGAAGTGTTGATTCTACAAAAGATGTGGGGGAAAAATTGCACCTTGGTACACACACACACACAAACATACAAGTAAACAGACAAAAATGCACATAGAATAACACACATTCCCTCCCCCTCCTCAATATACTCCCACAACACGGCCGGCTGCCTGGCAGCCGAAGTTAACATTTTCAGAGAAAATATTCCTTGCCTCCAATAGTCCGATGTAATTCATTTTCCATCTCTGTTCATTAATCATTGTTAAAATTAGTGATCCATTTCTTCCACTCTGCCATCTGCACTCAGCTTCCTAACAAACATGACACCTCAGCGCATAATAAAAGCTGACAGCTACGAGGAGGCCTTTCCAAATAGCTTTCTGCATATGCGCACCTCAACGACTGATGCCGTTGTCAGACAAAAGTAGGTTATTTAGACCGCTGGCTGGAGAGCCCTGCATATCTATACACATGCATGTGCACACCCAAACCTATGTGGACATGCAGTATGTTCATGTGCATTCACAGTGCCAAGACAAAGCAGCAACAGTGCATTTAAAGAGGCAGAAAATCACACACACACACACACACACACACACACACACCAATAATCTCAGAACTCAAAGTCACATGTATACACTTTCATGCACATACACAAAACAACAGATGTGCTTAATCTTGAATGGAATGTGCTAAAATCCTGATAAGGAAAATCTCCCCCATATTTTTTTTTTCTGCAGGGGTAAAGTGAGGAAAATGAGAAAAAGGGAAACATTTAGAAAATGAACACTTTAGAAAAGCAGAAAGGAAAAGAACAGAGAGAAACACAGAGGCCTACAGAGTATCCTGTTTACTCCTACATGGCTCTTGCTTTAACTGTGGCTTAAACAATGTTGTACTTTTCCATTTGCATTTGCCTCCAGCAGCTGTGGCATTTGGGTGTATTTGTTGTGATACAGAGTATCAGCTCGGCTACAATCAGATCTTAACAAGGCTAAGCTAAGCGCTAACTGAGCACTGAATGAAAAAAAAAAACAAGAAGAAGAAGAGAGTCAGTGGGCAATGCCCTCTCAGGTCACCCAGGCCTCATAAACACCTCTCTAATTCACATAAAAATGCTTGGGTGGAAATCTATGGACTCCCCAGATGCCCCATACAGACAGACTGGTGCACAGGCCAACAGCCTTTGTTGCCTTCCACTGATTCAGAAGCTCAGGCAGATTTGAGTCTTTTCCTCTTTTGCTATCTCTGTTTCCATCCAGCAGTGGAAAGACATTTAAATGAGCCTCCAAAAGTCAACGGAAATACATTATTTAAAATGTTGAAAGATTTTAACTTGAGCACACAAAGGAAGAGTGGTATTATCCTTATTACCCATCGGTTAATGAACCATAAAGTAAGGATGCACTCTATTTCATCTGTTTTTCAGGGTTGAAAAAGTAAAATAAACAGGTATAACACAGAAGAATCCAATTTTAAAAGTACAATCTTTTACACTTCTCTCTTTGCACTCTGTCATTACTCATTTACATTCCAACGTGTTACTTTGTTCACATTTTCCATTCTCGCTGAATAACTTTTCCACAACAAACAAGTACCAAAAAACAATATCAAATAATACTTCATTATAAAAATGGTAAAATCCAGTGACACCCATGCATCTTTATCTATCTCCCTCTGTTCTTCACACACTCACAGTACCTTCCCTTAGTCTCTTGTTAACACGCCCCCAAACTGTCCCTTCGCACAACCACACACACACACACACACACACACACACACACACACATTTAAAACCTCAACAATCCTACACTGCTGTAGTCCTCAGATTCTCTTCTGTACACACACACACACACAGTCAGGATCCCTCCCTGGCGAGGTGTGTATGTGTGTGTCTCTGCCCGAGGCACAGCACATTAATCTATATAATGCCCTCAAAGAGAAGGCTTTTTCACACCGCTAACTGCCAAGGACTACGAGGGGCAGCGGCTGAGCCATGATTCAGCTGTTAGCCCAACTGGCGTCCCTGCGCGCACACTCGCACCCCCTCAGTACACCCACACCCTTCCCCAACACACACAAACACACTTACACACAATATGTTAGCAAGAATACACACACGCACTCTCACTGGCAAGAAAGACAAGGCAGACACCTTTGTAAACTCACACAGGGAACACAAAAGTGTATGGTGCACACTCATCAACACTAAAGATGGATATCTGATCTCAGTATTGAACACAATGTGTCAAAAGTGTCATGAGTGCCTGTCTCCTGTTCGAATTAACCTCATAATTGTGACATTTTTAGATATTTTTCTCACTTCAAATCCTTTACAGCTGCTTGGATTTTGTAATTTGTTTGTACACGCATGTTTTTTTTCTTTTAAATTCTTTTCCTCCAAATATGAAAGATGTTTTGTAATCAAAACTACATCAACACTCTTCACCTCGTCCACCCTCAGTTTCCCCAAGTTACATTGCAGATATTTCCGAGCTCCATCAAACAGTAACTTCTTCCCAGTGCGTGTATTCGCCCAGTGCAGATTTAATATTCATTTGTTGCACGGAGGGCCACAAAACAGACAGCCCGGAGCGGTGATTGGAGGGCCAGTGCTCAGAGACAGACGGCGAGCAGAAGAGCAGCTAAATCATCTTGACATTCACCAAGAAGTAGCCACACAGAAAGCTACCGCTGCTGTTAGTTCTCCCATCGACTAATTTGGTTCTACTTAACCCCTAAACACCCCGCATGCACACACTCACACTCACACACACACACACACAAGTGGATGCAATGCAAACACAGACAGACGCACACATACATACGTAGACACACAAGAGTGCGCACACACACAGTGACACATTTAATTCCAGGTTCTCTGCACATCTGAATTGCAGCAGGCTGATGAGGGAGAGAGGGCCAGGCCCCTCCGGACTGATTAGCATCATTTAAGAAAGCTTTCCTTTTCCTTTTCTGCTCGCCTCAGCGACCTCTCTCTCTCCCCCCTATCCCTCCCTCTATCACTCTCTGCCACTCACCGGGTTGACCCACCCACCACCCAGCCTACAAGATGGGTGGCATCCCCGCCAGCACAAGTCAATATGGAGTACACTCATTTACATCTAACACAGGAGAACGACTCAAGCGCCTCAGCCTCTGGGGCAATTTAGTTTTTTGGGTTTTTTTTGTAATTTCTTCAAGTATTCATAGACAACTGCTTGTTAGCTTTAGATTCTGTTTTCTAAAAGTGTGGACAGAAGGACAAAACTAATACACATATATGTCAGGTGCCATATGATGCAGTTTTTTTCTAAGCGTGTAAAGTAAATAAGACAGAGGCTGTTTTATTTGTGCATTTCCCCCCTTCTAAATTATATAAGCCTTGCACATGGCTTAAAATTTTGTAAAGCTTTTCTGAAAATCCTACTTATGGTTGCCATTCTGTGCCAAAAAGTTCATCTGGCCTGTAAATTTAAGCATGGATTACAAATATTCAAATCATGAGCTTACTGTTCAAATAAACATTTCCAACAGGGAGGGGAAAAGTTGCAAGGCATACACTTTCAGCATAATTCCTCCTCTGGCACCTCCCCTCCCCTCGCTCCTAATAAAACAACCACAAAAAAAAGAGGCATAGAAGAGAAGGGGGGTTAAGGGTGAGAAGGGGGCGGAGGGGATAAGAAATGCAAAAACAAAGGACAGAGTTAAAAGTTCGGCTTCTTCATTTATCGTGCGGCTGGATAAACAGTGTTGATGAAATATGTAATTAATGTAATTGTAACCACCTATGCAATTACAGTCAGCCGGGTGGGCTCGGCTGTGGCCCCGGAACACCATGCCATAGGACAATAGGGCACCTTATTACAGTTTTTAAAAGGGGAGGGAGAAAAGGGCCGGGGTGAAAAAAGGGGGGAGGCTTAAGCTGGTCAGCTGCTCACCACATGGTAGAAATAATAAGGACTGAAGTCACAATCATTTCAGCTTTGGTTTAGCTTTGCTGATCACTGCACTTTCTGGTGGACAATACAAATACCTGGTCATCTCGGGGTTTCGGAGTCCTATGTACTATCTAAACACACACACAGTAGTAAATGACAAAGTGTGCATATGAAATGTGACTCATCAGATACGATTTATTCACACTCTTATTAGAATACTCTATTCTTAGCCATGGATGAGTGGGCATGTAGTATGACCTGCTTTCAGTTCAGTGGGATTTGATCACAAACCTCCAAAAGGCTCCAAATAAAACCAGTCATTCACCCGTACAGAGTGAGTCCTATATATTACAGATAAGGGAAAATGTAGTGTCAGTGTAGAGCAACATATCATGAGCTGCGTAAAGGCGAGTCACAGTTTGGGTGAAGGTACAGGCCGCTGTCCGGACCCATTCACACACTGACAGCCGGTGTTATCCCCGGGATTAAAATAGCCTCTTCTCTGCTACCCGCCCCTGCCCGGCATTAAAGTCTTCCACATTTGCAAAATTGCAAACAGATGCAACTCAAGTACCTGCAAATAATCTGCCAAGACCAATTTCAAAAGGGAGATTTCAGAATATGTGGGAGTCATTAGAGGGAGTATTATTTCAGCGATGAGCGCGAGAGGGCCAGCCGTGGATCACCCAACCAGATGGGTTCTGCTGCCTTTTATTCACGAAGAAAGAAGCCGACGTGTTCTTCATCTCCCCCATTCCCCCCAAATGAAGATATATAGCGTGTATGAAACAATTACGGCAGAATATTGGAAGTTTCAGAGGCAACCAAAGAATGTCAAATTTCCTTTCGAGTTTCTCAAAACAATCTTTTCATCTTCTTCCCAGTGAGGATGCTTTCGGATGGGGGCTGGGGGGATTTTTTTTTTTTTTTTTTTTTTGTAAACGAGAATACAGACACAGAGATCTGAGGCTTTTATTGTTTTGTATTGAGTGTAAAATATGAAAAAGAATTAAAAGGTAGACGCCTTAAAAGAGGCCTGTGGCGTATGTAAATGAAATATGTTTCTGTGCCGTAATTTGCAACTGCTGCTGTTGTTATTTTTCAGACGGTTATCTGAAGTTTTTCTGGTCGCCTCAGTAAAGCTTTAAAGCGACGCACAACAAAGTGTTCACCAATTAAAGATGATTTTAACACCAAGAACTGCAGCAAACTTCATTAGATTCTCCACCAAGTCGCTGACAAAAAGCCATTCAGAAGGCATCTTTAAGCATCAGTGATGAATAATGTATAATCAAAACACACATTTCTTTTTCCTCACACTAGCCATTGTGAACATCTACCACCCCTTATAACAAATAAAACGTTTATATCAAATGGAATCTGATTAGGTGACTGGTTATTATTGCTAGTAGGGAAGCAGAATAACAATCTAAGGCACTTAAAAAAATGATCAAAATCACCAAGCCCTTGAAACAATACACATTCAATCAAATTCTTCATAATTGTAACAGTAGGAAGCATTTTAGGCATTCCACCCACAACAAACAGGCTTTGTTCTCCTGTTATGAGAGGCAGCGAGGGGACACAATCAAGTGCGTGAGAAAGCCAGGAACGCAGGATTTCAAGCAATTCCTCCCTCTTGCTCTTTCTCTCTTTCTATACTCCCCCCTGCCTCCCCCCTTTCTCCCCTTCTCTCTCTTTCGGGGTCGCCCATATTATTTGCTTCCTGTCTCATTGTAGCTGGCAAAAAGAGAATTTGGTAATTGAGTGGTACAGAACATGTGCCCTCCCTGCTCGCAGATGACAGATGGATTATAAAAACTTCAAAGGCGAGCATTTGGAGCACCAGGGGAGAGATGCTAGGTATTTGAACTATCATTCTTTACCCAGGAGACAATGACTGCCTGACATGGTGCATACATCAAGGAATAGTGCAACGGCACAGACATAATCCAACACACATACGCACACCCCTCCTTTACTCCTTTTCCTAGCTCTCTTCCTCTCCTTCTCCCTCCCTGTGCTATATATTTAACATCCTGTTCTGAGCAACTTTGCGCCAAGCTTGGGAACATAACAAGTGGGGGGTAACGCTCAGAGTCTGGAGGAGAGAAAGAAGGCGGCACTGGCAGGGGAAGGGATGCCATCTTATCTTTGCATTTTCCTTTTCTCGACATGTCACCTTCTTTTGCGTGCTTGTAGAGTTCAGACTCTTTCCTTACACCCTGGTCAATAAAATAATCAGAGTGGCTTAATGTTTCTCAAGTGTAGCCAGATTAGCAGGCCTGAAAGGAAAACTGTAAGTGCTACTGTACTGTAAGAGAAGGGCAGAATGGTGGGCGGCGACGCCTATAATCATCTTATAAGCATGATTTATGAAAAGGGCCATCTGCCTTTGCCTTACTTAAGCACGGAGGCAACCTTTAATAATATAAGGACATGGGGAGAGGAGGGTGAATGAGTGCGAAGGGATGGGGGGTTATGGAGATAGTTCAACACAATGATTTCCACAAACTGGCAACCCAAATTCAAGTTCCCTCCCTTACTTTCTCCTTCTCTTCTTCTTTTTTTTGTCACTGTCTGATCCCCCACAGAAGCCAACCATAAAGTCAGATGGTAGCTAATCGCCATTGACCTCTCCGTCACACCATTTAACCCCGGCCCTTCCCCTTGACCCTGAAGGAATTAGTTGCCTCACTGTAGCACACATACACACGCATATAGAACTGGCAAACTACCATCCAGACATCCATCTGACTGCTTTTCTTTACACTTTTCCTCCACTTGCTTTCATAACCACTGTGCATCATTCTAAAACTCAATCCTCAAAGAAAAATGTTTAATAAAATTGATGTATATTTGATCAGATCATGAAAACATCGAGGCTATGTAATGCAACTACTTCTGAAGTGAGTTACTAAGTTCTCAAATGTGAAAAAGGTGAATAAATAGCACAAGGAGGGATATTCAAATTACATATTTTGCCTAAAAGCATGCCAGATTTTTTTTATTTTTTTTATTTATATTCAGCTTCTACTTCTAGCTGTCACTCATGCAGGAAACAGACTTTTTTTACCCTTAAATTCCAGTGCATGCTTGATGAAGCAACAGGCGAGGAACTCAGCAGAGACCAGCTGAGTCACATCTAAAAATGTTCACACTCAAATCCAACACGAACGCCTCAAAGCAACACGGTTCTAACTTGATTGACATTCACGCCCCAGCCGCTGCCCTTTGGCCCGGCTGTGACCTGGAAATGGCTCCCAGCGTGACCTTAAAAAGTGACGGCAGCAGTGGCAGCTCTAGAAGGAGGGGGAGGAGGAGGTGGTGTGTGTGTGTGTGTGGAGGGGGTGTATCATAATGAGGCCATATGCTATTATGCCAAAAGCCACACACACACACACATGGACACTTGCACGCACCACATGTGTGTATAGACACACACGCCCCTCCCCGTGTGGTCACCTTTTCAGTGTCCATCAGGATTGTCGGCCTAATCCTCGTCGGATCATCTCATCAATGCCTAGGCTGTTTATGTGTAATGGATCTCATCTAACTCCCTCTCTCTCCCTAACCCCCACCCTACCCTAAAGCCCCCCCACCACTACCCCTCCTCGCTTTCACCCATCTCTACTTCACTCCATCTCTTCTCCATCCTTTAGATTATTACAGCTTCTCAATGATATAAAATGTATCATTATTTTTATTATTATTAGATTTTTTTTTTTTTACAAATTAAGTCATTTCAGGTCCTGTAAAGAGAAGATATATCTCCTGTATATGAGAGAACATATCCGAAAACAAATGCAACACTTTGCTTATCTTTTTAAACTCTGGATAATAAGCGTTATTCAGTTTTGAGAATCAAGTCAGACAGTTCTGATGACTTACTATTGTTTGACTTTTTTTCTTTTTTTTTTACTCTCCTAAAAACAACGCTGTAAAAATATATTGATACTTCCATCATATGTCCCTAATTTTATTTTAAGTTAATAGTACTGATATTGTCATTAGAAGTTAACCCTACTTTTCATACCGCTCACACTTGGGGGTGGCTGAATTCAAAATAAATTCTAAATTTTGGTCCACTGTATAATTTTCTTGACAAACCTGTCATGGAAAGTGTATAATTGTTTGTCTTTCCACCCTTCACATCCTTCCTCCCTGTCTCTTCATCCTCCTCCTTCTCCTCCTCCTCGAAGCCTCGCAGCATGTGTAAGCAGAAGCGCACGTGCTTCTCCCTTCGCCCTCATTACCAGCTAACTACGCTGTTTGATTAAAAGCGTGTACAGAGAGGAAGAGAGAGACAGAGAGGGAGAGAGGGGAAGAATGAAAAGAGAGAGAAGAAGAAGGGGGTGCAGGGAGGGGAAGAGGGAAAACAGGCCGAACCTCCATAATTAAGATCACTTCACAGATTACCTCTGGCAACAAAAGCGCGGCGAGCGGCTGCCCGCAGCCACAGAAATTGGATGAAAAAGAGGAGTTGAGGAGGAGACTGACCTCCGCCGCTCTCCGCCAGGCTCTCCGCGAACATGAACCACGGTTGGATCAAATAGCCCCCCCAGCAGTATCACACACACACACACAGAAATACACATGACAGGTACTACTGTAGGTGCACTCACACACACATACACAGACGATTCCGAACCTCAGGGTTTCCATTACAGGTCACATATCAGAAAACACACACAGAGACACACCTCCGCTCAGCTGAGTACACTACCTCCTCCTCAGTAATAAACCGGCTTGAATAAATTCCCTAAAGTACAATAATACCGTCATGTTTTTTTTTTTTTTTTTGTGAGAAAATAAAAAATTATGCTTCTTTGTTGGAGCAACTTGGCCAGATTTCGGAGTTTCATTGGAAAGCCCATAATAAACTTCACCTTTTGCTTCTGTACTGTACTCAGACACCCCATTTATAATACTAAATGAGAGTCTCCGGAGAGCTCCTAAAATCCCCAAAATTGTTATCTTAAATTACCACCAGGAGGCTGAGAGAATGTATTTTTTTTCCTCATTTTTGGAGACCTTAATCTGGACCTGTCACCCATGGACTACTACACTGACCAGCTATCAGACACTTCAATCCCCCCCCCCATAACCCCCACCCCTCCCTCCTTACTTTTACTCTCTCTCTCTGCCTACCCTCCCTGGTTTTTCCACATCTGCTCTCCTCACCCTCAGCATTCTTCTTGTGCTGTTCACATCTCCCTTCCCTTCAAGTCCACCTCGCTTCCACCCATGCAAACCAAACTCCAAAAAAACGATCTCCGGTGAGCAAGGGAGGAGGGAGGCCATTTACTCTAATCACAGGGATCTAGCAGGAGAGCGCCTCAAAGCCCTCAGGGGCTGATCGGCAATCAGGGAGAGGGAGGCTGCGAGGGAAAGAGAGAAATAAACTCTACCTTAAGTTCAGATTTGTGGAAGAATCCACTCCGATCCCTAATCCGAAGCAGCTCTGCCATGAGATTGTCCTGTCGGTGGGTGGGCTGGGCTGGGATGGGGCGCTTGTATGGGGAATAGGGGGGGGGGGGGGTCTTCCATATTCAGAACTAGAGATGCTGTGTCAGGTTATTTATAGCCACTTGATTTGGAGGTAAAGTCAAAGATCCCTCCAAATCTCTCTCTCTATCTCTTCCAGACTGTCCCACTTGACTATAGACACCACATTGGGATTATGCCACATACATAAAAATAACTTTTTCTTGGCCCTAACTTCATTTTCGTCGATCTAGCGATCACTGATGCAGGTCATGACTCATCTCTTTCTCCCATTTCCTGTCATTTCTCCAGTACCAGCTCACTAATAAAATAAGGATGAAAACTGACTTTAGGGAGGTGAATCTTTAGTTGCTGGGACTTAAGTCGAATTGGCAGCTTGCTATGCCATACTGAATGTTTTAATATACTTAGTGCAAATGATGATATATGGGTGCAAAGACAACTTTTTCCATTCACCAAGGAGTACTTTATGTTAGGTCACTGGTTATGTAATGAGCATTTCTACTTGATTTCATGTTAAGTATTCTGCCAGTTGTGATATGTGATTTGGAGAAAATATTACAATAAAAGCAAAACTAAATAAAACAACACAAAATGAAATCAAATTTTGTCTGAAGTGTTAACCCATAAAAACCCAATGCTATGTTTGTGTTCCAAAATTTTTCTTTATCTCCAAGTAATTTATCACTCTTTAGTCTAACATGATGCTCTGTGTTTTGCATTTTTAAGTGAAAAACACCTACCTCCCTATATTTATTTAACTGATCATGTAGATGTCCATAAAAACTTAAAAGTTGAAGGGCTATTAAATCAAAAACAGAGAAAACTGAAGAAAAAGTGAAGTAAAGTGGTTGATTAACCTCCATCCACTGTCATTTATCGAACTCCACGGGTTTTACTGGTGAATCATTGTTGTAGACGTTGTAGAAGAAGAATCACTACAAAGTCTCTGAATGTCCAAAAGGGTCGTATACCTGTATAGTGACCATGAAAAGATGACAAACTGCATTTTGCCCCAATTATTTACACATATTGATTGGATTAGTCAGTCAACAAGTATTTAACATTTTTGATTAATAGATGCTTTTAGTCATCGATGTTAGTTTGGGCCTTTTTGAGGTAAAACATCGTATTTCTGCCATAAATTTAGTTCAAACACTGGGTTACTAACACACGCTGCAAACTTCCCGCTGAGGAAGAAAGTATGAGTCTTCCATGTACTTTTCCTTTTTCATTCTTTGAAGGGTGCCACAGAGTGACAGAAGGTTACAAATAGCAGATCTGTTTGAGAAGTGACCCCCCAGTTTTTGGGACACACATTGTGAACGGCTGAGCAGACTTGAAGTGTGAATTCACTCCCACCCTTCGAGCCTATCAGTGTCATCAACCACACCATGGATGCAAACGCTTCAAGTGTTTATCCCTCCTTTCTCTCTCTCTCTCTCTCTCTCTCTCTCTCTCTCTCTCTCTCTCTCTCTCTCTCTCTCTCTCTGTCTGTCTGTGCAGATCTGACAGTCCTGTTTACCAAAGCAGCCGACAGACAAGCCGAACAAGGGCCCGGGCCCCAGCACTTCCACTTAACTCTCTCCCCATTACTACGATTGGTGTGAACGACACAACAAAAGAGATGAAATGCAGTTCTGAGGCGAAGAAAACAACTGCGGCTCACGATCAAGAATAATAATAATAACAAAAAAGACACAGATGAAAACAAAAGAGGAAGAGGAAGATGAGGGGGGGAGGAGGAGGAGGAGGAGGAGGGCAGAAGATGGTGGGGGGGCTGGAGAGATCGAGAGGGAGAGAGGGAGAGAAGATGATAAGGTGGGCATTTAGAAAATAAAATTGTCGGAAATTGCGGGAGATCTGTTAAAGGTTTCTTATTCAGCAGGGGTGGGAACGCATCTTATGACTTAAAAAGAGGTATTAAAGGAGAGAGCCAGGCGCCGGGGGAATTCTCCCACGTCGAAGAGCTCGCTTTTTAAATTCAACCCCGGTAATAACGCAGATGAATAATAGATAAATAGTATTTAGCTCCCACCTTGAACAACACTTTTTAAAGTAGTTCATGAAAGACTGACAGCTCTTGGCGAGCGAAATGCACTTACACAAACACAGACATCGAATGCGCCTTCACACATGTAAAGTGTATTTTACCTAATTAAATAAAACACCAGGTGGGATCCACTGATTGTTTGTGTGAATGTGCGTGTGTCTGCGTGTGTGTGTGTGTGTGTGTGTGTGTGTGTGTGTATGGACAGAAAAAGAAAAGGCAATAAGGAGGAAAAAAAAAAGATCAAATATTTTGGATGAATTTCATTTAGTTCACATTTCATCATAAGTGCATTCATTACCAGCTGAGGGTTATTTAGGTGCAGAAAGAGTAAGTGAGTTTAATATTCTCCTGATATTTAATAGAATGCCTTTCGCTGTGTGACGGTAATGATGTTCCAGAAAATAAAAAAGCATAAAAAGATTGTTTGTATATGGCATGTCCTGCAAATAAGAGGGCAAGAGGAAAAAACAAATATATTTACCCTTAAAAAAAAAAAAAAAAAAAAAAAAGAAAGAAAACAGTCTCCACCCGTATGGAGATGTGGTTGTAGCTGTACTAGGCATTTACAGAAGGCTGTGTGTTTAAACGCCTGGAATGCTCATTTGCCTTTTGGGCTTACTTATTTACTTTTGCATAAATGGAGAACAGTAATGTGGTATTAAGGGGCTTCTCAGGGGGAAAGTTGTGTTTTTAAAATGCAGCCTTTTTTAAACACTCCCTCAGTTTGCTATATTAAGAAGGCATGATGATTAATGCAGCATAGATCTAATGTCTCTTGATTAAAAAAAAAAAAAAAAAAAAAAGGAATTAGAAAAAAATAATTCCAGACAGGAGACGAGCTCAACCCCCGACACCCCCACCCCTTTACGCCTGCATCCCACACACACACACACACACATATACACATACCCAACCATCACTCCTACCCCTCCCTCACTCAAAGTCATCAGATACAAAATGAGCATCCAGGCTAAAATGAACAACAAATAATCACAAAATTCCCAATAGCCAAATAAAAAAAAATGTAAAATGACTGCCTTGATCAACTGGAGCCCAATAATCTTTAGCGCCAGCCTCAGCTGTAGCACCACTACTGTCACATGGAATAAAAACCTAAACCTTTCAGGGCTTTCGATTGAGTCTTTAATTCAGCCTGATGTGACATTAAAACCCTTTGGTTGACTTCCACTGGCTGTGACAAATGTACCAGCGCTTAATAGAGGTGTGCAGACAGGCCGGCATTTCAGTGACTTTTATCAAACCGAATTTATCAACGCAGGCTCCCAGGATCTGTGGCAGCAGCTTGTTCAGAAGGAAGCCTACAGATACCGTTAAGTACATCATCCCTCCTCTCTGTCTCGCTGTCTCTCCCCCCTCTCTCTCCTTCTGCTCGCTGCTTTTCTCCCGTTCTGTCCTGTCATCACTCCACCGACTGTGTATTTATCTCCTTTCTCACTGTATCTACCGTTCCATGCATGTGGTACTTTATGCTTAATAGGAATGTTTTCTGGCTGCCAATTGCCAGTAGTCACTGACTATTTATGAATTTGATCAAATGACGTGTGTGTGTGTGTGTGTGTGTGTGTGTGTGTGTGTGTGTGGATATAAAGACTTCTGAACACCACTCAAAACAATCACAGGATGCTAAAAGTCTCTCTTGTTTTGCATACCTTAGAACTGTTTTAATGTGAGATCAGGATCGGCTTCCACTTTGCTATATATGTTCATATGAAGTTAATTCACCACGTCTCATTATAAATGTCGTTGTGATTCCATTCAGATCATTGTCATATAGAAAATCGAACATTTAGAGCTACAGGTGAGAGTTTTGGACTTCAACTAAAAAGTAAAACACAAAAAGAAAATCTTAAAACAAATATATTTTCAGCCACTTGGTGAACCTACTGGACAAGGAATTCACATTGTGGATTATTGTGGATTATTTATTTATTTGTATGAATTTACATATATATTTCTTATGTGTAAAAAAGTGACTATATGCAGCTTTTTTCCACTTATTGTGACAAAATACTGCAAAAAATCAACACACCCGTGTGCATGCAGCTGCACAAAAGTAAAACAGTTTGGTGGTTTGGTGGTGAATACAGCCTTTTTCTTCCATTCTTTTAACCACTTTCTTGAAAAAGGTACAGATTGTGATGTTTGATGTCACTAAAAACCTGTTGGCATCCAAGTTTTTCATAATGTCCAAAAGCATGTACATTTTTCCTTCCGATCCAAACTGTGGGCTGTTCTAATGGGCATGTGGTTTGCAAACAACTGGCTGGTTCATTGGTGTCCATGGGCAAAGTGTCCCAATCTGCGATAAATGCTTCAACTGAGTCATCTTGACATCATGAAATACTGTAAAAAATATTCACAGATTTGGCCTAAAACATGAATACCATTAGCATTTCCCATATGTTTTAATTAGAAAATAGAAAACTTTATTTTGAGTGTCCAAATAAAATATGCTGCCTATGTGGTCCATATAAAATCTGAAGCATTATTATATTTGGAATAAAAGTTTGACATATAAGTGCATGCAAAGATACTCAATGACTAGCTTTATGACATCTCGAAGGAACAGGCATTATCATTTAAAGTTACCAAAGTGTGTCCTCAGGTTGTAGAAAATAACAAACAAGTAACTTCTTATGTTTTTCAGCAACAAAACCAGTCATGAAACGAAAGCACTCCTGGAGCGAGATGGTATAAAAGAAGAGATGATGGACAGGAGTGAGAAATGAGAATAAGAGAGAGGATGGAGAACTGACAGAAGCAGTGGCGGAGGGACAGAAGGTGGAAAAGAATGAAATGGTGGAGGAAGGAGAGCGATAAGGAGGCTTTTGAAGGGTCCTCTCAGATGCTGGGATTGCTCAGTTCAGCGCCGTCAGAGCCTCTGAGGTACTTGAACCTTGCCTGCCTTCTCTCCACCTCTCTGTAGAGCTGCTGCCCTGCAGGCCACCTGTAAACCGCTTTGACACATGATCCACTCCCACGGATGTGGAGTGGAAACGCATACACATACACAGAGAGAGTGAGAGGGAGAGAGAAACCGCTGCTCACAGGCAGCTCAGCGCACACAAAAGCTTTAACGCACCATCAGTGTTTGGTTGTTTTTTAACATTAGCACTCGATTAACAACTGGCTGTCCCACTTTTCAATGGAGGGGCACTCACGGCAGCAGAAAGTGTGCTACCTAATAGTCTCTCATGATACGTTGATTAAAAATGTACTTTTTTTCCTCTGTCTCTCACTGTCATTTTTAACCAATAGATCTTTTAGCAAGACAGGACAAATAACCTGCTATTATACATGGCCTTCACGTTGGCGTGAAAGTGGCACTAAGGAGGATTTTAACCTTCACCTCCCAAAGGCCGAGGGAAGCAAGACATGTTGGAATTTAATTAAGCAATTAGACGAATGCCCTGCTGCAGCCACAAACAAGTGGCACTGAAACAGAATGGCAACTTTTAGACACAAAACACACACACACACACACACACACAGAGGCACAGATGATGAAAAGTGTAGAAAAATATTGTATATCATGCAATTTTTTTTTTATTTAAAATACTCTGACTTCCTATTCATAGAAACACTCACGTGCATTTGTAGGTAAGAACGGCATGCTCTAAGCAACCCCGAAGAGGAAAAAAAAGGCAGAGTAAAAAACGTCAGCTCCTGATTAAGCATTGTCAAAATATTTGCGACGGTGGAATTCCACCAGGCGAGTGAGGAATCGGCTCTTCTACAAAAGAGCCATCTTCCCTGAGTAACAAGTCGGTGCAATGAGTGTCGACAGAAGAGGAGCTGAAATCCCCCCCGGGCTAGAGAATATCCCGCTATTGTAGTCTTAACCCGCGAGACCTGGCGGGGAATGTACAGCTTTCACAGTCACTTCTCATCCTATTTGTAGCACTGCCGCTGATGTGCGAGTGCCTGGGCCAGAGCAGGTCACTTTTTTCCTGTTTTTTTTTTTTTTGTGTGTCTTCTTCAATACCCTTCCTTTCTTCAAAACCTTTTAAAAGTCTTTAAAACAAAGAGTCCAACAAATATTTGAGGGGGCATTCATCTATATCGTGTTATTTTCTCTCTCTTTCTCCCCCCTCATGCCAAACCACTTTTTTCATCTCTCTTTTTGTATTTTTTGTTCCACAAGGCAAGTTTCATTAAAGATCCAATTATGCAAATCAGGTGCTGGAGAGGCAGTTGAATATGCACTATAATGGTGTACAGTAATCGTTCGACACAATATACGGCATCCGGGGCCAGATTTACGAGCGCAACAGAACTGCAACGCCTCCGTCCTTTGGTGAAAACCTCTTGATCATAATTAAAGGTGCAGGAGTTCTCTCCAGCATCCTCACACCCTCCCATCTTTTCCCTCTTTTCCTCGCCTCTTTCCTCTTTTTTCTCTCCCTCCATCTTGTGTTTCTTCATTTTGCTCATTAGCAGAGGTCTGGGAAGTTTACAGAGGTCATATCCAAGAGGTAGAGAAGCTAAAGAGCAGACATGACATGTGCGATCCACTCAGTGATGGTATGTGAAGTGGGTAATAGACATAACCTGCCCCCTCCCACACACACACACACACACACACACACATATGCACCACACACACACATAGACATAACCTTCCATCTCATCAACGCTGGAGGTATTTACCACTGTCTTAGCTGAGCACGGCTGAATGCTAAGCAGTAACAATTCTCTGCTTCAGGACCTCTGATTGATGTGTGCTTGCCTGTTTGTGTTAAGCTGTTGTCTCCGGAAATGACACGGCTGAAAACGCCGCTCCGTTTCGACACATCAAAAATGGAAGCGGTCCTGACATCACACGATGCATCCCTAAATCCAAAATGCTAACGAACTTTGAGGGGGAAAAATTCTAAACTAAAGCCAAACTCAATAAAGCCTTAATGCCAGAAATCTCAGCAGGGAAGCTGAGGCAAACAAAGGGGGAATATCACGGGTTATGGGGATAAGATGTTTAACTTTTTCCTTTTTTTTTTTTTTTTTTCCAAGAGACATTCCTTGTTGGTGTTTTGTGAGTACCAAGTGATTACACAGACAGAGGGAAGCTAACGCATTGCATGAATAGTGAACTTTCTCAAGGCTGAGCAGTGAAACTTGCCCTGAAAACACACACACACACACACACAGTTTGCAGGTTCATGTACTGTCATACTCCCACATGCACCCACCTGCATGCATGCCACATTCTCAGGCTCATTTTAACTCTACACAAACAGCAGAGATGTAAAACATTACTCAACCCTCCTTGTGATCGCTTGCATATCCACTTTTTCTTGTTTGCCTCGCTCACCATCCATACCTAACCCCCCCACCCTTCCCTGTACCTCAGCCTTCACTCCTAACCCCATCTCCCCTGGCTGCCCAGACAAGCAGACGCTCCTTGTGATGGCACCCCCGGCATGAGAGGACTAAGTCAAGCCTGTCCGTCAGCGCCTCATCTGCCCCACACTCTTTATTCTTAGATCAAACTGACGTCCGTGATTACCCCCCCCCCCCCCCCCCCCCCCCCTCGCCGTCAACCCATCCACCCCGCCACTACTGCACCCCTCCAACCCTTATCATGCTCTCAGGGCAAAGAACATTCACAGTCACACACCTAAGTACAGAATGAGAAATTCAGCATGCAGAGAAACTGTACATAAACTCTCATTTAAACAATGATTCAATAACACCGATCATTCACAGAGCGAGGTTTTAATTGATAGTATATTCATTTCTGCCTAATGGCATCTTCTGTATTTCCTACTGCTTTTTATATTATTCAATAACTGAGTCAGAGGTAAAGCACTTTGTTTTACACACATCTCCAATGCAGTCAGCTTTACATTTGCTTTACTGTGATCGTAATTCTTAAGCAAGGAAATGCATTATATTTACAGTTAAATAAGAATTAATGGGACGTGATAGGTAGACGGCACACGCTGAGGGATGGCGAAATTATATCCGTCCATATACAGATTAATTTTTCAAAATCAGATCTTAAAAAAGCCTAATCATGAGCAAAGGTCAGTGGCACTAACTTCATAAAACTTTAAGGTCATCCGTGTCCCCTTCAATTTATCACCACAGCTGCATAAATCATAATTGCTGTTCCTTATAAAAGTTCGACATCACACCCTGTGGGCTGGTAGTAGCAAAACAGAAATGGAGTCAGGGAAAAAAAAATCTCGTCTCACATTTTAGATGACACAAATTCAAACAAATGTGATAAAAAATCTCATTCTTTGAGATTTCTGTCTAATGTGTGTAATCTAGCGTGTGCTGTTTTGTGGTCAGGGCAAGCTCTTCCTGAGTTCACATCACAACTTTGATTCGATGGTTTCGATTGTGTGTGTGCTCTTGTCATATTAGCCTCACACAGCGACTGTAAGCCCTGCTCGCCAGCATCTTTCCCTCTCCGGCTTGAACTCTAGAGATCAAGGTCACGGAGCTACAAGGCTCAGCCCAGACTAACGCCTGTGTGTTACAGCCCCTTCAACACCCCCGCAACCTTGTGGGACACACACACACACACACACAGTCTACGCAGGCATGCTGAAATACATGCACCCTTGCCCTGTTCCCTGACTGAAGAAGACAGAACAGAATGGACATGAAGAAATGACACAGTCACTATCCAGAGCTTTCACTATCACCCAGTAGGTAACAGAGGGGGGGAGGGGTGCTTTCACACTGACTGCACATATCAATTAATGGCTGGACGATGAGCAGAGCTGGCCTGATCTGGCCTGCCCACCACCGCCCTGGTCCCAGTGGACTGGGAGCACTGGCCTCACTGCCTGTACAGCTGGAGCCCTCTCCCCTATAATTACATGAGAAGGGGATCAGCTAGCCACAGTCAGGCTGCCTGTCTGACTGTGGACTGTACAATGTTGCAGATGCATACATCACATTGACTATGATAGAATAACTTGAATTATGTGTTGTCCAATTGATTATACACATGCATTTTCTTTGCTGCTAGATTATGTAATTTGTGCGACCGTTTCACTGTGGGTTTGAGTGTTTTTGAGATGGTACTGGGACGTCTTTGTTAGCTCACGTACTGCCATGAATTTGCACATTTGTGAGTGTGCAGGATTTTTTAAAAACTATGTTTCCACTTTTTTTTTTTTTTGGGGGGGGGGGGGGGGTCAAATTGTGTACACGTCAACGTACCAAATAATTCACCGTGTGTCGAACTGACAACGCCGCGGCTTCAGTCGAGTGGGTCTAGTGCACGGTGAACCGAGTGGCTGACTGACTGACTGACAGCCTGGTGAAAAGAGGACTCATTTGATGCCATCCTTTGCATGCCATGCTCACTCTCCCCTCATCTCTCTCTCCCTCCCTGTCTCTCTCATCACTCCCTTCTCTGTCATTTTCAGTTGAGAGATGTGTATCGCCGCAGTCAGTCACGGGCCGTGGCCCCCTTTCGCAAGTAACACTGACATGGGCACAGGTGGAAAAGCAGCTAATACAGAATCGATGGTGACTGCAACAGACCAGCTCCTGAGGACAGTGGAGATTTTGAGCTCCATCAATCACAAACTTAAAGCATCAGAAAATATTTTTAAAAAGCTTGTATGGTGTGTGTGGGTTCAGTGTAATAATAAATCTGGCATTGACTCCAAAATAAATTCACCACTTATCCATAAATGTTTAGAATTTATCTTTTGTCGGCTGTCATTATTTGTAACAATTAATGCCTGCAAATTTTGTAAAAGAATTATTAGCAATCCCAACAACACAGATAATAAATTGTGTAATTAATTAGAAATTAATTAGAAAGTGGCATATAATATTAAATTGTAAACTGTCTTGAAGAATGCAAAAAAAAAAAAAAACTCAGAAGGAGGCCTGATGATTATTGAATTAATTGCTAAAACAAACCTCTGAGGCCTTGATACAAAATTCACTGCACAAATTACTCTAACCGGTCAAACTATAGAACGAGGCCTTTTCTTAAACATTGTCCTCCTTCGTAAATATTATCAATGAAAAAGAATGACAACATTTCAACTTGTAAAAGTGCAGGAAAGGGCAAACAGGTCTGTGTGGCAGACTGAGCTGTCAGAGGAGCGGGGACACTTATCTATTGCCATTTCATCTCCAATAAGGGAATGAAAGGAGCTGACAAAAAGGGTTTACGCCCAGACACTATTTCAGACATAATATCCGCCCTGTGCATACCATTAAACAATGACAGCATCTCAACTCACACAGTACATCTATTTATCTCTTTTCCTTGCACAATGAATCTGAGGAAGAGATTTTTTTTTTGGCCCAAGTCAACTTTAGGAAAGGTTGAAGAAACAGTGGGAAACAATGTGATGGACATTGTTGAGTATTTTAAGAAGGATGACATGTATCTTCTGAGCTTTTGTGCAGCACTGGTAGCTGCTGTAAGTGGCTGTGTAACCCAGGTCAGATCACTCAGGGGTCAACTCGACTTCCAAGAAAGGTTTTCTCCCCACCCAAGACGCACGGTGAGACGGAGGCTTTTAATGGGATTACAAGGCTCATCCCTGGTGCCGCATATTACTGATAATTCAATATTACCCATCATATAAGAACAAATTCGGACATGTGAGCCTTGATCTGGGAATTTGGGAAACGCTTAGAGGTTTTGTGCGCTCTATACGCGCTCAACCTGCTGGATGTGTACTGTACGATTTCCTAAGAAAAATATATTACAGCTCGTGTTAATTAAAAGTAGACGAGGTGAAAACTTCTAAAATGACGAGTTCAATGACATGTCACACACCCGACCTCTTTAGTCCCGTGGAAAATATTATTGGCTTATGAGCTCCGTCATTTTATATTTCCACAATAACGGATGCCTATCATCCTCCCGCAGCCTTTGCCGAATCCCTCTAACTTTCGTCCTTCTCTTCTCCTAAAAAAAAAACACCTCACATTTCCCTTAACCAAAGTGGCACCGCTTTCCAAAAATGTCAAATTGTGCGCTGCTGTATATGCGTTAAGTCTCCACATATGACATTTACCCCTTCTTCTGAATGTCATCATAACGTCTCCTCAAAGCATAATGCAGGGGCTGCTTATTCATAAGAGAGGTCGATCACTGCACAAAATGGCAGGTCTCACCGGCTCTTCTTCCATCTCACAAGTTTTGACACATGGTGGCAAACGCACCGGTAAACTTTAATCGCTCCTTCTCCTCCACATTCTGTTCCTTCACTCTTTCGGTACTTAAGTGTCGGGAGAAAGTTTTGCGTGCAAACTCTTCACGGGAACACGGCGGTACTTTTCGAAAAGTCTCAGACTACATCACAGTGTAGTGGATACGCAGTGTTGAAAAGCCGTGCGCCCGAACGCCTTTTACGCACACAGTAAAACATGCAACGGTAAACAATACGTGCCATAAATCATTTTCTACTCAAATTAAAATATGTTTCTAGACGCTTTGGGACTGCAAGGTGTCGAGCATCGCAGTCCAGGTCTTGCTTCCAGCTGCTATTTTGTCGCCGTTTTTTTTTTTTTTTTTTTTACGATCGTCACACGCTACGGATAATTGCACTGTTATTTTCTAATCATGATTGGGGAGACATCAGGAGCCCCCGCTGCGATGCTCCCGCACAAACAACCCAGTCCTCACCAAAACTGACTTCCCACGGCGACTATACACTCCAAAGCCCCAGTAAAAAACCTCACTCGTATACTATAAGCTCCAACACTTCTTCTTACCTTTTAAATTTGGCGAAGCGCCGGGTAACTCCTGCGCGTAAACGATGCGTTGTGAGAGATAGTGTTCATTGAATAATGAGGCATGTCCATATGATTTGACCGGATCATATTCTTGTCGGATGACGGGGGTGTAGAAAAGTGCGCTTCGGACCTGTTAAAGACAGTCCACTCCTCGATCCTGTCCCTACAACTGCTCCCCGCCGCGCATCCTGAGTTTCAATTGAAAAAAAAAAAAAACAACACGGCTTTATTACTTGTCTCTTCTTGCTTTTCTGTCCCTTTCTGTCGCTGTCTGCTATAGGTAAACGTTTGCATTCATGCCGATCGCCAGTCATCAGCATATTCCCTTCATCTTTCAGCTTGGACTCCCCCTATCTGGTAGGTGAAATGCATTGTACCGTTAAAAGGCACTCCATTGTGGAAAGCGAAGCCGACTGGTTTGATAGAGCCCGGGTCTTGCGGTATTCGCCGTTGACGGGGGTAAAAAAAAAGCAGCTGATGAGCCCAGCGGTGAACACAGCCTCGTTTAAAGCAATAATCTCCTTGTCGTTACATCCCCCCCCCTGGTGCCGTGACAAGAGAAAAAAGACGATTCCTGACCACCTTAGTTTGTTTCTGACCTTGAACTGCCCACAAACACTCTTTTATTTAAAAAAAAAAAAAAATCTGCCCTGATCTCCCCCTCTTGTACATGAACCATTCACACACAACCAGCCTCCGCCGTTTAGACACCGTGCGTTAAACATTGGCTTGTGGATAACTCTCCCTCGGTGTAAAGACACCCAGGTCACAAAATTACTCCAAAAAGTAGAATTCCTTACCTTTTAAGTGAACTGTTTCGAGTCTTTTTCCTCTTCTCCTCGCCTTAAAAAAACTCCAGGATAAATGAGTGGTGCCTCCTGTGCGTCCTGAGCGTCAGTCACCGCTTAAGAGAAGTAATGAGTGATAAAAATGACGCTCATCTATCTGCACTGTAACCTTGTGGCGTATTTAATGTAAATAAGCCCCGTTGTGTTGCCAATCCCCATGCATACAAACGCAAAACCGCTCCTTGGGGACTCGCTTTTGCCTTTTTTCCCCCCACTATGTATGAACGATTTATTCTACAGCATTTTAAGGAGCGCATTAAAGAATGAATATAGTTATTTAGAAATATTATATATCAATAATGCGACAAGTCCAATTTGTGAGTGAACGCATTTCTACACACCTACTGAAGAATTTTCAAAGCGCCCACTCTATAAAAGAGGCAACGTGGGGGAAATTGGTTTTGGTTTTGTGGATATTTCCAGCAGGAGCTCTGAACTTGAAGTTGGCACAACTTTTGCGAAGCGTAAAAAAAAAAAAAAAAACACGCGACAAAAAGACGTCCTGCATAGGCCGGACTTTTCTTGCAACTAAAACGTTCCTCGTAGGATGGTTTTGATATATTATGCTTCTATAGGGGGGTGGAAGAGACTGAATAATGCAATTATAGATTCAGTGTTCCAGCGTTGACAAAAGACAGGGCTTCAATAGAGGCTTTGTTATAGGATTATATAATGATTATGGGGTAATTATGGGAACGGTTTGGTAATAATAAAAAAGTATCAAGTGCTCTCTTGCACGGGCAGCTTGTTTTCTATAATGTAAGTGCACAAGTAGATGAGCAGGATAAGACAGACACACACACACAGACAGACAGACAGACAGACAGAGGGCAAAACGGTGCTGCTGACAGCTAGTGGTAGGATGACGGCAAACAGCTCCAATTATTCAAAATGTCGAACCGAGAGACGCATTAATGCCACTCACAGAGATGCTATCAAATGCCCCCAGAACCGGACATGGGCCCACAATGGAATATCTCGGGGTCATATTCATAACACCCCTCCTCCTCCTCCTCCCCCCCCCCCCCCCCTCCTTCCTCCTCCTCTCCCCTCTCCACACCACTTGTGCCATGCTGCATGTGTCAGTGA
This sequence comes from Siphamia tubifer, assembly GCA_020466265.1. NCBI lineage: Eukaryota > Metazoa > Chordata > Actinopteri > Kurtiformes > Apogonidae > Siphamia > Siphamia tubifer. The sequence goes on from CM035785.1 coordinate 14,769,446, forward strand.
GGAGGAGAGAGGAGGGGATGCACACATGTAAATGGTCACTCTGACAGAGAGCACATGACACTCCATCTGTGGGGGGAAAATAATCCTCACCTTACAGCATGTTAGAATTATTAACATTTTAATCGCATTTAGGAATTTACCAAAGCTAGTTTGTTCAACTTTTTTTCTTCCCCTTTCAAATGCATTTTTTCCACTCACTTCTCTTCATTCATGCAGTGACATATTCAAGGATGTTATTAAGAAGCTTTTATTGTTTTAAGTCTACCTTTTTTTTTTTTTTTGCACATTTTTGCTTGTGTGTGTGTTCTGCATGAGACATTAATAGATAGCCTAAATAACTGCTTTCTTCCCTTTCCCAGAGAAAACATATCTTCCTCTTTAGAAGATACTCCACATTCATTATGCACTATGAAAATCAGATTCTCATGCTGCTCCTTTAAATGGTTATATGGAATTCAGTTTGATGTGTAAGAAGAAGAAAATTTTTTTTCCACCCCCCCTCCTTTTTTGAGCATTTTCCAAAATAATAAAAAAAAAATCCTCCTAAAGAAATTAGCATAACCATTCCCCATCAATAATATGGCTATCTCTATGGGAGTGATAGCAGCAAGCAGTAGGGGTGTTCCTTTTGCCGATTCTCCATGGATCAACAGCGCGTCCTCAGCTCCTTTTGAACTTGTTATAGCAAGTCAAGTGATTCTTTATCGGCTGACAGCCCTGACAATGCATCTGGGATGGGAAAGCAGGTCAAAAGGAAGTTGCCATATGGACTTAAGCATGCAAATTTCTAACAATACATAGCAGTGAGGGTTGTATTCTCACAGGCACACCACCGCATATGTGTAAGTAGCCACGCAAAAGTGTTTACCGGCCGTGTTGCACAGACTGACACTGATCTCAATGGCTGAGATTCATTGCATCATGAGTGGTGTAAAAATTATTTCAGACGTACAAGTACACGGCGCTTTAGAAGTGTTAAGAGGCAAATCTACAGGCATTTTTGGGGGAAATATAATTGATTTTTATGATATTCATGGTCATTACTGCCTTGTAATGATCAGTAACAAGAGACTGAACACACCTTTATATGGAATTAAGAGAAATAAATTTGATTTCAGCATTGGTTTTGTACCGTTTAAATGAATTAATTGTATTTGTTTGCGTTCACAGGCAGGTGTGCAGTTTTGTCTGCTCTTTAACATGTTAATAAAACTTGATCTAAGTCTAAATCGAAGTCCTTTAGGCTGCTACATGAAACCTAATTGCAAGAAGGCGCATTTAACTCTATGAATTTTTTATTTTATAGAGCACTGTGTGTGAGTGATAGACACTGAATAGAGGAAAGTTACTGCAACAGGTGCAGGAACATCACATTCACATTTCCCTGGCATAGAATACTGTTTTACCTCTCATTTGCATAATGGTTTCTAACTATGACAACTAGTCTTCTGCTATTTTGTTATTATTATTGACTGAGACTAAATTAATGTCAGATTTTTTTTTTTTTTTTGTCCGCTTTCAGAAGCACATCGATACAGCGCTGAACAAAGACACAGTAGTAGTGGCCCGTGTTTTAACCTCATGATTGCCTCACTGTGCACTTCAGTATGTTATTACATTTCATTCAGAATGAATGGAAATTGGTAGGCAGGCAGGGGAGTCAATATATCACAGAGAGAGAAATTTGGGTACTGCAGATCCATGTCTGTTCAAGTGTATGTTTTGTGTTTGTGTATGTGTTTGTGCTGAAGGGATAGAAGGCAGAGGGAACGTTGGCCGGCAGTCCTGGGAGGGTCATCACTGCCTTATTACTGCCATGTTAGTGACTAGCAGCTGAAGATGGCTCTGCTCCCTGCCCCTCTGCTTGGGAGTCGTCCAAGACAGCGTGCTCCAAAAACAGACCGGCCACTGTTCACTTCTCTGATAGATTAAGATGTTATTCCACTGCTCTGGCCATCTCTCTCTCTCTCTCTCTCTCTCTCTCTCTCTCTCTCTCTCTCTCTCTCTCTCTGTTTCTCTGACTGTCTTTCTCTTCAGCAGTCCCACTTTCACACATGCCCGCCTGTCCCTCACCGTCTCCGGAGGCCTTATTGCTAATTTCGACTATTAGCGGATAGACAAAACAATCTAAGAGCATGGTTGCAACATGATAGCAAGGTTTTCCTGCTGTTGTCTGTGCTGATTTAGAGGGAAACTACCAAATTATGTAGCTGGAGACACACTCTACACTTGCCATATGCACAGTCTCCCTGTGTGTATGTATGTTTGTGTCTGACTGCATGCATCTTTAAATCCAGATATTGTGCCCAGTTTATATTCAAATACAAACACAGTCGAGACTTTGGCTTCCCCCAGAGGAAAAGAAATGCTTTTCTTTACTTCAAATTGAGTTTCTCAAAGTCTAATTTGTTGCAACCCTTTGATGAACAAATGTTTTCAGACTATCCTGCTTTAATGAAAAGGGAGTGAGCGCAATTTTAAACAATCTGAAGCTCTGAACCCTCCGTGACTGTAAACTTTAAAAATTAAACTTTAGAATTTATATCAATTACACTTTCAAGTTCTGACAGGGCCTCAAATAAGAGCCAGGAGCGCGGGCAATGGAAAACCTTTACCACACCAGATTCATTTCCATAGCAATCGCCTCAGCTATTGGTGACATCAATCCCTCATGTGAAGCATTTACGTTTCAACAAATACACACTACTGTCTCAGACTCTCCCTGATGGCCGGGGTCAATGAGTGTGCATGTTTGTCAGCTCCGATCGTTAATGAAACGCTCGCACAAATACAGCGCAGGCAAATATTTAGAGCCAAGCTTGGAGATTTCATCACAGACAAATGTGTGATTCTTCAGGGAGCGCTGTATTTCTTTATTCGCCAGGATGGAGCGTATACTCAAGATCAAACTTGTCCGAGCTTGATGAATGTGGAGGAGCAGGAAGTATACTGCCTTTGACTGATAACCAGTGTGATTTTAATTTAAATCATATGAATCAACGTCTGCCCAGAGCAGAAATAAAATATATCTAAATGAAAACATCTGACTCTAATTGATTAGGAACAATGCTCTGCATAGTAGGTCTAGAATATCCTTGTTTTGATACTGCCTTATTTCCATGACTAAGGAAAACAAAACCATCATGAATATTGGTGAATGTGTTTAGCTAAAGTACATGCGTATTTGGCAGTTCTGAAAAAATAGACCAATGATAGCCAATGATCTATAAAATGACATAGGACTCATATTGTTGAAGGTTCATTTTCTTAAAGAGAGCTGTTGATTACAAAAGAACCCAAAACACTCAACTACAGGACATTCTGATTCTTATCCAAATGCTTTATGTCAGGTAAGACTTCAGAGATACCAGGCCTGGCAATATTTTTAATATGTCATCAAGAACCTCAAGCACATCCATTTTCCATCTCCTGGTCACATGGAATCACTTGGATATGTCATGGCATGATTACAAAAATACCTGACCATAAAGTGGCATATTTTACAAATATCCTTAAAACAAATATTTAACCCATCTACACTGCCATTCAAAGAAAATCCAAGCATCCCTCCTTGACTTGTCTCAACTTTTTCATCAGTCTATCAGTCAGTTTACACTCTTAGCTACAGAGCCACGTCTCCTTTCCCCCTGGAGGTGTAGTAGGCGCTCTCGTGCACCACGACTCGCTGTCTCCTGTCCCCTCACCTTTCCACCAGAGTCCATATTTCCTGAATAGTGTGCCATCATATTTTACTATTACCTATCAATTGGTTTCTAATCGCAGTAACGAGGCAGCTAGCTGGCTGGTGACAGAGCGCTAACGGCCTCGCAGGGAACATTAAGGAGGCCGGGTTATGCTGTGGGCCGTTAACTACCTACAGGCGCTGGCTAATGGCTCCAAATGACCTCCTCAGTGGCTATTAGCACATAATTAGAACCTGCAGACCAGTGGTGACCTCCGCCGGACACACGTGATTACTCCTCTCCCCCCATGTCTCCTACTCTCTCCCCTTTCCTCTCCCTTCTCTTCCCTTTCACAACCATCCTCATCTCTCTGCTTCTTTCTTGTCCATTCCTCCTCCTTCTTGTCTCCTTTTTCCTCTAATGCTCTGTAGGATTACATTGACTCCCTAGTGGGAAGACTACCACTAAAATTAATCTCTTTATGGTGCCCCAGTACGAAAATACTCCACCATACTGTAGGTCCTAGAAAATTGCATTGTGAGAGAATATTCATCGCTTCACTCACACAATGTCTGATTATTGGTATGAAAATGGCTTTAGTGTCAGTGCAAATTTAATTTTTTTTAAAGCTTGCCAGGCAGCGTAAGTGCTTAAGGCCCTTTTTACCTTGCTGACAATTGCCAGCACCTCCTTGACCTGATTCAGCAGCACTTCCTTAAATCAGCAGATAATACAAGTCTGCAGTGAAAAGAGGAGCTAAACGACGTCTAAAGCGCAAGGTGCTACCACGCCACAAAAGGGCTCAGTCACACTAACCTCTGTGTATACTTCAGCAACAGTCTCCCGTTACCCAGAACAAAGGAGACGCTTTACTAGGTTAGTGTCAGCTCAGGAGCAGTGGGGAAACAATGAGAGAACAACAAAGGAATGTGCTGATTTTTTTGTGTGTGAGAGGAAAATGCAACACAGTACCAGTGCCTTAAATTATCAGTGAATTATCTCTGAGCCTGTGGGAATTATGTGGGTTATTTGTAACAAGCAGTCAAGGACAAGTGGGCCTTGTGTTACAACTATGAGATGAACACTAAACACAAAAAAATTCCTGGCCAACATCTATCTTTCCAGGCCATCTTCTAGCCTTGGAAATAAGAAAATAGGTATTTTTGTTGAATTGAGTTGAAGATGAGTGAAGCTGGTGAGGACATATAGCACAGGGTGAACACTGGAAACTGGACAAATGCTACTGGCACTGCCACCGACACAATAAATACAGCTGTTGTACCCTTGACCATGTCACATGCTTGGCACAGTTGCGTAGTATGGTAATGCTGAAAAAAACAGCAATAGTGTTCAGTTTGTTGTGCAGTCATATAGTCAAGGTCTTCAGGCAAAAACAAAGAGGATTAGAAGTCAGTCAAAATCCAGCACCTTAGTTGAAGATTTGGTCTAATTACAACTCATACAAGGTACTAGATAACCATAACTTTAACCTATAAAGAACCAGTGCTACTTTTGAGTCAGTTTCCAAATGAATTTTTCTCCAGATTGAACCTTTTTTGAGTGCTTTATATCCATTTATAATCATTATTTCTTCTGTATTTTGTATTTTTTAAAGTGGAAAATCATGTATTTTCATATATTTAACTCACTGATCATGTAGTCATTAATATAAACTTAGATTCAAATGGAAGATTATTATATGAGAAGCAGATAAAACTAATGAATTAACTGAACATACTGATTAACTGAACATAATCCAAGTGTGTCATCCATTATTATTGATTCAACTCCATTGGTTTTACCGGTGAATCAATGTTGTAGATGATGACGGTGTTTCCACGTTCACTGTGGAGATTATGAACATCCAAATAGGTCATATCTGATGAGCATGAAAAGATGACAAACTGTATTTTACATCAATAATTTACATGTACTGATGTGATTAGTGGATCAACAGGTATTAAACATCTACATCAATAAATGATTGTAGTTTCGAGTGGCTATTTGGATCTTTATGGGTTAAAGAGGCACCTTCAATTCAAGCATACAGTAGAAAATGATACATTCATATAAGTCTCATATGGCATGAGACAGTTTCTCAATATGTTGCTTATCTCTGGAAAAATAAATAAATAAATAAATAAATGAAAATGACCATGCATTAAAATAGCTTTAGATGTATGATACCACTCATCCTTTATCAATACAGGTTTATCCTGTTCACGGGCACAGAGGAGTTACAGCTTATCTCATAAACGGAGAGAGGCATCATGTACCTGGACAATCAAAGCATGACACTTATCTGGTGACTCATTTTAGTTTTAGGATTAGGGTTACATGTCAGTTATGTATAAAGTATGTCTAAACCGATATGGTTAAAGTTGTACTTCAGCCACATATTTAAATAGAAGATGATCCCTTTCAAGTGAATTTTAATATACGCATTTTTCCCTGAAATGTGTTATATATTTACTAGTCAAACGATAAAGAAATTCAATCAGATTCATTATAGGGTTACTGTGGATTAACTTAGATTAATCACAATTAAATATATACATTTTTAATATATATTAAATAGTGTTTCACTTTGCATTAGCAAACAGACTCAAGAAAATAGATTAAAAAAAAAAAAAAAAAACAAGTAGTGTTACACACAACAACCCCCGCCCCCTGCAGTTGTTTTACTTGAACTGTCCTATCTCTTATCATTGTGAAAACACATTTTTGGTGATTGGGAACTTTGACCTACCTTCCCCAACATTTCATGGAATCTATTGTTAACCACTTCGCACTTTGTCAGAAAATTTCATGGAATTTCGTCCAGTAGTTTTTGTGTAAAGTTGGTGACAATCACACAAACAAACAAATGAATTTTTTTTTTTTTTTACCAAAAACACTACCCCTCTCCCTTTTGGGGAGCGGGGTAAAAAACAATAAAAGTAAAAATGTAACTACATATCCACCCATTACTGGTCATTAGTCACAATAAACAATACACAATACATTATACACATATACATTAAGTTGAACATAAATGTATATATGAATCAACTCACAGACATAAAGAACTGATAGAAAGAAGGAAACACTTATTTAGTCCCGCCCCTTCCTTACTTTTAGTCTCAGATTCATAACCAAATATATTTCTTTCATCAGCTATCTATCACATTAAATTAGTTAACAAGGAATAACTAGTCATATTTCCTTTAGATTGGTTGTATCGCCACTGCACGAACATTCTGCCAGAAATAAACATCGATGGTATACCTTCAACACTTTCAACAAAACAACCGTAAACAACTTTTCCATCTACTTTTCCTTTGTCCTCATATTTCTATCCAGAGGCCAGTGTGCTGTTTAACATCTTCCATCTTTATCAGTTGGTTCTCTTTCCTGTCACTACTGGATCAACTGTACATGGGTGACGGTACTTCTGATTAGACAAATGTTGAATTAAACCACATGCATTGATTTTGGCAACTACAATAATAACCCTAACCCTAAACAATGAGTTATGGTTAAAATGTAACCCTCCACCTCAAGAGTGAATGTTTTAAAGTCATTTTGTTTTCAGATACTTCGTTGGCGAGTCTGGCAAGACAACAGAAAAGACACAATTGAAATTCCAGGAGAATGTCTTGTCATGTTTTCAACCCCCATTTGCTTAGAATCCATTCCAACCCAGGATCCCTAGTACATCTATCTCTATTGGATAATTCTATACCTCATGATTAACTTCCAAGGCCAACTTTCAGTTCCAAGGCATAATGTTGTGTGCCCAACCTTCTGTGCTCAATTCTGACTAAAACTAATATTGTGAGAGACAGGATGGTGGATGGCTCCATAACACATCTGGCAATCTCTGTGGTTAGAGATGGTGTCCATCTCATGTCATGGATAATTATAATTTAAATTCATGTTTTTGTCCAGGAGGACTCCTTCTTCATTACAAACAAATTAGATAATAAGAATCTTCCTCAACTATGTCATATGATCAGTCATTTTTAACTGGCTTACAATATGACTTTGTTGTTGGTGTCTGTAGTACTCAGTACTCGGTGATGTTCAATGGATGTGTTTGCACAAGCAGCATACGCTACTGGCATATTATCAGTTATTCACAGACAACACATGAATTGATGTATTGTACCTGAATATTAACAATAATACACACTATTATAGAGAAATTATAAAGGTCACAGTTTAATTAAAAATTCATAACGTGGAGATGCAAATTAAGGTAATTATTAATTTATGTTTTTTTATGTTGATGTTTTTGCCTCTTGACAAAATGTTTCTATCGTTAGAGCATCTCCAACTAATTGCATGAATTTACACTAAATACTTTGCCTCTTGATCACACACTGTTGCACATGAAATTGGAATAAACTGTTTCTTTTACATATTCTCATGTGACAATGTGATTTAATCTTGACAAATAAAGTGAAACTGGGAATCGGCGTGAAATCACTGCACCTGGTCAAAGGCCATGACTGACGTGTATAAACAGAAATATAAAGAAGAATGTGTCTGAAAGCAAAAGTATTCCAACTTTGTGACAATTGTTTGACCCCGACCATCAACATCAGAGGTCTTGGTAAGGTTCATCTCCTCAGGCCACATCAGTGTGATCCTCCCAGGGTCAGACCTGTGCTTCTTCACACAGTGCCCACCAGAGGCTCAGACCAGCTACTGCAACAGCGAGAGGGTAGATTGCGGGGGTGGGAGACACAAGACGTCCATGTGAGGCCAAGCCAAGAGGTCTCCAGAGTATTCAGCCATCCCAATTTCCTGCCCTGTGTCACCAGGTCTTAAGAAGCCGTTTTGGGCAGTGTCATGAGTTAGACACACGCACAAATGTGCACACACTTACACAGACATATAACCGCAGCCCTCACTGAATTAATTTGTTTTCATTTGCCCTCTGTCAGCAGTACTTGGTTCTTTGCTAGAGAGAGATCTCTTAACCAAAGGTCTTTCTATATGCTTGTAGGATTTCATCTCCCAAATCAGTTCACTGCTGCTGCCGCTGCTGCCTCTCTTGCTTTCTTTTAAGATATCAGGTTTAAAAAGCCATAAACCACAGTGTAACAAACAATATGAAGCCTGAACTGAGGAATGCCACAGTGGACACATTCTTTCTCTTTGGCATTTCACATATTCAATAGCACTACATGCAGTATTATTAAGACAAATGTTGGAGTGTGGTTGATGGTAGGCATCATGGCCTCAGTGTGGGCCAATTATCGTGGTGAAAGCATTGTGTCCAAAAATAGACTCTGGTTTGGATGCGGTTTTGTTTTTTTGTTTTTTTTTTGGGGGGGGGGGGGGTCCAGCAGAGTGTGGCACAACAGCTGTGCACTGTTCTGGTCAAATGTTATAAATGCACACACAAATATGCATTTTGAGTTATGATAGCACACAATCAAATTACAGCAACATGCATTAACACCTATTTCTGTGCTCATACCTGCAGATGAGCATCTCTGAAATATATGCATGTTTGCACAGAAATAAGGAAAAGGTTATTCCTAGTGCACAGACACAACTGCAAAGAGATAAATGTGAAAGAACGAAAGCTTTAGCCAGTAAGAGAAAAGAGAGATGTTAGAAATTGCACTTCCATGTCATCTATTTCCTGGAGATGGCCGCAAACCCCTGGACACACTTAATCAGGAAAAGGGCACACCTCCGAGTATCCATTCTTTTGTAATGGCATTACACCGCACAAGTAAGATTTAGAGATCCCTTAATGTGCCCGAGTCTTCTGCATAAAAGTATATACAAAGGTTAATATTGCAATAATATGTTCCTGGAGGGCATTGTAATCATTATCTCTCTGGTGGTATCAATTAGAAGCACTTTACTGCAGGTAATGACTAAGATTCCGGTACAAAATGACATTATTATTATTATCCCCATCTATAATTTCAGAGTGGATACACAAGACATGGGAAAAAAAGAGAAGCATAAGTTCAACCAAAGGTAGGCTTAAAAAGTGAGAGGAGTCAGACTGTTGGACTCAAGGAAGGAAACTGGAGGCTGGTGTGGGTGTGTGTGTGTGTGTATGTATATGTCTGTGTGTGTGCGTGTATGCTCATATGCACGTGTGCATGTGGATGTGCTGGAAGTTTCAAAGGGCCAAATAATACACAAATAAAAACGTGCTTCCTCTTATTCATAGCTTGACTGTCTGTCCCAGTTTCCTCAAAGCAGCTTGTGTGTTTGCATGAGCATGTGTGCGTGTATGTGTGTGTGTGTGTGTGTGTGTGTGTGTGTGTGTGTGTATATGTGTATGTGTATGTGTGTGTGTGTCTGTATGTGTGTGTGTGTGTGTGTGTGTGTGTGTGTGTGTCTCTGCAGGAGAAGGGGGACCAAGCAAAAAAGGGAGATAGAACCGAGAAAGAAAGCTTCAACAACCTGGCAACAAATATTTGCATTTCTCAAAGCACCCGAGTATTGTTCTTTGCTCTTCTCTATTTATCCAAGAGAGAAAGCAGCAGAAAAAAGTTAGAAATGTCTGAAAACTTGTGTGTTTGTGTGTTGTGACCTTTGCGCTTAGCTCCAAACATTCATAACGAGTGCTCTTCCCCTTATTGACCCCCTCATCAAAAACATGAATAATTGAGGAGTAAAAAATAAAAAAAAAGAAAGAAAAAGGAACACGCTTGCTTGTCCTAGCCGGCATTAAGAAGAGACGCCGGCCCTCACACTTTTGATTTAGCTGTTTTATATTTAATAAGCACACACAAGAGCCTCGGAGGCGCCTTTTTTAGAAGAATTTAATTGGACGTCGGTGACATCCATCACAAGGTTGTCATGGCGTTGACCTTTCCACAGAGGCTATTCATAACCAGGAAGTTACATGAGCCGGATTGCTGCCTACTCTGTCACACCCACCACAATGACGTGCTATCAGTCACACCATCCGCCGCCTGATGAACCTCATATGTGTTCACCGACAAACTAATTTGCTCATCATCGCGTGACGTTAAGATAATCCTGAACTGTAGCGTTCTAGTGTTGAGCTTCCGTTTTGGGTTGATCTCTAATTGATCTCTAATTGTGTTCATGCTGCAGGTGGATGTTTCTGTCTAATTTCCCCTATATGTCTCCACAGATTTCATTAGAGTGGTCCCCATAAGGTGCAAAGCACAAGCACTTTAATTCTCTTAAGCTCACAGAAAATCCCCACATCTTCTATTTATCGCCAAGACTGCCGTTTCCACTTAATAGAGACAAAGCTAAGCAATGACTGATGAAAGAGGAGATATTTGGTCAGTGTGAAAAATTTATAATAGGTCCCTAAACTATCAGCTTAGAGGAATGTAGATAAGGGGCTAACCTAATTAAAACTTTAGGCCAAGTTATATGGTAAGGCATGGCTCATCATGGAACAGTTTAAGGAGCCACATAATCAATTTTTATACATCGAGATCTACAGAAATATTTGATGAGATCTATTTTAAAGTTGCAATCTTTTGACTGTACATTGTTGCTGATTTATGAGCTCTATTATCTGTATTATGTGTATTTCCATGTTAAAATATCTAAAACAGTCTAGGCATATGTTATGTTTTTTTTTGTTAACTTGTGCACTTATATTACAATAGTCTATTTAATTATGTTGCTGTTGGATTTTGTCATGTCCCATTTCATGACATGAGGTTCTAACGTGTGAATACTCATTACTAACTATTCAGAGAATGCCTAATCTCGCCCCTATTTTGTGCCAATCTCAAGTATCTATGACAACGCGTTCTTGAATTAGAGCCATTTGACCTTTCTGCTAAATGTGACCTTGACCTTTGACCTTTGGCAATGTTGAGTGTTTCATTATATGTATATATGCATCACTGTGTGTAATATTATAATAATATATCCATTATTGATTAAGTTATAGCGTGATATGTCTATGCTTGACACCCACAAACACTGTAACAGAAGTTATTTTTACGACATTTCACCTTTGACCTCCACAGATCTCAAAAACTATTGGTCGTGGGTGATAACACAAATTATAAGAATTATAGGAATCTTCATTCAGCATTGTCTGAAAGTTATGTGATAGCCTAGGATCTAGTCTGTCCCCAGTGGCCGCAAATGGTATTTGCTACGGGAGACAGACTAGACAGCCTCGGATCTGAAAATCCAAAATGTACCGGGCCAATCAAATCGCGAGGGGCGGGATTGGAGCCCGCCCTGCCTCATGACGACACAAATGCGACACGTAATGTTGTAGTCGCAGAGACGTAGCAGCTAGCAAGCAGCTAGCACACATTGCCGTAACACCAGTTGCTAGCTGCTAGACAACATGGCTCATCACCAGGAACAACCATTCGAGCTGGCTTTGGCAGCAAAGCTAGGTGATTTAAAATTACAGTTTTCCCTGCGAGAGGAGCACAAAACGGCACTTAAGCTGTTTTTGGAAAAAAGGGACGTTGTCGGAGTTTTGCCCACCGGGTATGGCAAAAGTTTGATTTATCAGCTGGCTCCGCTAGTGGGACGACGCATGGGTCTGCACAACCCGCTGGTGATCGTTGTGTCACCCCTTTTAGCCCTAATGGATGACCAGTTGCAAGAGGCAGAAAAACTGGGAATACGAGCAGCACAACTCGGCAAAGGCTGCCCGGAGGAGATCCGAAGCGGCCGGTGCCAAATAGTGTACGGGAGTCCTAGCTAAGTTGCTGCACTCGTTGTGAGACTACATTCTGGTGTGTTCTTCCGGTGACACTGTCTACGAAATCCATGTTCATCGTTCTGATTGGTTGGCTCTGACTGGTTACCCATCCAATGGCGTGGCGTTGTGTAAAGTGAAAACTTGACAGACAGCGGTTATCCCGCCCACAAATTCGCCTAGACTTTCTAGACTCTCCCCCGCAGCAAATACCATTTGCGGCCACTGGGGACAGTCTAGATCCTAGGCTAGTTATGTGACCCTCCATTGTTGAGTTATAACAGATAATGTGATTTTGATATTTTAGTTGATTGTGACCTTGACCTTTGACCTTTAGTCAAATGGATCATTGCATCTGATCCACATTAGGTATATGTATATGCCCATGTAATTTCATGGTGGTATCTGAAGTATTCATTGAGTTACTGTATAAGATGATATGTCTCTGCAGACACACACACACACACACACACACACACACACACACACACACACACACACACTGATTACAATAATACTGAAGATGATGATAATACTGAATAACACTTAACACCATCATCAAGCTATGACTTCCGTTGTTGTTTAGATTGAAAGACATCTTGGGGAAAAAATAGCGACATGAACGAGTTGTTTTGGTCAGCAACAATTTAATTTGTTATATTCATAAGTTGTAAAGTCAAATGTAATCTTTCCACACTTTGTCAGTGTTGCCAATGTACATATCTGCAAACCACAGATAGCCTACATGAATAGGTTCCATTAAATTTTGGTGAATGTAGATCAAAGGTCAAGGTCACCAACATGTGTTTTCACAATAAGTGTTAGGTCCAATAAGAAATTTCCCTTTCATTCCTGTATACTCAATTTTGCATATAGCTTCTTTTTTTCTCTCACTGTTGATGTGCATTGATATCAAACCTTTAAAGGCCAAAGTTGAAGACTCTAGGTCAAAGGTCACAGTCACAATACAAGTCAAGATCAAATTTTGAATATAACTTGAACTACATGTCTTACACATTTTCAATGAACACCAAAATGCTGGTCTTCTAATTTTACATCTTATAGTATCTCAGTATTGTGTATAGACACACATATAGATTTTGCCCTATTGTTGATTGCAGAGGTTGGGGGTCAGTCAGTCAATACCATGAAAACTAAAATGGACTGTAACAGATAAACAAGTGAAGATAGAGACTTAGTTAAATGCACAGTATATAGTGCTTGTCCACCTTCATGGTGCTCAAAGTGCTTTACATTAGCCACACACACACCAGTAGGTTTCTAAGGTTCTGTCAGTCCTACTGAGAGCCTAAGTCAGGGTTCAATGTCCACCAACCTCTTGGTCATTGAGCTACCAACTCTACCAACTGAGCCACAGCCACCCCTAGTTACTTGTAGGAGACAAGGAGTACAAGTAGGAAACTAGACGTAAGCTCCAAAATGGCATCAAGATTTTTGACCTTGAGCTAACTTGAAAAAGTCAACCCCATAGTTCCATGTTTTGAGAGGGAGATGTCCATTAAAGAGCTATAACATATGAGGGGTGGAGTTTGTTGTGCCTGGAACCACTAGTTTTTGGTTTTGTTTTTTTACCCCCAAGCTTTGGTATCTTTACTAACCTTATATGTAAACCCAACTATGATAGCCACATTAGCAACCACAGTTAATGTAGCCACATTCTATTCCCTCATTTTGGCCTAGTGGCTGAGTCTTATACTAACAAGTAACACATATTAGCCCAAAAAGTTATTTTAACACAATGATAACAAAATAGTTTAATGGTAAGGTGTAAATAGCATTGGCACACTGTAAAGTTGCGATATGAGAAAATTATCTCATTCCAGTCGTGTGTGCGTAACACCAACAGGAATTTTGTTTTGTAGGTTCAAGAAGCATAAACTTGAGAAAACCTACTGAAAACAGTTTTTTTTTCAGACTCAATTAGCATACAAGAAAACATTAGCTTAAACACAGGACCTTGTTTTCTATAATATATATTCATATTGTTTCCACTTTATTATAAGAGTTACATTCTTATTCCTTTCATATAATATTTGTATAGTGTACTCACTGGTGCCATGGCGTAGTTGTTAAGAGTGCCTGTCTAGTGAGCAGGAGATCCTGTATTCAAATCCCAGTGGTACCTTGTCAACAACGTCCCCTGAGAAATATTGTGGTTCAGTAAAGTTAAATTCCACCTGTATTAGTTTTCACTAACTCCCGAGAAGGACTATCTGATTCCACCTTCTGTCCTGTGAAACACAGGGCTATAGTACAGTCCAGCTGATGCATTTTGTTAAAAACATATGCTTGACGCTGCTTGAACCAAGGTCACTTATAATGAAGGGTGTGAAGTATTTAGAGAGGGGGAAAAAAAGATGCTAAAACTCTAAATGCTTAATAGTATTACAGTCAGGTGATCAGGCATACATGGATGTAATGCAGGATTAATTTACTCGGGGAAAACCCTCCACAGCTGGACTCCTTCTTGATCAGTTCCTGTCACTGAAGAACTAGTGAAGCTAGTTTTGAAACAATTAATATAATCTGAAAAAACATGCAGTCAGCAGGTTTATTTCCTTTGACTGAGATGAGCTGCTGATGTCAGCCAATAGGAGCCCAGCATTGTGACTGTTGAGCCAGCGAATACACTCAAATAAATATCCTTTTAACATAACTGCAGGAGGCAGGAAAATTAATGTAAACACTTCATGGAAAAGACTTTGAAGTATGTGAATTGTCATTGCAAGCACTGCTACAAAGTTGGACCATACAGGGTGGCAGTCCAACTAGTGGCGTTTGTTAATCCCTTCTGCAGTTTATTGGACATATAATATATGGACCATATCCCTGTAGGTTACTTTCAAAGTTCTCTTTATCCAAGCTGTTTGCCTTTGTTTGGTATGTGCTGTCATTTTCCACACTGCTGCCTATGACATATGAAATACTTGCAGTTGTGTTGACCAGTGCACCTGCAGTTTGTGAACAGATGATGAAGTCAGAACTCTGTTCGTCGTCGCACATTGCTTTGAAAAGCCACACATCAAAGTTCTGTTTGCCAGACTTTGTTTACACCACGTCAAACGTTTACTTTATTGTCCAACCAGTGTATATGTATTTTCAAACCATCACGATGAGCATTACTCTTATGTCGAGCCACATTTTAAAACAAAATCATGAAATCTGAGTAGTACGGGACCTTTAAAGAACGATGCCGCAGTTAAACAGAAGAACAAATAGAGTGATGAAAGGCAGTGTGATTCAGATCTCCTGCACACTATAGTATGTGTATACAGAGAACAGGTCAACCATAATAAAATGTCTGTGTGGTTGCCCATTTAGAAACAAGATGTTCTCCAGATTCAAACCTCAGCTACAAGAACAGGAAATATAAAACTGTCACAAAATTCTCGACGCACATCATTTTCACTGGAGTTAACGTTGTACATATATATTTGTGTTAACAGTTGCAGTAATTACCAAAAAACTAAAAGTGGCAGTGTCAATGAGGTAAGAAAAAGGAAACGTGGAAATGGTAAAACCTCTTTTAGAAAAGGTTCATTTTCCTCAAGGTGCAGCCAAAAGACTGTACAATAAATAACCAGAGCAATGTGAGTGGTTAGCTTTGTGGGAGCAGAGCAATAGGCTCGGAGTCTGTAATGTTTAACTGAGCAATAACAACAGAAAAGAGGGAGTTATAATCTTAAGTGTCTCCTATATTAGCGCAGATGAATCTAAAGTTAATACGAACAGGGGCGAGGTT
This sequence comes from Siphamia tubifer, assembly GCA_020466265.1. Taxonomy (NCBI): domain Eukaryota; kingdom Metazoa; phylum Chordata; class Actinopteri; order Kurtiformes; family Apogonidae; genus Siphamia; species Siphamia tubifer. The sequence goes on from CM035785.1 coordinate 14,785,569, forward strand.
ATAGCACCTTCCTGAATGGTGCCGCAGCACACCACGGCACAGTGGAGCCCGGAGGCAATAGGCAGAAACATAAGAGAAATGGAAAAGGCTGAGCAATTCACCCAAAGGGATTAGATTTTAAATAGATATCAGCCCATATATGATTCCCTCTTTCTTCCTCTCGTCTGTAAGTGGGTGTAATTTGGAGTGCGTAATGAAGGAAAAAAGGAGCTATAGGTTAATCTCATTGACCTCCACACTCTTGGGACGATGGGTTATAGCTAGGAGATATACAACCATCTCCCCTGCCAGTCAGCTCAGTCTGCCCTCGGAGAGGTAATGAAAGTTGTGGAAGTGACTCCGTACATGAGGTGGTGGGGGGGTGGGGGTGGGGGGTAGTAGTAGTAGGAGTGGAAGTCTATATGCACACGGCAAAGGAAGAGATAAGAATAGAAAAAAAAAAGAGGAAAAGTGGGTCTGGCTTTGTTTAATGAAAATATATAATGTAGGAAGTATTTTGAATTAACACGATAAAGTATAAAATACTGTTGAACGTAATGTCATATAGTCAGTCCAACACCTGCAAATACAACTAGATATCTGGAAATATGTGCAATTAATAAAATATGTATACTAGAGCATCAACAACTTCAGTTTTTTTCAAGTCGACTTATCCGTCAATAAAGTCGGAGTCGAGTCGACTTGTTGTGACGTCATCACATTGACAGCGGAGAAACAACATAGACACACGGCTAAAAATAAAAATTGAAAAAAATAAAAAAACACGGACACACGTCTGTCCACCAATGAGTGACTTGTATTAAAGTTCACTGCAACATACAGTCCACTGACAAGACACAAGCATCAACATTTTAACACCAACAAAACAAAGGCTAACGTTAGCAAAGAGTTTTCTGTTCAATTTAACTGCACAACATCAGTAGGTGAACATATGTCCCACATTTTATCTGGACCCACGGCTCTAACACTGGTCTGTCCACACGTCTGTCACATGTCCTCACTTTTCATATTAAGTGCAAAACGTTTAAGTCAGTAGCTGACAAGCTGCACACCACACTGTTCACATCATGTTTTGAAAAAAAGGACCGCGTTGTCTGCACTGCTGCTCACTCAGGTTAGCTAGCGGATGCTTATATATCTGCTTATATCACGCAGATTAGTTAGCAAATGCCTCTTCAGCTGGCTGTGCTGGGTTTTTTTTCATCTAAGGTGAAGTAAAAGAGAGTGGCAGACACACATCTTATGTGTGTCTGCCCACCACAACTGTCTTACCTGCAGCAGCCACATGTTGTTTAGGTCTGACTGTGTTTACGCGCAGAGAGAAAGAGAGAGAGAGAGAGAGAGAGAGAGAGAGAGAGAGAGAGAGACAGACAGACAGAAAGAATAACTTGCGACTTGTCGACTCCCCCAAATTTAAGTGGACTTGTGGTACGGGAGTCAATGTGTCGACTAGTCGACATGTCTGTTAATGCCTTAATGTATACAGCTAAGGCTACAAAGATCCACAAACAAATCCAGGGTTGTAGCCTTTAATGTGCAGCTCCCTTTAGGTTTTCAAGTCAAATGTAATATATTTAGAAGTGCAGTGACATTTTACATGGTCTAACCCAGGGGTGTCAAACTGCTTTTAGTTCAGGGGCTACATTCAGCCTAATATGGTATAAAGTGGGCTGGACCAGTAAAATAATAAAATAATAGAATAGGATAAAAATGTATCAACTCCATAGTTTTCTCTGTTTTTTAACAATAATGGTAAAATTCCATCGTGAAAATGTTGACATCTACGACCTGTACTTGAACATAACATGAACAACCTGAAAATTCTTAAGAAAAATAAGTGCAATATTAACATAATTGTGCTTTAGTTTATCATTTTATCACAATTTACATGTGCATCACAATTTAAAGATAAGTGGATTTACAAATACACAAAACATTTAGTAACGTTCAGAATATTGATACAATTCCACATACATTTCAGGTTATTCACACTTTTTGTAAGAGGCTAGTTTTATTTATTTATTAAATTTTTTTTTACACCAAACAAGGATGAAAATCTGCATTTTTCCATGATTTATTTATTATGATTATGGTCTGATCCATTTTAGAATGAATTGATGGTAAATTATTTTAACTTCCTAAATTATTAATATTTCTCTCTTGATCTGAATCCACTTTATCCTCATTAGGGTCGTGGGGGCCTAATCCAGTTACAATGGGCGAAGGTGGGGTACACCCTGTATGAGTCTCCAGTTCATCGCAGGGCTGAACATATATAGACAAACAATCACTCTCACATTCACACCTATGGGCAATTTAGATTAACCAATTTAACCTATCAGTGCATGTCTTTGGATGGTGGGAGGAAACCTGAGTACGTGGAGAAAACCCACACAGACACAAGGACAACATGCAAGAAAGGTCTGGTGTGGGATTTGAACCAGGGACCTTCTTGCTGTGAGGCACAAGAGCTAACCACTCCACCACCATGCCAATTAAAAAATAAAAATAAAAGATATTAGTAATATGTTCTGTGTAATTTTTACATTTAACACATTCATCCCATTGGCCAAATTGGACCCATTGGGCGGCTGGTTTTGGCCCCTGGGCCACATGTTTGACTCCCTGGTCTAACCCTTGTTTTGGTCAAATTCATATTTTGTGGAGAATTTTGAAAAACAGCAGTGAAATCCAATTTCAGCTCATTAAATATTTACAGCACCTACTTTTTTGCAACTAACATTAAAAGCACCCAAAGACTTAACAATAACCTGATCCCCCCTTGGACTTGATTATGTTCAACATGAGCTAAAATAATATGAGCAAAGTTTAGAGCTGAAATATCCTCTGTGATACTGACTCCTCATATCTGATGCATGCTTTGTGCTGCTTCAGGTGAAGTAGTTGGATGTCTGGAGGTTTTTCTTAAACTAATGAGCAGAAAAGTGAAAGGGCCAGAACATCTAGTCATGGGCCAGGAGGGTCTGTTAAGAAGGGTTATATTTAGACTGCATATAAGGGTCTCAAGTGGGTTTGTCTGCAGTTTATATGGTTACCCCACATGTGTTTCCCCTTCATCAAAACCAAAATCAGAAAACTGAATATCTAATATTATTTTTCACACAATTTATCCCACAATATGTATCTTTCATGTTATTTGCACTAAATTCGTTTTCTAAATATCTTCAATTGGAATGCGTTTTTATTTTTAATGTACATAACCTTGACTTTTACTCATATTTGCTGTTGTTTTACTCATATTTACTCATATTTTACTGATGCATGTTGTCTGCCTATAAATTCTTGCACTGAACCTGAGAGCTCTACTTTAATTCCGCAACTAACAACTGGGCTTATGTAGTAAGAAGCGACAGCTGGGGGTCCCCGAACAACCCCAATCTTTAACCACACAGCTATGATGTCATGATGTGAGGCATTAACAGGTCATGACCTTTCATTTGCATTTGATTTGAAGTCAATCACAAAAAATTGTTAAAATAGTGTTTAGTCATTTTAAACTTTTGAGCGCCCCCTTATGTGCAATCTATAAATGGTAAATCATCCAAAATTGAATCAGTTCTTCCTCTCTATGATATTCATTGATATGGGAAACAAAAATTCTAAACCAAATAGCTTTCAAGTTATTGCATTAACACGAAGGATACCCAGCAGCAGTCGAGCTGCCTCAACCGGTGGCAGCAGTGGGAACAAAATCATAATAATAATATAATAAAACAATAATATAATATTAAAATACGTAATATATAATAGAAAAAAATATAATAAAGATATTCTTATCTCTTATTCTGATACGGGAAAACACATGTGGGACCACCATGAAAACCGCAAAACCTCATTGGGACCCTTACGTATGTGCAGCCTAAATCTAATCCTTCTGGGGCCCACATGGACATGCTGGCTGGGGTAGAACATATTTAGGTTTTTATGTTCCCTGAGTTCTAAAGTACACATAGTTTTCAAGTTTGCACACTATCCCATCCACCTAAAGTGCAAACCTACAGTGATGTTATACTTGGGGAGTGTTTGTATGAAAGTCAGATAAAAACGTGCTCAGCAGTTATCAGCCAGGTGCACCATCTTACTGCCCTCAAACTAGAAACCTTAATGTTATTTTAATCTGATAACTTTGGTCTACAGTCTCAAGTGTTCCAGTGAGGTAACATCACAGATTAAAGATTTGGTTCTCGTGTTTCTACGTCCTGGAGAGAAGTGTCCTTTTCAAACAATATGACATTACTGGGGAAGACTTGGTGTATATTACAAATGTCCTTAAGACATTAATGTCAACTCTTTGTCTTGTACAGAGATATCATCCCTTTGCCCCTCCTTTTGTTATTACTCATCTGATGGTGATTGTGTGTTCATTCGCTGTGGGTCAAAGTAGCATGCATGTGTGTGTTTTTTTTCTTGACACATGATATACAGTATGTATGTGTGTGTACGGTATATACGTAGTAATGTGGACACGTTCGTTAGCTCGCAACTTGCGTTTGAGCCCGAGGTCTGGGTGGTTCGGCCTGTCCTCTCAGTTGAGTAGATAACCTGCTCTGCTCCTCCACTCTGTCTGACTTTGTAACTATATCTGTCCTTACCCTCCCATGGAAATAAATAAAAGCTCTCCTGCTACTCCCACTACATAAAGGGGAGGCATGCCTCACATAATCGTTTGAGACCGGGACAAACTTGGCCCATTGATATCTGTGTATTTATTACGCCTATGGCAATATAAGGCAGAGCCGAGTGAGATATCAGCTTACCCAGAGAGCTGTGAGAGAGAGAGTTTAAGATAAAGGATATTTAATATCCAGTGCACATCGGCGGGGGCCTAAGCCTCTAATAGCACTTGGGGTTTCTGAGCAGGTAATGCCTTCATCTTTGTCTAAACACACTTTTATGGACTTTAACTGTAATGATATAAAGAGAGAGGGGGTCACAGATAAATGTAGCGTAATGGCTCAAAGCCGAAGATTAGCCATGTATCCTGTCTAGGGGATAATGCTTCAAGGCAGTTCCTCCAAAAGGTGTTATCTCCTGCCTAAGAAAGACGAGAGAGGAAGAAGCGCACAAGCATACACACATACCCAGACACATATATTAAATAATAACCTCCTCTTCTTTCCTGTCTTTTTTCCCGCCTTTCTTTTAACGGCGCTTTGCATTTTGTCACATTGCGTTAGAATCAACTGCGGTGGCATTCGCTGGCTGTAAATGAATCTGTGAAGCCAAAGTACATGTACATTATTGGCAACAAACATTACCAGGACGCCTCCTGTGTTCTAGGACACATTACCCTCGCTTATTTGGTGTCTAAATGATAATGAGCATTCAAATGATAACCTATATCATTTAGATCTGAACATGAATTAAAAAAAAAAAAAAAAAGACAGGAAGGCTTGAGTGTGCATGCTTTTGTACATTGTGTGAAGAACCACAACAGCACTTGAAGGCCATTTAGCTAACATTCTTTTCAGATCAATCAGGTAGCCTCTACATCCATTAAAGAGGAGGAGAAAATCAAACAACAGCTTCAGTTTTCTGAAAGCGTGAGTATGGGGAAAAGAATAGTGTTGTTGTCCTAATTATGCACCAGGGTGATGCATTATTTACCGATCTAACGTACATCGCCAGGGCTGGATATGAGTAAAATAATTTATGACAAGATCCTTCTCCTTCTTCCTTCACTCTGTCCTCCATTTTCACCCTCTCCGCACACCCTCCCTTTAAATCAAACTTCAATAAAATGCACTACCCCTATTCATTTTGCATGAGGCCTCCCTGAAAAACATTCAGGACGGCGAGATCTGTTATTCAAAAATTCTTCAGACGGTGCAGGGTCAAAACAACAAAACAGTAGCAAGGAAGAAGCGGTGGCCCCTGTAACTCTATAACTCACTGTGGGCTACTGCAGCAGCCTTAAGCAAACCAGACAGACAGACAGAGAGAGGCAGAGAAGGCTGGTGGAGGAAAGACACACCGCTACTCCAAAGAGACCACCCTGTCCAGATAAAAAGTATTCAATCACAGTCCAACCAATGACCGGATTTTCTGACTAAACCTTCCATTATCCAAATCTGTATCTCCAAGCTCTTCTTTCTTGTCTCGTCTTTCTACTAGACTTTCATAAGACAACTTCTGTGACCTCTGGGTGGACCTCAGAACGGAAAGGATCTAAGGGTTTGATTAGATTTATCAACTCTTCAGCCAAACTTGCACCTGCAAAGCGATATTTATTCCAGGTCCTTAAATGACATTGCTGTGGTGAGTCAATCACAGGCTGGCATGAGTCACAGACAGGCATCTGTGACCTTTAACCTTTTGAATATGAAACAAATATATACCCTGCTACTTGATACTTCCAAGATTTTATACCACTATATATATATATATATATATATATATATATATATATATATATATATATATATATATATATATATATATATATATATATATATTACATCACAGAATAATATATTATGCTCTATTTTTCTTTTATGTGCATGAGAATCATACTTTTAAAGCCATCACCTGACCCTATTAAAGATAAATCCAGTGTTATCTAGTCTGTAGTATTTAGAGTCATAAAAGTGAAAAAACAGCAATGATGATTATGTTTTCATTTTTCTACAATCACCTGAAAATAAGGGGTTTTCCCCCATAGGGAACAGGTCACTGGCAGGTAGAGTAGACTCAGAGGTGCAATAGAATATGAGCACCGAAGTTAAGAATTTGTGTGCAGAGCCAAAATGTTGATGATTTATTCAGCTGATAATGTTATTGCCATGAGTATTTGAAGTCTGGCTGCATTTTAGTGTTGTATTTTGCAAAGAATTAAAAAAGGTAATACTTTGCATAACCATCTCTTAAGTGACAAACCTGCAACCCTTCCAATAAACTACAGTGTAATTACAATAAAGGGGCCACTAAATACAGGTTTAAGTTAGCTTTGACATTTGGAGCTCAATAATCATTCATTTTTTACTTTGATTGTAGAGACCTAAACGTGTCTGTATCTCACTCAAGGCCACTTAGCAACTTTTTAAAAAATCCTCAAATCTCATAAAGATGAGAGAATAAAACAACTCTGATTGTTTACAAGGTGTAGAAATGGGTGGACTAAGGAGAATCTTTAATCAAAGCATTATTTCACCTGTTCACCAACACAGTGAAATTGAGTAAATACAGTTAAAACAACTTCAATAAATGTTAACATGAACTATAGAACAGATGAAAATGACTATATTTTCATACACTTAAAAATTTTTCCCCTAAAATTAATGTTTAATAATGTGTTTAAATTGCTCATCATCTCCATTAAATATTAAATGGGGGTGGTCCCTATGGACCAACCACCACTAGAGCAGATCCTCATCCATGGAGTTTGCCATGTTGCACCACCATATTGCCCAAAGTAACCCAGAACACACAAAACAAAGCTCTTGATCTAGACATAGCCTTTCACATTTTTTAAATATTTAGCAGCTGCTTTAAGTTCAGTGATGCACTTGCAAAAAGATAGCAAGGCGATGTCTATTTATTTTAGATGCAGCTTCACACTTCAGTGTTAGATGCAACTAAATACTACTGTACACACTGGACCTTTCAAAGTCGAGTGCTGTTGGTTCTTTTTTGTTTTTTTTGTCAGATACAACAAAGAACTGATGCTTGATAATGTCAAATAGTGACTCAGACTGATCCGCAGATCGCAAATGCAGTCATTTGGCAACTTTGTGTTTGTGCATAACACAGGGCAAATGAGAGATCAGGAATGTGACCTGGCATCACCCTTAACAAAACATGGAACATATTTTTTATTTATTTAACCTTTATTTACTCATGTGTCCCATTGAGTTTAATGATCTCTTTTTCAAGGGGGACCTGCCCTAACAGTGCATGTCTTAGGATGGTGGGAGGTAACTGGAGTACCTGGTGAAAACCCACAAAGACACGATGAGAACATCCAAACTCCACACAGAAAGGTCTGGTGTGGGATTTGAACCAGGCACCTTGTTGTTGTGAAGCACAAGTGCTAACCACTGCACCACCTGAGATATAAATGTATGTGCAACCACAACCCTGCAGGAAACACAAGGGAAAAGACAAATAAGTTGGGATAAAAGAGAGAAATCCAGGAATGAGGGTGTTATGCATGTGCGACCCCATATACTGTACTACATTTTTCATACCACATAGACATAGTGGGTTGTCCATATTTGAGCAGTCAGGTGCATCACTTTGATGCAATCCATTGATTCAACAGTATTTTAAAAGTGTGCACACAAAAGGCCTCATATGTGCCAAAGAGAGAGAGAGAGAGAGAGAGAGAGAGAGAGAGAGAGAGAGAGAGATAATGCAAGTATGTGTATGAGTGTGTGTGTGATTTGATGCAGTGCGGTGGCATCACACACATTCGTATTCTTACACTGCGCCTGTGCCACCTTTGGCTAATGACAGATGCAATAAAATATTTGTAAAGGATGGGATCGTCCATCATGTTGTGTAGGGTACAAAGAACCAGGATAGCTTAAAAGCACAAGCCAGAGTCCCCTGCACAGGCCAGAGAGACAGAGAAAGGAGGGGCAGGGTAACTAAATTTATATCATATTACACACTGAAATGTGACCTCGTAATGACATCAGTGAAATTCAATCAAGTCCTTGACTCAGTATTACTTAAGGTAAACCAGTGTCCTTCCTGATGTGAAATGAGAAAATTGAATACAGTGTTGTTGTTTTTTCTTACTGTGGATGCAGTTTGATTTAGGGTGACAGAAGCCAAATGTGGAAAAGCCTTTTACAACAGAAAACATCAAGAATCCCGGATCTGTATCTATCACGTTGATTCTTCCTATTAAGAAGCAGCAGTTGAGATAATTGTAGTAATATAATTACTTAAATAAATTGACAGCAATAACAACAGAACTACCACTGACATTAATGGTAATGGTAACCAAGTTATTTCTATGAGGGTTACAGGCACATTACCATCAGTTACCTTAAAACCGTAATAATTCTACGCCTCATAAATGTTTTATTTTTGTTAACATCTACCTGCATTATACATCATCTCATCTGTGAATATGTTTTATGTCTAAATTTCTTCTGATATATTTTCACTGGCAATGGTGGTGAAAACAACTCCCACAATCCCACACTATTTTCAGACAGCATCGACTATTTACTCTATTTTTGACTGAGAGCTGCATACTGTGTTTAATACTAATAAAAAAAAGATATTTCTCATTTCATTAGAAAGGACAGAATGGCTTGGAATATTTAACTAGCATTTATAAGACCTATCTGTGTAATAACTTTCAGAAGTAATTCTCTTGGGAGTTTTTATTTCAATTATTTTTTTAAAAATTGTGCACAGCACTAGTAAGATTAGAACTTACACCAGGGGCGGGCAATTAAGGTTCCTATGGGGCCACATGAGAAATGTTGACAGTTAGTAAGGGCCGGATCAATTCACCTGTAGCTCTGCTCAATATATATCTGTTAAAAAAAAGAAGTAAATGAAACACTACAATGATACAGTGAAAATATAGAGCAAAGAATATAACTATTTAATGAATATTCACAAAAACATCTGTGAAAATGTACAAAACCATCTCCATATTAACTTTACATGAAAAACTGTAACTGCAGATTTGCTTTTGTATCTCAGCTCCTTTTCTGACTTCACTTAAGAAATACTTAGAAGTCCATGTCGTGTTAAAATCTCCGCATTTTTAATCTTTTTTTTCTTTTTTTGCATTAGCTGACAAATGAATGGACTGAAACTGACCAACAAACTAATTAATGCATAAGTCTTATATTGAGTGTGGAAAGTATGTGTGGAAAAAAACATTAATTTAGCAGATTCTATGAAATAAAAGCTATATGATATATATTTGCATTGACTTCTAATTTGCCAGTGACCTCATGTGGGCCGGCTAGGACCAGCTATGGGGCCGCATGTGGCGCCCGAGCCTTATTTTGCCCAGGTATGACTTAGATGGAACAATGTCTTTAAAATGCTATCTGAATATCAACACATCGACATAATAATTGAATCCTGTGTTTGTATTTGCACCTGGTGTTTTCATGCATTGTCATTTTTATCATTCATATCATATCATGATGTAATGTCAAGGATGTTTAACCCTTTGTGACTATTTTTTGGTAATTACCACAAACTTTAAATATGGGGCCAAGCCCATGCTGCAGTGAGGTCAAGAAGTATGTTGGTTTTAATACCACTATACAGTCATTCAGAGCAATTTTATAGAAATGTGAAAGCTGTACATAGTGAATATGACTGATTTTTGTCAGTTTATGACCTTACAAATACTCATTTTATTGCATGTGTTCACTTTTTAGCAAGAGTTGCTCAGATATTTATGGCAAGAGAAGGGAGACTGTTGGCACGCCAACTGAAGATGAAGTATATGATGATGTCCAATAACACAGTAAGGTTGAAATTTTGTATTTTTTCAACAAATGCGGTATAAAGGATCAAGTTGAGTTTATGTCACTAAACAGGTTCTGGTTCCTCTCTAGGAATGGGAGTTGACAATAATTCAATGATTCCATTATCGATCCCATTCCTTATAAATTTTCTAGATTTTTGGTATTTCATCTGCTGAGGTTCCAAGTGATTCTAAAACGTACCCTATAAACACTGCACATACTGACTGGTCAGACAGTTGTCCCTGTGACCCACCGGTTTAGAAAATACAGATACAGACATTGACAGTAAATTTAAGGCACTTTCCCACAGAGTAATTCTAAGAACTTACTTCTCGGAATTAAATAGTTATAGGAAGTATTTAGTTCCTAGGGAACCTTCAGGTTTGCATTCCGACAGGGCAGTAGGAACCATGGGAGGGGCAAATGTGATGCTAACGTCCGCCACAGTGATGTGATCTTTAAGCAATAAATTCAACAATCACACAAGGAAGTAGAAGACAGCGCTACTATTAACTAGAATAGAGAATGAGGAGGCTACGACATTAATGTTCTGTATCAAAGGAATGTTAATTGTGGTCAAATACATCAAATACAATGTCAAGAATAAAGGAGTTTACAGAGAGAGTTAGGAGATGAAGACTCCAGTGGTAGGTGATACTACGACATATGTTAATGTCATAGCTTTAACCAACATCTTTATTGACCCAAAAACAAAACGACGTCATGGGTCCCTTTATTTATTAATTTCTCCGTATTTTTTTCCAACACACAGCTGACGCTACACAGACGTTTTTTAAAGATAACGGTACTGCAAGATGAGAAAATGCGGAAATAGGCGTGGTCTTGGCTCTACCAATCACCAAACACCTAGTGTCATATAGTTCCTGGAGAAATAAATAAGACCCTGTTTGCCAGGAGGAACTAAAAAGGTTCTTGGAACTATGTAGTTCCTATGCTGTGCGAAAGGGCAAAAAAAGGTACCAGGAACTAATAAGGTCATAGGAACTACAAATGGTTCCTACAGTGGGAAAGCGCCTATAGTGGTACATTAATCCACATGATGACAGCCCAAAACTACACGATGGTCATCACTACACCATGAGTTTCAGTCCTTGGTGGCTGAGGGAAAAAAGCAGATGAGACAACATAAAATGAGCCAGTTTATCAACAATTCCCTGAGCAGACGACATGGAAGTACGCGCCGCCCCACTATGATTTTCAGGTACAAGTTGAGCCAGTACCAGTGGAAACGCAACAAACGAGTACAAACTTTTGCAATAACTGCCTTTTATATTTCCATTTCAGCACAGAAAATATAACATATGCAGTACACACAAATAATAACACATGAACAAATGATGGGGTGGTACAGTGGTGCAGTGGCTAGCACTTGTGCCTCACAGCAAAAAGGTCCCTGGTTTGATTCCATGCTCCATATTCTCCCCATGTCTGTGTGGGTTCTCTCCAGGTGCTCCAGCTTCCTCCCACCTCCCACCAAAGACATGCACAGGTTACTTGGTAAATCTAAATGTGAGACTGTTTATCACTATATGTTCAGCCCTGAACGGATGACTTGTCCAGCGTGTACCCCACCTTCACCTGTTGTAGCAGGGATAGGCCCCTAGTGACCCCCATGACTCTAGTGAGGATAAAGTGGGTTCAGAAGATGAAATGAACAAATAATGCTAAGCCTGGTTTTGAGAGGGGGTCATACTGTACCATATTACCATGCAAAGTGAAGGGGAAAGTATAACTTAAGATGCTTTACTAATTCCTCTATGTTTACCACTGTTGTGCAATTTATTTTCCTTTTCCCTACTTTAAGAAACTTTTATTTGAGGGCTCAGGACGTTTGTTTCCCCACACCCAGGACTGGGCCTGGATGACACCCAGGTGTTTGTTCTGCCAATAGATTCACAAGCATTGCTAAGTAGCGTATCAAACTCGAGACATTCCTGCAAATGAATTGCATGCTGTGTGGACAAATGTTATTATATATATTGGAGGAATTTCCCCTTTTGAAAAAAATGGAAGTTTTGGAAGTGTTATAAGTGACCCTGGTGTCAACTTTTCGTGTCAAATATAGTCATGCTAGGTAGTTTTTCTGCCTTGACACTATCCTGGTAACGTTTTTAAACCAAAACAATGCAGTGTATGCATGATGTCATCAGATGTGCGGAATGAAAACAGAACCAATAAGCATTATTGATAAGCAGGCAGGCAAATGATTCCAAGGAATTTAATTACTGAGAGCTAGTTCTCAAAAAGAACCTGTTCTCAATTCCCATTCATGGTAAACCAAATTGTAATGTTTCCACAAAAAAAAAAATCTTCTCATTCAGCACACAACTGACCAGATTAGTTTTGATTCTTCTTATAAACTTGCATTTTGTAATGAACAACTTCATTAAATACAAAGCTATTAAACCAAGTGTTTCATGAGGCTTACAGGATGGAAATCTTCCATTTCTCTTAATTTGTGCCATTCATACAAATGCATGTTGTGTTGTTATCAGGTCAGAGGTCAGAGGGGAATGACGGTGGAGCTACTTACTTACCTAATGACAGTAACTTCCCCTCAATGCTGGTAGGCTCCATGTTTGGTTCCCAGTCAGATGGGGGCTTTCTGTGTTGAGTTTGCCTGTTCTCTTTTCACTCTATGGGTTTCTTTCATATCCTCTGCCATAAAAAAAAAAACAAGTGTAAAAAGGTTAATCCTTCTGTCAGTTCTTTAGACACCTCTCCTGACTGAGCCCCTTCAATGGGAATTCACGTATCCCCATGCAGCAAGTGCTAATGCTACTTGCCAATATGAACACTGTGTGCATTAACACATGAAGACCCAGTGCTACTTTTGTGGCGGTTTTCTAATTTATTTTTTCTTAATATTTACCTTTTTCTTAAGTAATGCATCACCATTTATTGCATTATCCTCTGTATTTGGCACTTTTTCAGTAAAAATCTGGTACTGTCCAAAACTCAATTTGTAGTTAATGTACTGTGATCATCATTATGATATTACATTTGAGGGTTATTTTATCAAAAATGGAGAAAACTTAAGAATTTAATTGACTTTATCATTAAACCATTAAAAGTTCATTAACTGAAAATAAATACAAGCATCACCAAAAACTGTCATTTATTGAACTCAATGGGTTTTACTGGACAATGAATGTTGTAGAAGATGATGGAGTTTCCACCTTCATTACAGATCCTCTGAATGTCCAAATGGTTCATATCTGATGGCCATGAAAATACAACAGACTGCATTTTATACCAATTATTGACAATTACTGATAGGGTTAGTGGATCAACAGGTATTCAATATTTTACACCAGTAGGTAGTTTGAGTCACCAATGGCTGTTTGGGTCTTTATGGGTTAATGTGGGTAAAATAAAAAAAAAAAAAGAAGAGTGAACTACATTTCTCTATTTGGATAACCTCCGGAGACCCGGTAATGAATTTTTGTCCTCTGCAGGGGACAAGACTTTCACAGTTTTATTGAAGAAAACAAAATGTTGTCCACTGCAAAAAAGGACATTCCATAAAAATTTTTAGAAATGCATCTGAAAAGACTGCTGCATTGTACTGTTTCCAAAACAGGCAATTATTTCACATAAAAAGCTAAAAATGGTGCTTTCCTGGGTCTCAGGAGGATAATAGAATGAATTCATTTTAACCTTATTTTAACTGAGTGCATTGCTTATATTATTGTGCTTTCTTATAATTCTGTGTAGTGAATGACCCAGATTACCTCCAGATGTGATCAGGCAGATCCAATTAAAATCCCACACACATTTACACTTCATATTAACATGTGCTTTTCCTGATCTGGATACCTTCTTGACATTTTAATATCAAGTGTAAACAGACAGTTCAGCAGCAGTCAGTAATTCTAACTCAATTCTTTTTTGGGAAATTCATAAACATTTCCCCAAGGCCTCCCAGTTGTCCATTCAGTATGTGCACTAAAAATGTGACTCCCACACAACACTCTTATAGCCTGAAAAAAACAAAAAAAAACCTGTTACCGACTGGCCAAAGTCCAAAATATCCATGCTTGAGCACAGGAAAGACTTGAATTTGACAGAAGTCAGAATGACAGAGCACTGAAGGGACGGGTGTGTTTCCTTAGCTTAAGGTCAAATATCGTCTTTCTCAGAATTTGCTTACTCCACCTTTCAAATGTTCAAGAACGCGGTGACAGTGTGATAGAGCCAGAGGGCACGAAACCAGGAAACCAGAGAAATATAGTCATCAGTCTAATCTGATTTATTAAATGTGTATACAGTCATGGAAAAAATGATTAGACCCTCAAAAGTCATTAAAAACATCATGTGCATCATGTGATTAAAACAGACAGAAACCAAAACATGGAATGTCTAAAAGCACTGTTTTTGTCAGTACAATGTAATAAATATTGATGCAAGAACTGAAGTGATTTAGGGTTTTATCAAGAAACCCATGGAAAATGGATAGAAATCTGCTCTTAAATTAAAGTCTGAGTTATTTGTGTTATCATTATATTTGTTAAAACAAATGTACCTTTAGAAAACTTTATTGTGCTCCAAGGGAAACACAAAACACACAGCATAAAGAGACAGCACACATGTAAATGTTGTACCAGATGTATCAATATATTGAAATTATTAGGTAAGATGGTTTTATTGACTTGAACAATACATTTGAAAAAAACAAACAAGGGTGGTCTAATATTTTTTCCCATGATTGCAGGTATTAATTTTCATATAGAATTTACAATAAATTGTAAAAAGTAAGCAATAAGTAGTCTATACTCCAAAATAACTATGTTACTCAGAATGACCTAGGACGTACTTTTATATTGCAAAAAAATGACACTTTTCACACAATACTTTATTAATAAGCTACAAAACATGACGACTGTGTTCACATCACAACAGTTGGTACAGTATGTAACATGGGTTTAAATTAATTCACAGTGGTAGCCATCAATAAGCAATTCAGCTGCCACTACATTTATATCTACAATGACAGGCAAGTTGACAATAAGAAGAAAAGAAAAACTTGTGTCTTTGTGACAGTCTTGCTCTGATCAAAACAACCGTAGCTACAGGAGATGTGGATTAACAGCCGTTTAATGATGAAGTAAAGTTTGTGTTTTGTTGCACTTGTTTGGTGTTTGTTTATTTGTGCTTGTTTGTCTTTCCCGTCCAGCTCTGAACAAGACAAGCCGGCAGGGAGGGATTTTTTTTATTTTTTATTTTTTTATTTTTTTTACGATACAAACTCGTGGGTGTGTTTGATAGAAGGCATGCAGGCACACTGTTGCCTGTTGAATCACATCATCAGCATCAACAATGAAAAAAAAAAAAAAAAAAAAAAAAACAGGAAAAAACGACAGGCAGATATAAATGAATATTCCTCACCTGTCTGCTCATGTTGACTCCTCTTGTTTGGATTTCACAGTGGGGGAAAAAAATAAAGGCGTATATTTACTTTTAATTGAAAGGAAATTAAAGACGCATCCACATCCGCATGTGACAAAGGAAGATCACAAGGCTTGGGAGTGATGATAGCTTTTGTTTAAGATGGATTTCATAAAGAAAACCCCCCACTGATAATGATGAAAAAAAATCTTGGACATTTCTCCAAATACAATTACCTCGGCATCACCTGATTCAATCAAATGCATTTGCATTCTGTTTGCATGCAGTGTTCCGTGAACCGGTAAACAAGGCAGGCAGAATAAATCTGATGTGTTTTCATGCTTATGGTTGCTCCTCTGTTTGCTACATTTTACTCTGAATATTTGAATTCTTATGAATTGGTAAATAACTACAGAAACGTACACATAGCTATGTGGATGAATGTTCTGAAGTTAGAGGGGGCATACGCTTGTAAGCCAAAAAAAAAGAAGAAAAAAAAATAGAAACAGGGAATGTTAGTTCATGTTTTGAGACAGATGTTGTTTGGCCGGCGTGCATGGCAGATTAATATTTGACTGTGTCTGATGTGTACTTAAGTATGTATCAAAGAAGACGCATCATTTCAGGGCCTACCAGGGGATGTTGTTGCTGGCAGTATGACAAAAATCATAAGGCCAGACTTGGCACCAGTCAATCATATGCTTACAGCTGGATACTTGGGAGAAATGCAGTGATGAAACCAATGTCTTGTTCAGTTTTAATCCCTGACCTTCTTTCTCCCTGGACTCCAAAAGCCTCACTGTGCCTAATCTGTTCACATGTTCACAACGAAAAAGAACAGGTGGGTTTTTAGTCGTTTCGTGCTTCATCATTTCATCACATAAAGAAGACTGAAAGATAATCAATCAAAATGCACACACTTGGAAAAAAAAAAAAAAAAAAAAAAAAATATATATATATATATATATATATATATATATATATATATATTGTGCCAAAGAGCATTGATGGAAAATGAGTGTATGTAAAAGCCAGAGAATGAATAATTTACAGCTACATAATACTCATAATGCCCATAAGTAAATAAATGAGTTAAAATGAGCACCGACACCAGCTGAAACATTAAAATTCTGCTTGATTAACTAGCAATGAAATATATAAATCAAGTAATTGAAATGATATTGACTTTGAAAGGGACATTACAGGCACTTATGCTAAAAAGTGACATATTCAGGTTCATTATTACAAATTGAAAATAAAAAAAATATCTTAACTGTACTCACTTAATAAATAAAATTCAATAAAAATCATAGTCAATAAAAATAAATATTTTCCTGCATAAACACATGTATAACGGGGAGTTAGGACACCACCTCTATAAAGCACAAGTTATCAAAGTGACTGCCATCATAAAAGTAGACGATAAAACACAGAGACCTGCGCATAGAAGCTTCACAGCTGTCAGAATTTCATAAATACATGATCATCAATGGATTTGACAAGACTCACATTAAAGTACTCTGGAATTTTTGACATCAGACCTATTTTCTGAGTGAGTATAGGAAATGTGTAGATATATATATATATATATATATATATATATATATATATATATATATATATATATATATATAATTTTTTTTTTTTTTTTTTCATGCAGTCTTTGTAAAATGAGAGGTGGCTGTTGCTAGGCTAGCAAAAGTTGTTAGCCGGCCACTAAAACATTTCTGTGGAGAAAATGTGATGCAGACTGTGTCTAAATGCAGGTATTTTGAGAAACAAAGGGGGTTAAGTACAAAATAAACCACTATAACTAATTGTTGTTAAGATTAAGTCAAAACACTCAATACAGAAGTTTTGGAAAATGTCTTTTCTGTAGAGGCATGAAACACCATGTGATCATCTATATTTACATATTGATTTGGACCAAGAGGAGAGAGTTGCAGAAGGGACCCCCCCACACACACAGACACACTGATTTCATCTCCTGCAATCTTGAGCCACTGGTTGTACCAAAGCATGTTACAGCAACGCCAAACCCAACCCAGACCCTCCACGAAATTACCACAGGTCATCACTTACAAGTTTTGATTCCAAGTGACAGAATGTATTATTCTTTCTTCTTTCAAAAGTGACCGTTTTCTTGATTTGCCCTAATTATCTCTCAAATTCTCCTCCTCCTACTCCCACTCTTGACTGTCAAACCACTCATCTCCATCCAGCTTCATGAGTGCGAATACACAAGTGGGGTCAAAGGTCATAACCATCAAGAAACACTATCACTCCTCTTCATCCATTAATACAGGGAATAATGATCATCATTCTGCTCCAGAGATCACCACTCTGACTGATATATGACTCAATTCCAGCATTTAAATGAGAGATTATTTGCCCTCTGAGTTGTATCTTACTACTTGTTTAATGCTACGTCTGCTAAGACTCAATTATGTAGTGGATTGAGTTTGGTTCAGGGCTGATTGTTGCTGATGTCTTAGTTATGATATTATGTTAGCTTAGGCACTTTGCACATACATTAGACATATTGTGGAATATCAAACAATGACCCTGGGGGATTGTGGTGATGAATGCACATGCACAAGGAAGAGCAGAATATCATCCTTAATATCACACATACAAATGAAATACTGTAGTAGATCATAAAAACCCATACATATATTGCTGAAAACGTCTGAGGATGTAATACATTCGCCTTGCGTCACTGATAGAACCTACTTGTGGATATTTCAAACATATCCCTTTATTACCCAAGTGATTTCTAGTTGCTTATTTTCTATACAATTTAACTGTTTCCTTTCAAGATCAAATCTCTAGGCAGAGATATAATAGGCCTGTATACCCCTAAGCTTCTGAGCAAAATGAAAGACAAAGAGTCAACCCTCAATAGGCAGACCAACTGTTACTGTTGTGTAATTGGTAAAAGCACGCCATCCACAAAGAATTGTTTAAAGTCAGAGATGAATAGCTTCTTTGAGCACTTTTTTTTTCCCCCTCTCTAAATCACTATCTTTCCCATATTCACTATTACATGATGATGACTAGCAAATACGGACATATTGTGAGTATTTTCATGTTAAGTGCTCTTAAAAACATCACAAGGCTTAAATACAGTTTGTGCACAGACAGTGTGAGGAAGGAAAAAAAAAAAAGAGCGGAGAACAGAGCCTCGTAGAATTGACGGCATACCACTGAGCTGTGCTGTAATAACTAAGGAGACTATTTACCCTTAATTGATATGGCCTTTCTTACCATGAAAAGAACAATTATTTCTAGCACCGCACGCTTCTTATGTGCACAGTAAGCTATCAACACAAAGTGCCCTGAGTGAAAAGAACTGAACTCACCATCAGACTACTCCAAAAAAAAAGGAAAAAAAAACACAAAAAAAAAACGCATATAAACTGGCAGTCGTTTTTCATTTTTTCTTCAATTCCTTCATTCCCTTTTGATATAAAAACACCAGAAACAAGCTCAGAGACGATAAAAATATTGCAGTGTAATACCAATTTAATATATAAATGGTATTTATAAGGCATTAAAGTCAATGACACATGGTGAGCAATGGCATAAAACAAAGAGTCCTTGTTAAAGTGGATGCATACCACTTTCATGGCACACTGCATAATTTTGTTGGAAAGCATCCTTATGAAAGTCATCAGAGCTGCTTGGCAACATGTAAATCAGTTTTGTTGATCATGCAGACCCTGCTATGTTGAACCTTCACAGAGTCCACAGTGAGTATTAGGTCAGGATGCTGAAAAAGCACAATGCTTTAAGTATACAATGAAAAGAGATTAAGAGAATTACAGTGTAAATGAGAAATTATCATCTCCGTTGCAATTTGTTGACGCACTTTCACCGTCTATGAAATTAATTGAACTCATGTTTTGTTTTTAAATAAATGGTGCTTATTAAAGTTGAGTGTTCAATGATTGTAAGACCACAGGGTATCAAATAATTACATCTCGAAAAGGCTTCATTTCACAAGTGTTTTTGGTACATGGAAACTTAGCTTATTTTCAATAGAGACCAGAAAACAGTGCACATGCATGGTTTATGATGGTAGGGTATCTTACAACAAGATATAATTCTTCTTCTTAACCCTCAGAGAACTGGACATTTTTTGTGGTACATGACCTTTACTAGGATATTTATTTTTTTCTAAATTATTTCTGTAGTATAAGAATAATTCAGAAGAACCTCAATTTTACAAGGTTGTTTTTAGGTCACAACTTTATATTTCCTTTATCTTTTAATATATTAATTTATGTGAATCATATTGTATGAAGGCTTTGGGGAAAAATGAATTACCTATAAGGAGCTTGTTTGAACATATAATAGATGCTTTTATAATTATAAATAAATTGTTGTCAACATCTTTTCTGAAGAAAAATGTAATAAAATACAGCCAATTATTGACTCAGTTGAAGAAATGATAATGACTTATTTCTATGTAATATAAACATACTTTCTATAGAGTCTCTAAATATCCAGATAAGACATATGCACAGTATATATATATGAGTGGAAAGCTAAGAAAATGTACTTTACCTGAGTTTGTAAAGCATATAGCTATGATCAGTGGTTAAAAACATAATTAACATTTTAGCCACAGATAGTCTTGGGTTTAGAGTGTTAAATATAGGTTTCTAAAATGAGTCTATAAAAGCTTTAATTAAAAACAGACACCAAGAATGAGACCATGTCCACACACCTTTTTGCTATCTGATCTTTTTCAAAAATGTGCTCTGTAAACACAGTCTTTTCAGGAAATATTTTTGTCCACATGAAACCAATGAAAATGACTAAAAATGAAGTAGTTCAAATGCTGGGCCTGTCATAATGCTCCTGCAAAACTGGAGAAGACGTGGAGCATGTGCATAAAGGTTATTTGGTTCGACCAATTCTGAACATTACTAACGTTACCTTCTGCTCGCCCCTCTCCATGGTAGACCTACGCACATGTAGTGATTACCGTTAGCTATGGGTGTAATGAAAGAGTAGCTGAAGGTTTGGATCCAATATTTCAAATAAAGTTAATAGCTGTTGTAGTAGTAGTCTGTAGTCCACTGTTGTTGTTGTTGTTGTTGCTCTGAAGTAGCATTTAGCTGCTGGGGTGCAAAATTAGAGAGGTGGGGCTGTGACATTATCATTCTAGAAAAGGTTGGTTCTAGAGATGAAGACATGAAACTGGCATTTTCATCATAAGTATCCACTCTGGGACCCAGTTTCAAATAGCTGCAGTTCCAGTGACTGAAAACACCAGTTTCATGTGGATGAAAGGCCCGACCAATGGAAATGTTTTTCACATATACAACCAAAACCATCTCGGTTTGAACAAGGCCTATATGTCACATAGCACAGATTTCAGTGTGTCCATCAATTTAGGTATTTTGTTTCTTTCTTTATTTTTAATAAGCCTTACCATTACAAGGCCTAGGACAGCACAGTGGTGCGGTGGTTAGCACTCGTGCCTCACAGCAAGAAGGACTCTGGTTTGATTCCAACACCAGACCTTTCTGTGTGGAGTTTGCATGTTCTCCCTGTGTCTGCGTGGGTTTCCTCCCACCATCCAAACACATGCACTGATAGGTTAATTTGTTAATCTAAATTGCCCATAGGTGTGAATGTGAGAGTGATTGTTTGTCTATATATGTTCAGGCCTGAAATTAACTGGTGTACAGGCATAAAGAAAGAAAATAAACATACAGAGATGGTTTTGGTTGTATGTGTAAAAAGATTTACATACAGGGTGTACCCCTCCTTCACCCACTGTAGCTGGATTAAGCCCCCACAGACCCCCATGACCTTAGTGCAGATAAAGCGGGTTCAGATGACAAGATGAGATTACGAGGCCTATAGCACAATTTAATGTAATGATTTCCTGAAAATGTAATAACACCTAAAAATGTGATTAAAAATTGCCCTTAACTCAATCGAAAATGTAATAAAACCCAATGTGATAAAAAATATTCTGTAATAACATTTTACCAATAATGTAGTACCTTATTCCATTATTTATAAAGTATTATTAAGTGCATTATTACCATTATTGGGGATTAATAAAATGTTTACATATGTAAACGTATGTAATGTTATATATATATATATATATATATATATATATATATATATATATATATATATATATATATATATATATATATATATATATATATATATATATATATATATATATATATATATATATATATATGTGACCCGCCACCACGAAACCAGGCATAAGTCGCGCTGAGCCGTTCAGAGCTACAGCCAAATTTAGGCTGGAAGGTGATTTGTTATTTGTGTTTACACCTTATCAAAAATGGTACCGTAACACCTCTATGTTCAGTTCCTGTGGTCATTACATTGAAATCCAATCAATAAAGGTGTTTATTGGGTCAATTATTTAAGCGGTGACAAAAGTTTAAGGATTGCTGAGCAAAGACAAAGACGACTTCCACCTCTTTTCGCCGAACAAACCGATCTCCGTTCCGTGCGTAAACATCCAAGTGTTCGGTACGAGGTAAAAGCTTATATTGAATGCTCTTGTCCAATGTCGTAAGCCAAATGATTATAATACGTTGCAATTCTGTCCTATTATTACAATATATAGAACTTCTGTGACATGTCCATCAGAGTGTCCTTTAACATCTGTGAATCATTTTTGTCAATCGGATACGAATTATTATACATTGCTAAAGACTTCCTACCCCAAAACAATCCAAAACTTTAACGGACAATATCTAAAAATATGCAAATTGCATAATAGGTCCAAATGTGGATATTAAAATGACCATAACTTTGGTTCTACTTATGATAGAAACATAATTTTTTCACCATCTTAAACCTTAGTTTCCACTCTACCAATCTACACAGATAACTCAGTTTTGATTTCCAGACACTTATGCCTGGTTTCGTGGTGGTGGGTCACATATATATATATATGTGTGTGTGTGTGTGTGTTTTGTGTTTTGAGAATGTAAGACTGCTATATACACAGGATTTTAAACTAAAGAATGACTGTGGAACTATGCAGTATGTTTTGGAAAGCAATAGTCATTTTCGTCTCATATCATCATCTGAATCCACTTTATCCTCACTAGGGTCATGGGGGTCACTGGGGGGCTAATCCAGCTACAATGGGTGAAGGTAGGGTACACCCTGTATGAGTCTCCAGTTCATCTCAGGGCTGAACATATATAGACAAACAATCACTCTCACATTCACACCTATGGGCAATTTAGATTAACCAATTAACCTATCAGTGCATGTCTTTGGATGGTGGGAGGAAACTGGAGTACCTGGAGAAAACCCACACAGACACGGGGAGAACATGCAAACTCCACACAGAAAAGTCTGGTGTTGGAATCGAACCAGGGTCCTTCTTGCTGTGAGGCAGCAATAGTCATTCTCTTGTTTCAAATCGAGTGGATATAACATTCTCAGATTCTCAAAACATTATCAAAACATTATGACATTATCTGTCAAGTTTTACATTATCAGTTTAAAAAAAAAAGTAAATGTTATTACAATATCAATCAAGATATATGATATTATTACATTCCTGGTGAAGTTATTACACTATTGGTTTTTATGACATTTTCAGGCATTATTACATTTTTAAAAAATGGTCACGTCATAGGGTGCTACAGGGCCAGTTACATAAAGTTGTAGCCTAGCTTGATATATACAGCCTACATGTGTTAATTGCTGAGTACTTCTTTGAAACTAGCTTGAATTTGTCTCACTGACAGATTTTCAGAGACATGAATGACATCAGTCGGGGCTTTGCCAAAATGCTTTTATTAGTGGAGCTTTAAACAACAGTGAAAATGATCAGTTCTTACAGTGTAGTTTGGCAGGAGATCCTTCATTATTAATAACACGCGTCTGTTGAAATGTTAAAGCTTAACATGTTTGCATTGTTGTTGCTCAAGATGCATTGAATGATTTTTATTTTATTTTTTTGTTAGCCACTGGTAAAAGACAAGTTTTTAGCTAAACTGGTCCAAGTAAGAGTAAGCTATGCTCAGAGGAACATGTTAAGAGACATTAATAACTGTCTAATTTCCCCAAGGCTTGGGAAGCCTAAAAACAACTTGTTCTTATAGTTATGTTCTATTTCTAGATAAATTTTGCTAATTCAGTCACAACATACAGATGAATTATGATCACTGTTGTCTATTGTTTTTCCCTTTAGGCAAAATGTGTAATATTTGCCTAAAAATGTGCAAGGTGGTGTATTTACCCTGTAGGGCTCTGACCTCTTTGTGTAGTTTCCGCTTCTTCTGCTTTGTTCAGGGTGTTTCCAGGAATAGAATCACAATAACCACAAATGAAAATGAATTCAGTTCATTCAGTTCTTGTCTTTTACTGCATTCTTAATGTAACGCAGTTCTATCTGAGAAACAAAAATAGGTTGTTTTTTTTCCAGCATGTCAGTTGGACAAAAGAAAAGAGGACGCTTCCTTACTTTGTATTCTATATTCTTTCTACAGAGTGATATTATGGAATTTAGAGTATTTACAGTGTTGGAAAATGTTTTAGGACACCACATGCATTTTTGATATATTACATTAATAATCATTCTTACGTCACTGAAATGTTTTCTTCTGCACGTGCTCTGTTCTGTCCAGGTCAGAAGAGGATGTTTAAGCAGAAAAAGTTTTTTTCCTTTTTTTTTTTTTTTTTTTTTATATATAAACAAAATTGTGCATATGTTTGTCAGATGCAGCCACATCTTTTGAAACACAAAAAATATTTTTCTGCAAATATTTCATGATAGCATTGGTAAGTGTATAACATTTTAATCAGTGTTGGGAAAGTTCACCTTGATTAGGAACTAGTTCAAAGTTCAGTTCAAGTTACTCAATATGAATTAGTTCAGTTCATCGTTCATTCTTCCAAATTATGAATGAGAAGTTCATGGATCCCAAAAGGAACATTTTTTAGTTCTTTTTTTGTGTTATTATTGTAAACTTATTATTAACCGTTTCTGACGTTATTCTGTAGTCAGTAAATCAGGGGAAAATGCCGCCCCTCCAGGGCTGAAGTAAGTACCTTACCCCAGGGTTAACTTCCCTCTGCAGGTTCTTAGAACACAAGGAGCGGTTTCAGTGAGTTTTGTTTTCAATGTTTATTTCCAAGAACGGGACAACACCTGCTCCGGTCGCCGGTCACACTCTGTACATTTAACTCTTTTTCTCCGCTCCCAAAAACTCTCTGCACCCCTCTCTCTCTCTCTCTCTCTCTCTCTGCCCCGCCCAAAACGCTTCTCATTGGCTATTCCACAATATTATGTTGCCAACATTAGTTCAGAATAATACAAAAATTACATCTATGATAATGCTGTGTTTTGATCCCATTTTATACCTTATAGGACTCAATAATTACAACATGATAAGAACTACATAAGAGCGCAGTTCAATAAATGCCAGAATAACTGCGTTCACAACTTCCCGTTCATTTGGCAAAAGTGAACGAGTCGTTCACGTTCCTCAAAAATATGATATAATTCGTGAACGATCGTTCAATGAACGCGTTCAGGTCCAACACTGATTTTAATAGTGTGCAAAAAGCTTTCCCTCCCACTACTGTATGTGTCTTTCCATGTGTAATGACAGTGGGAAAAACAAGTGTATGGTTCATTTGATTACCACTTTCTTTATGAGTGAAAAATGCTACATACTTTGAGTTTGATATTGGTTAATCCTAAATAAAATAAAATAATAAATAATAATAATAAAAAAAAAAGATATTGGTTAATCCTACTGTCAGCTTTATGACCTTATTACTCCATCACTGATATGCCTGGGAAGTGTTATTAAGATGAACAAAATGAATACATTTCTAACTGTTTTAACTGGTATTCTTTTAGAAAAACCTAGAAAAATTAACGGCTGCCAACACAAGAAGTGATAAACCAACACATTTTTCAAAAGGTTGTACTGGAGTGGAAGAAATAGTCATTTCGATCAAGCCTGTTGTGTAAATCAGAGCACTTAGGAATGACATTAGCTAGCACCTATAGAAATATTATTTAAGTGTGTTAGATTTGTATGTTGCCTGGTCGCCATTTTGTAAACAATGTAATGTAAACGGGGTATAGATCAGTCAGCTGGCAGGATATTTGGTACGAGGCAGCACAGAAAGAATACATAATTATTATTTTTTTTACTTATTCTTTATTTTTTATTAGAGCTGTCAAATTATTTAATTTAAAAATCAAATTTATCACAGTGTTGCTGTGGATAAATTTTGATTAATCACAATTAAATCTCATACATTTTTCATCTATATTCGTCACATTATTATTTTGTATGAGGAAATAGACTCAAGAAGGAAGTCAATATATCTGTACTGAACATGTTTGTCTAAACTCAGCGACCTGTTAGCCTTAGTGCTAACCGAATCCTCGACTAATGTATGCTTCATGTTAATGTGGTATTTTAATCTGGAAGTCGTTTACAGAATAGAAAACTCTTTCCTGCAGACTGTCTCTAATACTTTCTATCTGTTCCATCGTGGTTTTGTCTGTCGTCATATTTTCATCCAGTGCCAACATG
The DNA here is from genome assembly GCA_020466265.1 of Siphamia tubifer. Taxonomy (NCBI): domain Eukaryota; kingdom Metazoa; phylum Chordata; class Actinopteri; order Kurtiformes; family Apogonidae; genus Siphamia; species Siphamia tubifer. Next base: position 14,812,036 of record CM035785.1, read on the forward strand.
TTGTTTAGCATCTCCCCTCTTTATGGGTTGGTTCTGCTGCTTGTTCAGTAGTGACTGGATCAACTGACCATTAGTACAACATTAACTCTACTGGGACAAACTGGCAAAAATAAATTGGCAGAGTCATTCTGCTGCAGATGAGTTAATAGCATTAAAGGGGACATATTTCATGTTTTATAACACATGCACTGTATGTGTTGTCTGTGTGTGAAAAGACCCTTAAACTACGAACAACAAAATCATCCACTCTCCTTTTCTCCTCATCCATTTCTATGCTTCGTACGTCACATGGATGGATTCATTTAAATACTCCACCCCATCCCACCCCACCAGCTCAGCTAACCCCACCTACTGGTTACAGACAGCTCAGATATCCTCCATTATTCTCTATCAGTAGCCCTGGTCGCTGTGCATCTGCGTTTTGTGTGATGGGCTTGTCCATGGGTGGTACCACGACTGTGGTGTCATGGCTCATCTGGCCCACCCAAGTCTAGATTAACTGGATCTGAACATGCACCAACCGGGGTTGTTAACGGACCAAAACCTGAAGAAACCAGGGCTGTAGAACTCAGCACTCAGTTCACTTCCAGTTGATTTTATTTCATCGGTGTCTTTGTCTTTTTTTCTCTGCCTCAATTCTTTCAGGTTCCATTTCTTTCTCTTCTTCCTCTCAGTAGAGAAGGGCGGAGTCAGCTGTGGCTCATTTGCATGAAAGCATGAGGCACTAAAAGTGAGTGTTTTGAAAAGGGCTGTTTCTTCAGTTTGAAGATGCTGTTGTATCTCTTCATCAATGTGGTATTTTGACCAAAGCATGTCATAGACAGGTCACTGAGACACCAGGGAACCGTTTTCACTTGTGGAAAATGGCCATGATATGTCCCCTTTAAAAATTGTAATCAGATTAATCATGATGATGGGACTAATCTGCATTAATTTATTGTATTGCTTATCACACTTTCAAAGGAATTAAAAAAAAAACAAAAAAACCCACAAATCTCTTTTACTTGAATCCATCTGTTCTGGTTACGCTTCACATGTACCCGTTTCAGTCATGTGACACCAAACATTAAGACCACAAACCACCTAAACTACAATTTGTAAAAAAACAAACAAGTACTGCTTTACAAAGAAGCAAAGGCTCAGAAAAATAAAATATAACTGCGAGATAGCTACACAGAACAGGGAGTGCAACTTAAAATAGAGGTGTTTGAACAATAAAAGGGATTTTGGAACATGTTGAACCAAGGCCTTCATTCTCCCACCTGGTCCAAGATCAAACTTCTTTGCAACTCTCCAAAAAAGTTTGATCATGGACATGAACTGTAAGCTCATGGGACAATAAAAAGAATAAAAGAGATGCTATGAGGGCAAAAGATTGAAAAAAAGTTTGGGCATGATCACCCAACTAGAAATGACCAATGACATATGAAGAATGGATATCTTCAGTTTTAAGGTGTAGGTTGGACACTGAGGTGCTGCAAGGATGGGGGGGGGGTTCCTATAGAGGAATGAAGGGGGTCCAGTGGATACAGGTTAGAAGTTGAGACATTTTTTTGTGAGATCCACTGTATAATAGAGGCAGCAGGTTTCATGCTAGTATAAGTAACATTAGTTATGGATGGCACCTCCACATATATAACTGCTGCTCCTACCCCATCCTCAACCAAAAAATCGACAAGATGCAGATTTTTATGAAGGGCCCGCAACGTTTACTGCAGGAAAAAGGAAGTCAGTGTTCCTACTACTTTGTCATTATTGGTGAGTGGTACAGTGCAGTACTTTTATGCACATTGTGTTTGTTATTATGCCTCCCCCTTCACCAATCACAGACAAAAACAGTGATTTGCACCTTAGTCTCTAAATAATTATCCTCTTTCTATTGTTTTCTCATTCTTGTCTGCAAAAAAACACAATTTAGGAAACTTGATTCAGTGTACAGGACTCTGTAATGAAGTTGAAATGGCTTTCTGAAATGTTGTCTTTTGTTCAGTAACCATGTTCTCTAAAATAAAGTGTAAAAAAACAGTCGAAACCATTTCATTAATCCTTGTGTCTGTTACCCATGGAAGATATTGGTCTTGCATTTGAAGACATGATGCCACACTCAAATCTACATGTCTAATTCATCCATTTTTTTCCAAATGATAATTAGATTTTATGAATGTCCATGTTCAACAGTCGTAAGGGACAACTTTTGCCCCTCCCCACACTCTTCGTATTTAAAGACTTTGTTTATTTTGTGGCGAAATAGAAAAAGTCAGTGCGGTAGAACATAAAAGCAATCAGTCTGTGTGATTTAACAAGAACCTGAGCCCATTAAATGAACTCCAGCGCTATTGGAGGGAAAATGATCCACAGCACATCAGCAGTTTCCCCGCCGTCCCCCAGACAGCCAAAGACAAGTCCTGCTCTCAAAATGGCACTTCTGCTGGAGAGAACAGAGGAGGAGGAGGAATAATGTACAGTGAGTTATCTATGTACAACATCTCCAATGGAAAAACAATTAAATGAGATTGATGGAGAGATGAAGACGACTGGGTGGGTTGTAGGGGGTGGCAGCGGGGAGGGAGGAGTAAGTGGGGAAGGATGGGGGGTGGGGGTGAGGGGGGGTTGTTGGATCTGACTGTCTGTCTATCCCTGTTTGCGTACCTCCTGGAGGCACAAATGTCAGCTTTGAGCAGTTTGTGGACTCCCCACTAAGCTCTTGGCCCGCTTCGATCCAGACTGGTTCTATCTTCTGGACTCTTGGCATGCCACGTACGAGCCGTGGCCATCAATGTGTCATTCAAATGCCATGGCTTCACAGCCACCACTTACTTCTGTGCTCATGGATATCAGGGTTAGTATTTTGTACTCACGCTTATCTGCAGTGGCAACAATGGTCTCACTGAATGATGATGTTGATGTGTACACGAGTTACGTTATCGCATCAAATAATCATTTTACTTAATTTTTCATCACACTACGGGCATTCATTACACAACGGCATATCACACATCTAAGGACTCTTTACTTAAACATGACAGAAACTGATGATGCAAACGGTGATAATAAAGACAAATTAAATTAAAATGAATAAAAATTTTTAATAATGATAATTACTCCACATGTAACTTCTGCAGAATATGTTTAAAAAAATACAATTTCTAGAAAACATCCTAATCTTTCAAATTTTGATATCAATGATAAATTTAACAACTATTTTCTGCAAATTACTGCAAGCACTGTACTTCATACATACATTTTAAACACATCATATATGTCTGATCATAATGAAAGCGTGATAACTTATAGTAATTACTCTAACTTATTTTCATTTTATTCTTTATAACGCATATTTGATTAGTTTTTTTATTATTTATTTTACTACAGTGTGTCAATTGTATAATTTTATTTATGCATTCATTTATTTTTAAATCACATTCCTTGCATTAAGTCAAATAATGTATTTTTATTATACTCTATTCGTGCACACACTGTGGTAGGATTTTGTCAGATTTGAACAGGACCAAAATGACACGCGCCGATGATTATTTTCAATCACCTTTTTATGTGAAACGAATGCTCTTCAAACAAGGCTTCAGGTTGTAATCACATGGGATATTCTGCTATGCATATAAATATATACATAGCTCTTAGCAAAGCAGTGTAAAGGGTTAAATGATGCACAAGGCTATAAAAAAGCATGTAAACTCTTTAATTAAGAGAGGATAAAAATGAGAACAGAATGGATGTGTGGCTCGCTATTGAAATGTACAAATGAATTTGTTCGGAAATGCAGAAAGTTGGTACACAATGTCCCAACAGAAGGAGCAGAGCACTGACAGTTTTGTCATCTTGTCCAAGAGATCCCCCCTAGATAGCACTCGTTTCACTGGCCAATTTTCCACTGTCTGGCATGAGTAAAGTTTATGTTAAAGTTTGAACGCCCAGAAATGCAAACAGCATTGTGACCAAAGCTGTGGAGATTCAGAAAGGCCCAGTCTGGGTTTACAACAGGCCTTCGAGGACAGAAGAAACATTGCAGATTATTAACTAAAATGATGCAAACATACATGTCAAAGGACACGTAGTAGAGTTAACCCGAACTGTACAAAATCGAATTTACTCTAAAAATGTAAAAAATAAACCTCCCTGTTGCGACGGTTTGTTGTTTGTCACCTCTTTTCATTGAGGCATTAACTATTGAAGACAACTGCCAACAAAAGTGATGATGCCAAAAAAAAAGGGGGGTAGGAAAAATAAAGACACAGCTAAAAAAGTGCTGCTACTGTAAAACGCAGGTATTGTTTAAAGATAAAGAAAAAAAAAAAAAAAGGAAGGAGAAGAAGTGAGAGTCGGGAGCCGGTGGCGAAGAGAGGAGTGACAATGCTGCTGCTAAACTGCTTTGGCAAGAGATGACAGGAAGCAAGTGAAAGAAATAAACAGTCAACACACTTTGTTTCTGCTACTTAAAAATATCCTGTCCCGTTTTAAATCCTGACACATTCTGTGATGGGGCTGTGCATGGATGAAGGGGGTGGGATAATATATTGGCGAAGAGAGGCTAGCTTTTCAAACAGCTCTGAAGTGAGAGTGTGTTTTTTTTTTCCCCCATAGCTATTACTACCATTACAATGTGAATCCCAGGGCCCCTATGGATTTGCTTTCTATGTAGTGCCAGCACTCGCTAAAGAAAAACCCCACATGGAATAAGCTAATCCCTTTCAAACGGGTCGTGGCCGGCGCGGACATGACTTTGCAACCAGTGAGCAATGCGGCGAGGGGAGGAAGAGGAGGGTGAAGTCATATGCTCAAAGTTTGGATTCAAAACACTCGCCCCTCTCTCGGCGCGTCTCCCTTTGATCCCCACCGCCAACTACAATAATCAGCTTCTCCTCCAAGTATTTATCAGATAGAACACAGACAAGATTACATCGAGAGCAAATATGTGTCCCTATTATCCTGCCAAAGGAGGGACTCGCAAGACTGACAATAGCAGAGGTGACAGAGTGAGAGTTAGAAATGAGGGGAGAGAGGAGGAGAGCAATATGTAGTGTAAGAGAGAGGCGGAAAGGTTGTTGTTGAGCGGAGAAGTGCAGCAAAACGACAACTCATTATCCCGAAACCCAAAAACATCCCAAGCACACACAAACACACATGCGCTCGCACTTAGATTTTGTACGCCACTTTTGTTTTGCGTGCTCCGTCTCTGTCATTTTGCTTTACTTATTTATGAGACTTTACGAGTTCCTTGGCAAAGATGCAGAGTGTTGCAGTTTATGTCTAATTTAGTAAATATCCTTTCGCCAGTCAGGCCTGTCAGCCATTGTTTTCCTCTCTTCGCTATGTTCTGTTCCTCGACTTCCCTCGCCTGGATGACAGAGAGAATCAAGCCCAGATCCCAACGATATATTCTCTCTGATACGCGCCTTCCCGTTTTTGTTGTTTGTGGGCGTCGCTGGAAAAGTTGTAACTTCTGAACTGTGTGTCACCAACCGGGCCCAGGTAAGTAGTGTGTGAAGCGGGGCTAGTTGTGTGAAACGTGTCAAGCCCTCATTGTCATTTAATGCAGAAGGGGGGGATAATAGCCTGCCAAACAGGCAAGTGTCTCCTTTGCAGTACCCTTCGTTAACGATCACAGCGCGGCGGTGGCGGCTCACAAAAGAGAGAGGGAGAAAAGCAAGAACGAGAGCAAGAAAGATGAAATATATTTTGAATGTTTTATGGAAAAACAATCTGACACAAAGTAATATTCATCTCCTATGAATCCAATATTCTTTTTGGAATGATATTAGACGGTATCTATTATATCTTCCATTGTGTTCCCATCTGCCCTTTTCAGGATCTAAATTATGTGCATTAGTACGTAAATGGGCTAATGCCTGTCTGTATTTAGCTGGCTACATGCCGTGAATATATTCTCTGCTTCAAGAAGTAATTGGTAATTACAGTGGTCATTTAGGCAATCACTGTCTCCCCGAGATTCATGTCATTCTTAAAAATAACTAGCTCTTAACCTTTGACAGAATTCTACAGAAACTGTTCATCATCGCCCCCGCTTTGATTAATTTTCACACACACACATACACACACATAGAGCGGACACAAATGCAATGAGACAAAAGGATGGACACACACCTACAGTATGCACTGGCACACATAGGTAAGAGTACACAGACATGCACACATACAGACACACAGACACATGCCAAGTCCTCTTTATATGAATAGAAAAAAATATTGAGAAGAAGCCTCGGAATATTCCACCTCCGACACCATTAGTTCCTTTTCATAAACAGTAAGACTACACATATATACAGGCCATTTAACTTATCAAGCGTCCACCCCCGCCCCCTCCTCCACTTCATCCATCTATCCATCTCCTCCACAGTCACAGTGGATCTATTTCACCTCATTGACAGTAAACAGTCAAGTCTTTTCATCTATGCGGTCCTCTCCTCAGCGCAGACTCGCCAGTTTCCTCACAGTTTATACAGGCTCTTTTCAGACAACAGCCATTTCCATGCATAATGATCCTCTTTAGGCAGTCCTAGTGGTGATGGTGGTGGTGGAGGCTACAAGGGGAAACTGGTATTGTATGTGAAAGATCGTCAGGTTGGCAATATTTGCATTGAAATTCTTACCCGCTTACTCTGATGCCCCTCCATTACTGTGTCGTACTCTTTTGCATCTTCAGTGGCTGTATGCAGAAAAATGTATCATCGTTTTCTTATACCGTCACCCACCGGCATATCAGCAATTTTACAGTAATAAGCAGCCAGAGTGACTGTTTCATAAATTCTCCATATCCCTAGTACTGGTTTTATGAATCTTTAATGTGAGGGCCAATGACCTCAGTCTTGATATATAGAGTAAAAGCCACAAGGAAATAAAAATCTTTTATATTGATGAGTAAAATGTTTAGACACGAGCTGCCCCCATTGCATTGTTAGTCAGCTTATTGACTTTAGTAGTAATTTTTTATTTTTTAAGATGTTTTTTTCTTTATTTTTTTACAAGTCAAATAGAGGATTGAGATTTTATTTTTCCTGGTAACTGATTATAACAACACATGTTCAAAAGAATCAAGAGCTATTGTGTCAGAATTGAAGAAGTGAGGATTTCTTATTTTTCTCTGATACCTTCAATAAGTGAATGAAGTGAGTTGTCTGAAAAGACTCAAATTAATTCAGATAAAAGTGGTGGACATGGGAAGAAAAAAAATACAATAAAAATATAAAACCACCAGGGGAAAAAAAAAAGCTTCGAGGAGTAAGGAGAAGAAAAGGTTAAAACAATTCAGTAGTTCTTTTGTACACTGAACCCTAAAATGTGATTTGCACACCTTATAATTCCTCCCTCCTGCAACGTTTGTCCCCACTCAGACGGAGAAATGAAATGAAATGAAGTGAAGTCAAAGAATAGTCCCTGTAATATTAATGAGACACTGGAGTTTGCATGGTATAATTTAAGATGCCTTTTTTACATGCCTGACTTACACACAGCTTCGTATTATGCGTTGTGAATATTCTGAAATTCGGCTCTCCTCAAGTGAGCAGATGTACCTGCAGAGTGGGAGTCTTAGTCTTAGGGGGGATACAAATATGGGTCATTTTCCTGCACCTGTCAGCACAGTTATGTGTGATGTTTTTGTACCACATTAAAAATATCAATACAGTTAAACCTATATGATTTTATTTCCTTCATGTCACTTTCAGTCAACCAAAAAAGTTAATGTTTCTTTTGTTGTTTAGAAATAGTACAACTTCCATCATTACTGCCCTTGCTTTCAGTCTCCTGCTTTAATTAAAGATTAATCATGGAAAGTCATTAGCTGAGAAAACAGAGACAAAAGAAAAAACACTGAAAATGTCGATCCATATTTATGTGCACATTCTGCTGATCCACCCCTCTTCATCCACTTCAGCCCAACATGTTTTCAGTAATCTCACACTTTGCATTTACTTAGGCTTCGATGAATACCATTAAGTGGTAACGCATACATGTAAACAAATGCTCCAAGCTCAGTGACCAAGGCCCCGTCCACACAGCAACTCAATGACGTTTCATTTGGTACCGGATAGAAAAGATATCGCGTCCACACGAGGAACATATCACGTAAACTTGGCAACTAAACGTGTGCTGAAAACAATGCAGTACACATGCCTCACCTCTAAGTGTGCTGTAAGACAGTCGCAGCGGATACACCAGAAAAATAGAATAAGCAAAGCACATGCACATACCGGCGCCAAATGCACCCCAGACACAGAAAAACTAATTCATTCATTCATTTTCTGTAAGTTAGATTATTGCAATGGTGTCTTCACTGGTCTAAACAAAAAATCAATCAGGCAGCTACAGCTGATTCAAAACGCTGCTGCCAGAGTCCTGACTAGTACCAGGAAACTGGACCACATCACACCCGTCCTCAAATCCTTACATTGGCTTCCTGTGGGGCAAAGGATAGAATTCAAAATCTTACTCCTGGTCTATAAAGCACTAAACGGCCTTGGACCCAAATACATCCTAGACCTACTGGTTCCCTATGAAGCATTCAGAGCCCTGAGGTCATCAGGAACAGGTTTACTGTGTGTTCCAAAGATAAGAACAAAACAAAGTGCGGCATCATTCAGTTACTCTGCTCCTCAACTGTGGAACAAACTACCTGGATACCTGAGGTCTGCTCAAACAGTCAGTTCATTTAAATCAGGCCTGAAAACATTATTGTTCACTGGAGCTTTTACTTAGATTATTATTTGCTTTAAAATGTTTTTATGTCTTGATTTTAATTGTCTTTTAATGCATCTTTATCATTTTAATTTTCTTCTGTTTCTGTTTTTGTGCAAAGCACCTTGAGTTGTCCTGTACATGAAATGTGCTATACAAATACATTTGCCTTGCCTTGCCCAGAAATAAAGGACAACAATGAGAAGGCATGTGTAGGCGTCTCTGCTGCTCATCTTGTTGGGTTAACATTAGTAGATTTTCCTTCAATAACACCAGTTAACTACCACTACTCTGGTGCCCACCATGATGGTCGCTGTCTGAAGCTGCTATTTGTTCTGGTCATGTGGTTGTGACGTACGTGATAGGCGTTTTATTCTGTTTTACTCGTCCACACAGCAACGCAATGACACCATTGCCAGATCTTTACACTCCGGAACCCATTCTTCAAAGATATTGTTTTGAGGTACCCAAAAGGTCGTTGCTGTGTGGGTGCGAGGTCAAAACAATAACAAACTGTATCAGATTCACTCAAAGACTTTGCTGTGTGGACAGGGCCCAAATGTGTTGTTCATTCATACTGATCCTGCATCCACAATCGGCTGGTGCCCTTACAGGGTTTTTGTTTATATTAGCCTTAACTGATGACCAATACAGGCTAGTGATATTTCTAAGTTGATAAAAAAAAAATTCTTTCAAATGGTAACAAATGTCAGAAAATCCTCTTTACTTACAGTTACAAAACAGAAACTGTGACAGTTAAACGAATACATGTCTGTTGTACTCATACTCGTCGTCTCCTGCTTCATCCGGGTCGCGGGGGCAGCATCCTCAGCAAAGTAGCCCAGACTTCCCACACCCCAGCCACCTCAGCCAGCTCCTCCAGGGTAATGTTATGTTAATGTTAAAAGCTCATTTTAAACTGTCACACATAGAGAAAACATTAGATGTTACAGGGAATTATGCTGCTAAATATTATGGAAAAAACCTTACCAATGCCATCAGCTTGCATCAGTACTGCACAAATTCCTTTTGCCGTAGCCCACCTGTCATTTCATTTTAAGTAGGTCTGTCAAATGGATAACACAACTCATCCACCGTACTTTTGGGTTTCATGGTGACAACTTATTGTCCGAATGCTAGCTCTAGAAGTTCTATTACCTCACATCAGCTTTGTGTTTTATTTAAGTTTTCAAATGTTCTAAACTGGAGCAAAATGGCCGTACCACATCGGCTAATTGCATTTGCTATTAATAAATTCTGTCTTGCAGTCTACTACTAATGTTCAAATTCCTCATTTTTAAAAATATGCTGTGGAGAGATCACAAAGCTTCCTCTTCATAACCTGCACTACAATGCAAAAGAGTATGTGCAGTGAAATGACAGATACAAGCTGTTTTTTGTTTAACTGACAACAGAAAATGATGACAGGACAACGTTGATGCGGTCAACCATTGGTCAAATGGTCAACGGTTGACATCCCTATTAATTGGTTAATCTAAATTGCCCATAGGTGTGAATGTGAGAGTAATTGTGCGACTATATATGTTCAGCCTTGCAATGAACTGGAGACTCATACAGGGTGTACCCTTCACCCATTGTAGCTGGATTAGGCCCCCAGTGACCCTAGTGAGGATAAAGCGGTTCAGATGACTAGACAAGATGAAAAAAAATGTTTATTTCACATTAATTGGTTTGGATCAGATATTATATGCAGTGTAGTGTCATTATAAGGTTGTGGTATAGATTACGTTATACATAGCTGTAATAAAGAAAGAAGTAGAAGTGGTGGTAGACTGCAGCAGTCCTTAGCCGTTTTCCATCTAAAATGGATGAGATCGAAAAATTATTTATTTGGACTCCTCACCTGTACCCCTAGAGGAATATCCAGGAAAGAGTTGATCAGTCATGAGAGTTAAACTTTTGCTTTCCTATTCTATTTTCTATCTACTTTCTGTTTAAAGGCAAGGTTTTTTTTTGGTATTTAATGCAGTGGGACAACAGACATAAAACTGGGTTACATTAATGATAAACTATCCAACTAGTATTTTTTTGTGGATGCATAGGCCTTTGTAAGCAGAAGTTTCAGACTTGGCCTGTTCTCTCCACTCAGTGAGCAGGGCAGCAGTAGTGGCTGAACAAGCAATAGAATGAATGAAAAGAACACCTTGCTTCAGTGAGATTTTCTGATTTTTTCACAGCAGTAATGCTCAAAAGCAGAGGCAACCAATCCTAGTCCTCAACATATCATGCATGTTTTAGACATATCTCTCTTTCAACTAAAGGTTGTGCCAGACATTTTTATCATCTGTCACTTCCGTCATGACACATTATCACTTCCGTCATTTCAAATTACATTTTTGATGAGTCATATTTATAGTATTTAATGTTCAAAAACATATCAGTGATGCAGTAACTGTAGTTCCTGCTGGCTGATAATCATCATGATCACTACATCTCACATTTACTGGAATTTGGAAAAGAACTACGCAGACTCCGATGCTTTGACATGTTGTGCTAGCAAAATAGCATTTAATTTCAGATAATGTCAACAAACAATGAAACACGAGTTAGGAATGACTAATATGCAGACTCACCATCAACCGGACAGGAGGTCTACAACAGGTGAACTGAGTGAGAGTCATGTGAGGGAAGTATTGGATAGTCCTGAATAGGTCACTTCACAAACCCACTTGTACTTTACATTACACCTGTAACCAGATCAGTGATTAACCATATTATCTACTTATTAACTCACTTTTAAGGTCTTTATTTTTGGCCAAAACATACAACATCAATTCTGCTCAGTAACATCTGTAGGTTGTAAAGCTCTTCAAAATAAAAACAACCAGCTGTGGCTCAACCACAGATTTTCAGTTTCATCCATGAATCTACTTTTATTTTTTTTCCACTTCCATGACCACTACCCACCTGTACTTTATTTAACTTTACCTGTGCCTCTACCCGTGAATTTTATTAATTTTTTTACCTCATTGGATATCCGACCCGTATAGGACTGGGGTTCTGTATTCAATGGTGGTGCTGTAGGTTTTGCACAGATATGAGAATATTATTGTCTGTTTACAGCCAACCCGGTGATCCTGCAAATAGGGTCTATATGAAACTTTCTTTGATAGAATATCAGTATTTTAAACTATCAAAATGACAGACGGCCTTCAGAAATTTTCCGTCATCTCAAAAAAACAAAAAAATTAGTCAATGACAGAATATTTTCAGTTAAAACGACCTCTGCTTTCAACCTACCTAATTTAAATGATAAGTCGGTCATCAAGCTTTGTAGAAGCCTGATAATGACTGTCACGAGTGCTTGAAAAGGGTAACATCTAAAAAACATGGAAGATACTGGCCCTCGAGGCACAGTATTGGTGACCCCTGCTTTAGAGCATGGTTGTGCCTCTATAAAGTTTCTCAAATCACTTTGTTAAAAAGATGAGCACCAGACTGAATCAGTGATATTTTACAAGTTGTCTAACTTCCATTTAGCAGAAAACCAAAAATAAGACTATCAAAGCTCATGGCGAAGACTATAGAAACTCCAGTCCTCTAGGTGGCAGTAATGCCTGTCCACGCAGATTTTCCAAGTGCCAACACGCACACAATTGAAGAAGCAGCTGATTATGTGAGAGTAAAGCAGCTCAATAGTAAATTTTGCCATTGATTTTGTAGCAGTTACAATATTCACCCTCTGCATCTTGGTCCTTCTGTTGAAACATGATCATCTTTCTTGTTGCCAGCTTTGCCTCGGCAGTAAATCACCTTTGGTTCAGGAGACACTAGTGGCTCTGTAAGTCTGTTTATTACAAATATACTATTATGTTCAGAGTGAATGCTTGTTCACCAGTATATGTTAGACCTGTGATGAAATGACAACACTTCCGGTTTATTTCCCAAACAGACTCCAGTATCCCTGACACCCTCACAAAGATTAAGAGTATTTTTATACTGGGTATCTGGATTTGTTCCGCACCTGGATATGCTCACACATTTCCAGAGGATTTTAGTACACAAGCACTATTCACAGGTGTACGGATACGAGGGGTGTTACAGGGCCAAAACAGTAGGTGGCAGCGTGGAAGGAATTCTGTCGCTGTCCATTAAACACGGAAGTCATCAACCGAGCGACTGTTCTGTTCATTTGTCGACAATGGTGGAAAAACAGGCAATATTTTTCTGTTAGGACCTCCATTGTCCCTGATATATCACATAATGGTTTGATCAATAAGGTAAGTCTGTCCCATGTGGATCTAAGGCTTTTTCAGGAGACAACAGGAACCCTGTGTATGGTCATACTATACTTACATACATCCACGTAGTCCATACCCAAGACTACCTTCTCAGCTGGATTCAGGTGCAGTACTCACATTCACACTTACAGAATGACGTATGGGGTCCAACAGACTCAGATATGGACCCAGATACGCCCTAAACAATTCAGACAATGGCTGGATGGGTTGATGCTCTTATGCTCATCACATTGCCATCACATGATGTTGCTGATGTACGACAACTTAATTCATCACAACTTGCCATACTAAAAATGTTGATTTTGACAGATTTAATAAGTAAAACCGTTTTAATCCTCCACGTCAGTCTGGAAATTAACCCAACTTTATTTTAAAGTAGACAGCTGCTTAGTTTTCATATTGCTTCACCTGATCATATTGTGTGGGATCATTACTTATGTTTTCACAAAGACACTGGAGGGCAAAATTAAAGCTCTCGCATCATCATAATTGTCATCACTTGATAGTTTGTACAGCACTGTCAGTTTATGATCTATCTCAAGCCACATCCTTAGATATCCTCGGAGAATTAAAGCATAGATAAGTGATATTTTTGGATAAACTGCAATCATAGTGAGATATGTAGTATTCAGCTACATGTTCATTAATAGCTACAACATTCTTCAGTCTTTCCTCATTCACAATCTGCACCAGATTCTTGCAAGGAAAAAAAAATCCCCCCAAAAACACAAGCAGACATTTATAGCTCCTGTTGTACCCATGTAGGTCCTTAGTTGACACTGTTGCCTCTATAGTTACATTTTGGCGCAGGTGCATGTCACCTACACCTCTGCTATGAAATACCCAAATCTATACACACACCTGCCACAGGCTATTCTGCTTTATACTTAGGGAGCAAAAATAAGCGTATTTGTATTTCTGTGTGAAATGAAATGACTTTTGGATGACGACTGTCAAACACAAAGACAGGGTTCACAATTGGAAATGAACACATGTTTATTATCTAAAGTGTAAAGGGTTGTTATTACAAACCCCATCTTTCTACCACTAAGGACTTTGAAACCATACAACATCTTAATCCTCAGCATCCCAACTTCGTCGTGTCACTTCAGTGACAATATGCATATTTGGGTTTTTTCATATTGTTCAGGGGACCTATAAACACATTCAGGAGGACAGACTCAACAGGGACTGTGGGCAAGTTATGAATCTCTTCCAACATGTGTGTCGTGATAAAGCCTACGTGTGCGCCTTGCACCTGAAGAACACAGTTAAAACCTTTCTTTGTAGGAACTTTTCCACAGAGGACATTTTTTCTTGTCATGCCAGAAAAAAAACACAGGTGTATTTCTTAATATTGATTATAGCTGTGTTTCATGTGGTCCAGTTAGAACAAACCCGAGTAATATTTAACCATGTTTTTAAGACTCAAATCCACAGAAAATTATCAATATTAAGTCATGATGACAGTGCTGACCTTTGGTGAAATAGATAGCCAGAATCCAAAATGGAAGACGCTATCGTAGCTCATTATGTATGTGCTGCTGTCGCCTTTTGCAACGTTTTCCGCAGGACAATGAATTGCTCTAGAAAAGAAGGTGAGAAAAAAATCAGTAGTGTGGTCACTATCCACTAATCACATATTATAGATTTATACAACAAATCCTATCTTAAAATATTCAGGAAGGACTTGAAAGGCATTTTGGAGAGGTTTTTTTTTTTTTTTGGAGAGGACAAGTAGCACATATTCAGCTTATATAAAAGAGATAAATAAACAATTAACACAGGGACATGTGATTACAATGTGGAAAAGTACTTTCCATTTCAGAGTCTTTAGACAGCTGCATCTGTCATGACTGGATGAGAAGAGAATCGGTACATCTGGTGGGCCTCAGTAGTTGAATGATTACAGAGCATGCCACATAACCAACTAGGTTCAGTTCCTGACTCTACACTGTTGAACGACACTCTCCGATCATGTCAGTTTTCACAATTGTAAGCCATCTCAAATACAGAAGGAAACATTATCAGACAGTGGAGCTTACTTGCTTTATAATAGTCTCTCAAACAATTGCAAACCACTGCACATACACTTACACGCACTGTAAAAAAACAAAAAACAAAAAAAACCTGGCAGCTGTGGTTAATAGATCAATCCTCTAAAAACAACAACAAACTGTAAACATATTTATCTATAACATTAACATTTTAAAGGTGTATATTTAACACTAGATTTAAAAGGTAAATTAACTGCATTTACATAGTGCAATTTATACACCTGTATTGTGTCCAAAGTACTTTATATATCCACCAGGAGAAATGTAGGGTTCAGTGTCTTGCAAGAACAATTTGACATGTGGACATTTGGCACCAGGATTTTAACTGCCAACCCTTCAGGGTGACCTGCCCTACCAACTGAGTCATATCTGCTTCTTACATGTTTAAAATATTACGTTTCCTTTTTTTAATTACTTAAAAAAATGAAATGGGCTTTTGTGTTAACATTGTGGTCTTACAATTTAAACATCACATTGCTTTTCAATTCAGAAATCCATAATTTCTACATGCAAATCTGCTTTTGTTAACATACTCTTCCAGTAAAAAGTACAGCTATATTTGATTTATTTAACAGAAAAACTTTTCAAATGAAAAACTTCACTTACGGTTCATTTTATGTTGTAATTTTACATCTTTTTTTTGGTGTTAATTCTACGGTAATTTTTTTACAGTGCAGAATCACTGTCATGGGTTGTATGATTGTTAAGGAAAGCATTTGCGTGAGTGCTCAGTGGTTTAAGTGACTTGTGGCCGAGTTAGCCACACCCACTTGCTGACACACTAGTGATGGAAACAAGCAAAGTGGTTTTGCGGTGATGGATGTGACAAAACAACTGAGTGATTGTGAGACATTTTTATCAAAAACATTTACGTTCATCAATATTCATCCATGCAGTATTCTAAACACACAGAAACAAACAGAAATCCTAATCAAGAAAGCGCTGAGTTGAATTCTTGCATTTCTGTCCTGCAGAGAAGAAGCAAGTGTAAAGGGGAAAAAAAGACGAGTTTATGTGAGAAAGTCTTAGACAGGCGGAGTTCACTCTTCACTCTGCAGTTCAATATCTTTGCATGAAAGGTAGAGATACTTATCCGCCCGACCCTGAATCCCCTCTAGAGGAAAAAAAAAATTATCACTGATGGATATAATTTTAGAGGAAAAATGAGTCAAAGAGGCAGAGAGAGGATATAAAAGCAGATTATATTTAAGCAGTAATCAGGACAGTGAAGAGCTTGGGAGATTTTAATATGTTTAAATGTTCTTAATTGGGCGCGGAGTGGAGTGGGGCCCCCTGAAAGCATCCACCCAAAACAGTGCTCTAAAGGTAAAAGCAGATTGGCTTTTATTGAATTGTAATGAGAAGTGGGAAATTGGATGTTAATTCTGTCCCTGGAGTAAGTGAGCGCTCCCTCTGCTCTGTGCGAGGTGTAGCTGTATCGGGGTCGTATGATTGAAGTTGTGCTGCACCTTGTTCTGTTATTTAAGGTTAGGGGGAGGGCGTTGTTAAAACTTAATGGATTTTGTGTTTGGTGGTATATGTTTGTGCCAGTGAACATGTGCCAGTGTTTGTGTGTGCTGGCACTGGTATACAAGCTGTGCACATCCACCACACATACACATAAACTGATGTGTTGTCTATAGAGGGTGTGATCACATTTAGCGCTGACACTGCTGTCACCTTATTGAGGCCTTGTAGGAATTACACCCCAGAAGATCTGCTCCAAGCACACTCCAAACACACTTTATGCTGTGTTCCTCCACAACTCCGGATATTATCAAGATTTCACACAGGGAAGGGAAATATTAGTGTGGCAGACATATCTGCCAATGCAAACTTGCATCTAAAAAGGCGTAGCGACGATGCAGCTCGAAAACAGCATTTCCATGCACTCTGTCCCTTTGAATTGTAAAATCAGCTTGGCAAAAAGAAGCGGCACCATAAAATTCAGCTGTGGTTTTCTTTCAGCCAAAGCGCTTTTCTTTTGTAGGAAGGGGGAGAAAAAAAAGGAGGGAGAAAAGCCTAGGTCTTAGCTGTGAGAGCAAGAGTGTGGGGAAAAGCATGGGTCCATCTGGCAGAGGGAGAGGCGGCTTTGTGGAGATCGGGTCCAAGACACACTGCTACAGAAGGGTCCTTCTCTGCGACACCTGCAGAATACCTCCGAGCTCCGACTGCCTGCCTGCTCACATTGTTCTACACAAAGTACAGGCATACGCCGCCACAACCTCTGGTCGCCCTCACCCAAACCTGAGAACAGAGTATAGGCCTCTTAGATTACAGCATATCCCTACACGCACATACATAATGAGTGCACAGGCGGAGACAGGAGTCATAGCAGAGTCGTATCATCCTGTCAGATGTTATTAATATGCATACGCATATCAATATATAAAGAAAAAGGCTGCAGGTACGCACAGACAGAGTCTAATGGCATAAAACAGAGATAATGATAAAAAGGGGAAGCGACAGTGCAGCGAGAGGAGGGGAAGTGTGTTTGAGAGAGAAAACGTAAGAAAGATGGAAAGAGAGAGATGTCTCTTTTATTTACCCTCATGCTTCAGTGCTCCTCGTTAAGAAGAGCGAGGACACGGGGGCCTTATCACCCAATTTGCTGCCCTTGCTGTCTGTGTGTTTCTCAATTGATTTCTCTGACAAAGTCCAGAATCATTTTTCAACTCTCCTTCATCCTCTTCTTCTCTCATCCCTTGTCTGTCTCTTTCTTTATCTCTTTTTCCCTGTCTGTCTTTCTGTTATATATCAGGAGGGGGGTGCAGGCTGCAACTCTCCCCTCATCGATGTCTGTTAAGGGTGTTTCAGTCCCACGGCTGTGCTGATGGTACATATCCAGCACATGAAGATTTCTGTGAGACAAGCATAAAAAGTGCATAAAACAGCCATCACATGCGTTAAATATAGACTATTTCACAGATGTTTTATGAAAATTAGAATTAGGACATGCTTCAAGCACACTGATGACAAATCCTCTCTAAGCTTTAATTAGGAACGTTGTTAAAAAAAAAAAAGGCCAGTCTATCAGCACGTACAACTTTTAAAGTGTATTAAATGCTGCAATCATATTTAAAAACGTTATAATCTCTCTATATAATTAGAATTTTATGCGTAATTGAGAGTGCGAGTCACAGGTCAAGGTGAATGTTAATTCTCACACAAACCCTCATCTGCAGCACAATGACAACGCTACCACAGTTAGATTAATGAAAACTGCTAAAAAGTACTATTATTAGTATTAGGCCCGAGACGCTCCCTTCCACAAACAGGATAGCAGAAACAAAATCTCCTTATATGTTGCCTTATTTTCATAGCTTTATTCCCCAGAACATCCATTTTTATACAGCTATTACACCGATCATAGCCTGCCTGATTAAAAAAATATATAACTAAAAAATAGGGAGCAGCAGTGTATCTGTGCAGAAATAACCTCAGCGTTTGTTATTTACACTTGAAATACTTTTATCAAAGCAATAGTCCCTGAAAAACCTGTCCATAATAATGTCAGTGGATTATTGCTGTTGAAATGTTAGATCCCACTGGAGTGCAAATAGAGGTTGAATAAGTAACGTCAAATATGTTTGTTTGGCTAGATGCCATCAAGGTAAATGAGAAAAAAAACATTTTCTAGAATTTTAGGTTCACAAGATGCCCTCATGTATCATTTTTAGATAGTTTCCATGACTTATAATGAAAATTTGCTGGCAGGTTTGGCATTGAATTATCCGAAGTCAAAGATCTGTTAAAGCTTACATCAACCTCTCTTAACAGATTGTTGCATCTGAATGAAAATAATATGATGTAGCACTAACATTGATAATTTCATCAAAATAATCTACACAAACATAAAATATTGTTTTCCAGAGACAATAAAGAAAATACAAAAATAAAGCAGTATTTAAAAGGATCTTTGGTAAAAACTAACTGAAATTCACATGCTATGCTTTGTCAGTCTAAAAACAGAATGGTGGCTATCAGGTGATCACTTGACATGGGTCAAGTTGTTGGGCCGATCCAGTGAGGGGGCCACCGCTAACAAGGCCACTTATGGCGCTGATGGCTTTAAGTATAGCAAGCCATTAGGGGAACATTGTTCACATTGACTCAAGTGTGAAATGATATGTGTGTGGAGAGATAGTAAGAGGTAATATTACCATTATCACAGGGTCATCTCAGGAAGACATTGATTTAGAGGATTCTTGTTAACACTTGCTAACTGGCTAGAAAGTAGGAAACTGGCTTATAATCACACATGTGCTTATTAACACTTCTATTGTTAGATTAAGTGAAGTATTTGCAAAAAAAAAAGAAAAAAGAAATTGAAAAGGGAAGCCATCACTAGCAGTTATACTATTTATTAATCAACATGATGAGTGAAAGATGCATTGCATTCCATAGAATGACAGTGTTTAGGTTGAAAAGTGCCCATTTGGAGTGTCAGATTATCAGGCATGTCGACGCGTGGCCCTGAAGAGCCGTCACTGACACTCCACTGGCCTCTGTGTTGGGTTTCCACTGATACTGATGGCCCCTATTGATCTGACGACAGCTCAGGCGGTGGAGATAGCTGCCCCTCGCTTCTCCGAGGACCTTGCTTCCCCCCTCACATCATGCATGGCAAGATAAAGGCTCGCCAGGCGTGAAAAGTTGCAGGCCAAAAGTTTGAGCTGAAGAAAAGAGAAGAAGAAAAGAGGAGAAAATGGAGGAAGTTTAAGCTGTGGAGCCCTTCCCCTGAAGGCAAGCTGGCCTGCCATCTGTGCAGGCTCTCTAGCCATAGCCACCACCCCTGGAAGAGAGAGAGAGAGAAGAGAGGCAGCCAGGGAAGGAGGGAGGGAGGGAAGGATGGAGGAAAAGAGGGAGAGACAGACTGCGAACATGAGAGAGGAAGGGGTGGATGATGAGAAATGAGGGTAGCAATAAATAGACAAAGAAAAATTGAATTAAGGTAACATCTTCTCTGACTGCCTTGGCTGAGGTCAACCTTTGGAGCAGGCCAGACTACTTCTGAAGATAACAACATAACCTCTCCCTTCAAGGCGAGAAGAGAGATCCCACTGTGGCCTTGAGCATGAAAGGCAGCTCTTGACAGGCGGACATGTGCTTTGCTTGCCTGCCACTGACACTGAGTCCACTTTTTAACCAAAAAGGATCCCAGTTTTGTTGCCTTTTTTTCCTTTACTCCCCTTTCCTGGGAAAATCTGCCAGAGCTTATACATCGAAGCCAACACATGAACTTTCAATCAGGGATTAGCCGGATTTTCCAATGTGGATCTTCTTTTGTGAATTTGGCCAGCGTCGCCTGTGTCGTTGGCAAAGGGAACGTAAATAGAATATGATCCCTGGGCCAAGGGGATTGCCTTGCTTATTTCAAAGAAAGACTTCAAAAACAGGGCCCACTTAGCCTGCTCCATGAGTGTGATGTTTCTGTGGTTTGAAGTGCGTTCTCCACATTAGACCACCAAAAAAGTCCAAGTAGACATGGACACATGCTGCTGTCTTGCACTTTGTCCCTGAGGCCAAAAGACATTAAAAAAACAGAACATGGATTAAAAGAGCAAGAAGAGGGAAGAAAATCTGAAAAAAACCCAATAGTGTAAGTGACTGAAATGTCACTCTTTGCTCTACTGGTGAGTACAACATCACTCCATGTGCTCGAACCCTCCCCTTCCATCCATCCCCTCTAACTCCATCTTCACATCCTGCGCCCTCCTCTTTTCTGTCACCATTGTCCCCTGTTCTGACGTCCAGTCTTCGCAGATCTAGATGCTAATCCTAGCTTACCGTGCTGCCGGCTCCGATAAGAGAGGCCCCGCCATACGACAGCAGTGTGTGTGACTCCCGTAGAATCCAGTGCTCTATCACACCACTCCATGTGGCCGCAGGCCACCGCTGAAGTTGGACCGAGGTCTATCTGAATGAGGGTTTATACACAGGGACACACATGGGCGTAAACACATGCATGTAGAGCTACGAAGAACTATATAGAAACACATGCACGCTAACAGCGGCACTGAGCCATACAGACATAAAGAAAATCATTCAACACACAGATACAGCAGCTATCCGAGAAGATTTAAACTTCCACATGGACAGAAGTTTTATCTTAAAAAGGAACAATAGGCAAATATGCCACCCAACTGAGCATTGTGTTTGTTCTTTAAATGTCAGAGTGAAAATCCCCCCTACTTTGAAGAAGATAGCGCTTTAATCAGCCAGCTAACGCTGTTGCATCCGTCATTCGCCGCTTGGCTCGGCCACGGCGACAGACTTAACAAACACTGTATGTTTACTCAACAGCAAGTAAAAAGATTATCTATAACTTCACTCTGCCTTCGCCTCACTCTTCCTCTCAGTCTGTCTGCTGAGGACGGTTCATCTCCTCATCTCGTCTTCCCTCCTGTTGTGAGGTCCTCCTCATCAGGTAGATACACTCCCGCTGGGTGGCACTCAGGTGTGTGGTGGGGACGCTTGTCACGGAAGTGATGTGAGTAAGGGGCTATAATCAGACAGGTTTGGCTTAGTGATTACACACGGGCCCCCTCTGATTAGAAGGAGGGGAAAACAATTTGAATTTTCCTCGTCCTCTTTTTTTATGTGTTCTCCTTAAAAGCAGTGAATCCAGATGAGCAATTATTTCATAAGGTCACACAAATGGAAAAAATGTCTCCAGCTGAACACCTCGCAGAGTGACTGACAGCGAGCGCAGGGTTAAAGACTTGCACATGACTCAGGGGCAAAGCACAGCAGAGCTCTGTCTCCTTTCCTCACCTATTCTTGTCCCGCTTTCTTCTCTTTAACATCTTTTTTTCTGCATAGACATCCGTGTCAAACAAACAAACTCTTCTTTTGTTAGCATCTAACAGTTGCTCGTTTTCGTTTTCTCCACGGTGGTGTGTGGCAGAGCTGTGTGTGCATGTCGGCGTGTGCATTTCAGTTTTTTTTTTTCCTTGTTGTTGTTTTTGGCACACTTTTAAAACTAATAAGGATCTCATATACTGAGAGTGTGTGTGTGATTATGGTACCTCATGTGTTGTTCGGCGTACAGGCTCGTTCAGGGCCCGAGGGTGCACCATGTCTGTGTGTGTGGGTGTGAAATGTGAAAGGACCCTCCTCTTTGCCCACCTATCTCTCCCTAGATGAGACTGGAGCCCCCCCAATCCCTCCCACCACCCCTGTGGAAAATCTACAACCTCCAGCGCATCGTGACGAGAGGAGGGGTGGGGTGGGGTGGGGGATTAGGTGCCACGGCTGAAAACCACACTAAATTGAGCCCTCAATGTTTATTTTTACACTTTGCATTGTAAATTAAAAAAGAAGAAGAAAGGGAGAAAAATAAGTAGGATGGAATTTGAGGTATTGTCACAGCTACATCTTTTTTTCTTATTTGTTTCCCAGCAAATGAGATTGTTCTCCTTGACTAAGAAAGCAAATGTTACAGCCCAGAGCACACAGGAAGACGATGCATGAGAAATCTGCGCAATGTGTATAAGCAAATGTGTGTGTGTGTGTGTGTGTGTGTGTGTGGATGTGTGTGTGTGTAATGGAAATGCTCAAATGCACTTGATCTTTTATTTGGTAGCACTTTTCTCCAAGTGGTGCTCACATGCAATTATAAGGCACTATAAGCACTTTCTAAATAGATTATGAGCAAATTGTAATCATGATAATCTGTACATAATATAAAATGCTTTGCACACTGAACAATGAAAAACTACTTAGTGATATTTTGAGGGGCAACCTTAGAGCAAATGTGATTCAGAACACCACCACGACTCATTACAGTCCACTGTGAGTTTTAAATAAAACATATTCTGAAAAAGATCGTGTGTACACTTTTGGACTAAAATTCATCAGGCCATCAGATTAGAGTTTCGATAACTCACACTGTACATAATAATAGGTAGTGTATGACTTTCCGTGATTTGACAGTTCTGGTATGCATAAATTGAGTCTACATCAATCAGTCACTTGACATGATCAAAAAACAAACATCTACAAGATGGGTGCTGTGCAAAAGTGGGAAACCTGACATATCGGCGAGATTTACACAACAAATATCCAGCTTGCACACAATATTTTTCAGTGTACAGAATAGCAGCGACATTATAGAGCATGGAAACAAAAGCATGCAAGCAACTCAACCAGCAACTACAAAACTGATGTGCAACCACTTGTCTGCTTCATGTCCATTTTTACAATTTTTATGCATCATGTTAACAAAATATATGTCTATATGGTAGTAAAATTGCACATTTATTGACAGATGTGTTATCACTTAAGCAAATTATGTATATTGGGTGTGTTTAAAGACAACTAAACATTTTATCCTAATGGTTCAAGGTGACTTTAGTGATACCCGTAGGTAGAATTGTCCTGCAGTCTGAAGAGGGCATCTCACACATGTGCACAAAACACATTAAAACCACAGGGTACATGCACGGGACAGATTAAAAACAGCACAGACAAAAGACATGAGCAGGTACTCCCAAGCAGCTCATGGTTAAAAACAGACTAGAAATAAATAGAAAAATAGACCAAAATAAATAAAAGTCAACAGATATCACTAAAATGCCAATATAAAACATGTTAAAAGCTTGATAAAAACATAAACATGTGATATAATTATATAATACAAAGGACCATAAATAATACAGTATAAGATAGCAAATTGAACTCACCAAAATGTAATCTGTGAAGATCCAAACAGTCACTGACATTAGCTGATCTATAATGTTTAATAGCTGTTGATCCATTATTCCTATCAATACATGTAAATAATTTATGTCAAATGCAGTTTGGTATCTTTTCATGGACATCAGATATGACCCATTTGAATGTTCAGAGGCTTTGTAGTGAATGTAGAAAAAACTGTCATCACCAGTAAAACCCATGGAGTTTGATAAATGACAATGGATGGATAAACTTACTTTACCTTTAGTTAATGACAGATTTAAAGATAACGTGACCTTTTCCTCAATTTTTGCTATTCCTGACATAAAAACCCTCAACTTTATTCTCAGGTTTTATGAACAGCTACACGATCACTGAATTAAATGTAGAAAAATACTTGATTTTTCACTTAAAAATGCAAAATTCCAAAGATGATATTGTAATACAAGGTGATAAAAAACAACCTTTTAAATGGAGACAAATAATATTATTGTAATTGCTGTAAAAGTAGCACTGGGTCTTTACGGGTTAACAGAGACTTTTCAAAACATGGGATTCACTTCCTTAAGTAATATAGCATAAGGAAATATCCGTTTTTGCTATTTTTTCATATATACGTGTATGTGTGTGTGTGGCAATTGTAATTTCACATGTGATGAAACCACAAATGTTATGTGAAATGATTTTCAGATACAGCATATCACAGGGATGTATTTCTCATTAAAACATGCCCCTTGGAAGAATGGTGTGTACATGTATATTTAATGACGTGATTGTTTTTGCATGTGCGTTAGTGACAGGCATCTTTTACATTTTCATATTTGATAGAAAAATCATGACGTGGGAAATAACTGACAAATATGTGAGCGTACGTGTCATGTTTGTCATTTGACAGGCATTTAAAATATGGCAAAAAAAAACCCCACTTATTTTTATAAATAAAAACATCACTTTTGTATTTATATTTAACAAATTGGATTCCAAGGTGATATACATGATATTTGAAAAGTCAAATTAAACAATCTCCATTTAAAAGATGGAAAAGCTTCTGCAAAAAAAAATACAAAAAATCCAGATTTAATGCCTGCATGATATGATTTTACATGATTTTCCAGATTTAGTGTCTCGTTTCATGTTGACTTTGTGGGTGCATTTCATCTTGTAAATGTTTTGATAATGACTCTTAGATGCAGGGCTTAAAGAATGCCTGGTGTGTGTCATTACATTTGACATATGGATGTTAATTTCAGTCCGTTGAGCTGTTAAACAATAGATGTGGGGGGAAAAAAAAAAAACAGAAACCCCAGAAAACAAAACACAAACTCATGATCGAACGCTGATTCTTAGCTAATATGTACATGTCTGGCATGAAAAATCTCCATTACATCTCTTTCTCTCCCTTTAACTCAGTTTTGTGTGTGCAAGCGTATTTGCAAATGTGCTGTGATCTCAATGCCAGCTCTCAAGTATCTGATTTTTTTTCTCCCCCTTTTAAATTAGCAACAACCACTTAAATATATCCCCCAAAGAGTTGATTAAGCAATTCATACACACAAAAGGCAGCGTATCAACCATACTTAAGATATGGGCCAAGATGTCTCTGCATTTTTTTTTTCTCCAGACAGTAACATGTTATGAGGCTTCTCAAAATATGATACTGCTTTTAATGTATTCTGCTATATTACTCTAAATGCTTTCATCAGTCTTTGAATGGTGAGAAAATATGCAGTTTCATTATCTTTCAATCGTGGGTGATGAATCTATGCCAAAGGCCTCTAAACTGTACATATGATATAAATTTGCATGTGTGTGTGTATTTGTGTGTGCGTGTGTGTGCATGTCTACAGATGTGATTCCAGGCCGATGTGTGGTTCCATATGCGGTATTTTTTTTTTTTTTTTTTTTTTACAAGTCTGTGTATACATGTGCTCGGATGTGTGAGTAGATTAGTGTGTGAGGGAATGAGGGAAGAAGGGAGGGAGGCACAATCTTCTCCTCTCTCTGTCTCTCCACAGTTATTTGTATCAGTGCTGCGCATCACTACCTTAAAGTCTCCATTAATCAATCTCCCCTCCTTTTTATTGTATCACCATGCACTGTGCGGAGATTGCTAAATAAAAAGACATTTCTGTATGGGAAGGAAGGGGGAGAGAAAGGAAAAAATGCAACTGTATTCATTGGACCTTAAAATGTTTTGATGGCTTCTGGGAGCCACATTATATTTACATAGGAATGTGTCATTAACGTCAATGGTGCAGCAGAAACTATTAAACTAATACAATGCTAAAGCCAACAACCTTGAGAATTTGATTAAAGGCCTTTGTTGAGTTTTAAAAACGCTCCATTCTCCGGTTAAAACAAAAGACTGATGGATTCGGCTGCGGTTATAATTCAGCTGTCAACTTCTATTGACGCTTCTGACTGTCGCAGCCAGACGACATTTACATACTTTATATATAGACCAAAACGAGGGGTCTGTACTCCTGCGATCATAATAGGAGAAGCTTCGGGAAATGCACACACACACACATACAGTGGCAAACGCACACACAGCCACTGTTTGTCCTTCATTTCAAATTAGCCCGCTGTAATTTTCAAAGAGGCTGCAGGCATTGTTTGCTTGGGAAAGTGTTGCTGTTTTAGTGCATCTTTAATTCTGCTTTAATTGTAAAAGTGACTATAACCCCCTCTTGCTCTGCCAAGTGCTCTTTTAGTTCTTTGCTAATCTTAGGCCTTAGCTCATCAATGTGAAGATATTATGCCGCCCGTGACCTTCGATTTGTGTTTACTAGCGCACGTGTACTTATGCGTGTGTGACAGCAGACCAAACACCGCATCTTAAGGGAGTCTTTCACCACAAATTTGCTTTGCCGCTCCCCTGCCTGGTGTATGATATGGTTGACTATCTCTTATAATTTACTCTTATAGTAATAGGATGATAATGTATGCTTCTAAATAGGTGGGGGACAGGCAGCATCATATTTAGCACCTAGCCGTGTTCTCCCCTGATCATATTTTCAATATAATTATGAAATTTCAGAAAAGGCATGTGGGGATGTTTCAACAAATAGGAGCCATGGCAAAGCGAGACCCTATTTGTGTTTCATTATCTGTTGGAACATATTTTACAGTCATTGTGAGATATTTAACATTGTTTTATCATACCCCCGAGATATCTTACACACCGATCTAATTAAAGTCACCATTTTGCCCAGTATCCTATTTAAAAAATCTATATATTCTATATAATTATGAAATGATGCATTATTTAATATATAAACCCCAAAGCTCCTTGCAAGTGGCGATAATTTTAATCAAAAGAAAATGAATAGATTCCTTCTCTTGGTCCTGTTTGGAAGCTTAATTGGAGAATGGAGTAAATCTTGATTGTTCTCAGAGTTTTTCTGGCCAAAATGAAAAATACGAGCAAGTGAATTAGTATGAAAGCATGCATGAAATCTAGTTTTAAATCATTTACGAGCCATGTAACAAAGTGAATGTGATTACATCGACTTAGGCCACCACTTAACAAAGTGTCTGTGCACGTGTGTCTATGTGTATGCACACACATATATACACACACACACGCACACTTTATGTGTATGCGCTCGTGTTTGTGCACGTTCTGTATGTATGCTTTCGAGTGGAGAGCAAGTGAGCCTGTGCTTGGGTGTACGTGAAAGCGGCTGTATCATCATTTTTATGGGAATATTACACAGAAACACATTGTTGTCTCCGGTATTGTTGTTAAAGTAGCCCATTAAAATGCAAGCATGTATATTAAAGAGCAGTGCTGCCTTTTGATGGATAGTCGTCTGCCCATGAATAAGTGTGCATATTGATTGGCAAAAAAGGTGAAAAGCAGTTTGACACAATTATTTCTGAAAGGCCCTGGTTATCCCGCATGATTTAAAAACCATTTTAAACGCCTGTCACTTACATTCCCTTCTATGAGACCCCAATGACTCCTGAAAATAATAATTATGTAAAATGTCCAGGCGATATTGGATGTGGCAGGCTCTATGCAGACGCTACGATATGTATTGATATGCATCTATAAGAGAAGATGAAGAATAAGAAAACCATTACCAGAGCCACGAGGACCACTGTCCTCTGTCTCTTTCTTCCTTCCTTTCTGTCTCTTCTGTCCAACAGATCCACGTTCATGAGGCCAGAACAGAGACAGCCTTTCTCCCTAATGACACAGTCAATGTAAACTATATAAAAAAAACAACAACTTATAATTCTCCCATCTAAGAATGCATGAAAATGAATCTTGTTAGGAAATATTACAGATTGGCTGATTTAGTAGCTTGGGGGAGACCGGATTTACGATACAGTGACACTATCAGCGGTGCAATCATCTGTACTCCTGCAACACGGACTAAAGAATGACAGGTAAGGATTTTCTTCTCTGAAAGGGTTTTGAATTGAAAGCCATTGTCAACCATTCATCCCCTTTCTCTTCAGTCTCTCTTATTTGCTGGATTAGAGTGTAGAAGTGGAGATTTTTCTTTAGGTTTTTCAAATTTAATCAGCGGGAGACAGTGTGAGGAGATAAAGTCAATAGAGCAGACTACCTGAATTATACTTTTTTTACCCCCTCCTTTTGTTTCTTCCTGTACCCCACGAGAAGCACGAAGGTCCCAGTTCATAACCAACAGGACGCAACTAAAATGTGTTTGAAGTGTTAATATCTGAATGCACCAGCAGACAGCCATCTGACAGCAGTGAACATGCATCCTAATAGACAATCATTCTGCATGGAGATGAATTTCTAAGTAATCAGTGTCTCGTGTAATATAAACAGCCTAGCATGTTCTGCTGTTAGCAAGTAAACAGTTCAAGAGGTGACAAAAGATGGCACATATTAGGTGTGTGTGTGATTAATGATTAGAGTGTGATTCTTTGTTCACGTGTGGTTGTTTGATACGCTTCCGTCCACGCAAACCATCACTGATGTTTTACTGCATTTGCTCTGCTGTTTAAATTCTCAGTTCTTATATCAAAGCTGCATTTAAAATATGTCCAATCCTGATACAAGACCAAAAGTTTCTGCAGGATCACAGGTTTTTTTTCTTTTTTCTTTTTAAGAATTTGGTATAGGCATGAGGGTGAGGCTTTTTCCTTTTTCTGATTAATTTGCAGGCTGAGACTTTCCACTAGTATAGAATGACTTCCCTCTTAACCCCTACTGATGTCAAGTTACAAGAAAATACATTGAAAGGGAAGAATAGAAATCTTTATGGTGCCTTCACTGAAAATGGTTTACAGATTTACTTAAGACCAGACTAAAAATTGTAAATTAAATGATGATGCATAAACTTTTTGTTAGACATGGAAAAAGTTGTCACACACACACACACATACAGAATAGGGCATTAACAGAAACGTCGACTAGTCAACACATCGACTCCCGTAGCGCAGGTCGACTTAAATTTGGAGGAGTGGACAAGTTGCATATTATTCTTTCACTCCCTCTCTCTCTCTTCACCTAAACACAGCCCAGACCTAAACCAGACATGGCTGCTGCAGGTAAAACAGGGGGTGGTGGGTCTGACAAAACAAAAGACAGTGATAGACACACATCGCATGTGTGGAAATACTTCACCTTAGATTAAAAACTAAATAAAAATGGCACGGCCATCTGAAGAGGCATCCGTTAGCAAACCTCAGTGATATGAGCAGCAGTGCAGACACCACGCATTAAGACAACACGCTCTTTTTTTTCAAACATGATGTGGACAGTGTGGTGTGTGTCTTGGCGCCTGCTGCCTTAAACTTTTTGCACTTAATATAAAAAGTGAGGACGTGTGACAGACGTCTGGACAGTCTGGTTTAGAACCATCGGTCCAGACAAAATCCAGATATATGGTCACCCTACTGATGTTGTGCAGTTAAATTTTAGCCTTTGTTTTGTTGGGGTTACAATTTTGATGCTTGTGTCTTGTCAGTAGACATTGTTACATTGCAGTGAACTTTAATACAACTTATCATTGCTGGACAGACGTGTGTCCATGTTTTTTTTGTTTCTGTCTGTGTTGTTCCTCCGCAGACAACGTGATGATGTCATCACGACTCATCTACTCGACTTTAACTTTAGTGACAAATAAGTCGACTTCAAAAAAACTGAAGTGGTTAATGCCCTAATACAGACATTTAGAAAAACACGTCTAATTTTGTTATTTGTCTATTTTTGTTTTTATCACTTGGTCCAAGAGTGGCAGAAAAGAAGGGGAAAGAAAAAGATTTCAGCCTATGCGATAACTGGTCTAAACTAGAGGCATCAAATGTATTTTTGTTCACATACAGTCAAATTTTGATCTCAAGTGGGCTGCACCTGTAAAATGACAGCATCATAACCTAAAGGCCTAAATAATGTCAACTCCAGATTTGTCTATTTGTTCTGGTGCAAAATAAAAAAAGGAAAATTCTATTCATAAAATAATTGCATTTACAAACTATCCTTACATAAAATGTCAATAACCTGAACAACCATGAGCAACCAGACATTTCTATAGAAAATAAGTATAATTTTAACAATATTATGCCTCATTTACACATGTGCATCACAAATTACAGATCACACTGGTTCTACAAAGGCAAAAAACATTGACTACGTGAACACTAAATGTGTCCATGTTCATCCGTCCACATGTTCAGTTAAAACAAGTGGACCTGAAATAAATAGTACCAAACTTTATGATCAAAACAACTTGATGATCAAGACACAGCTGACACCCTTGATTGTTAATGTCTTCTGTATACATTTTCTGCTTTGCAAATTCATCCTGAGGGACAATTTGGATCCTTTGGTGGACCAGTTTTAGTCCACGTCATCTCTGGTTTAAACAGGACCAATTAAATTAATTTGATAAATTTTAACAAACAGCAACTTGTATCTTTTCAGAGCCCATCTGAGTCAAATTATCTTAATTATCCATGTTTAGCACAGAGTTGGGTCTCCTTGTACCTGAGAGTGAAAACAGAGGAAGCAAAAAAGGACAATAATATTAAGAGCTTGTCTCTGCTCCATAACAGTTTCAACTACTCTGCCTGAAAAGAAAAAAGCTTTTCATTGGATTTGCGAGAACAGGCTGCACCGAGCAGACAGGAAGTGTACGGGTGTATGTGTGTGAGGTGTACTGTGTTGATTGCATGAGTGGATATGATGTGTGTGCGTCTCTGTGCTTATGAGCATGCTTTTGTGTTTTTAATGTACTGTAGTTTCCACTAGCATCAATCATTCCGTACAATTAGCCCAATTCCCGCTCAATTTTCTGCTTTCTGAGGAGAGCAACATTGCTGACTGCACAGACAGCTGTCTCTGACCAACACACACACACACACACACACACACCCTCTCCCTTGCTTGCGCTTGCACACATGCAAACAGATCACACACTATACTCCTAACATGTACAGTGCACAGAGGACAGCAGGTGTCTTGTCAGAGGAGTGTGTGTGTGAGTGTGTGTGTCAGTGTTCTTTCATCAGCTTTTTTTTTTTTTTTTTTTTTATTCCTTCGACTGGGCACACCTCTTCTTCTCCTCCTCCTCCTCTTCTTCCTCCTCCTCCTTCACCGCCATCAGCCTCAAGTGTCATTTGTTTACCATAGCAACCGGATTAAATTAGGGGAAGTGATTACGGCTTATTAACAACCAAACGCTGTCAGTATATTCTTATAATTTGGTATGTAAACACTTTGCCCTCGTAGCGCTCTCTGCTAGAAATTGCTTTGTACAGTGTGAGGGGGCCCCCGAGCTTAGTCATAATAAAAATATAATTATGAATCAGACAATAGCCACTCGTAGCACCCCTCCTCCAACTACCCACCTACTGCCCCTTTATCACCCCGCCCTCACACCCACCCACCCATGCCCGAACGACACTAACCCCTTACAAAAAAAAAAAAAATCCCAGGTACCACCAGAGAGCCACTTGTAATGAACAATAGAAATGCTAACCTCTTCTCATTTTTTCCTCCTTGATTCTAACTAATAAACCCACTAGAATTAACATTCACACTTCATGTAATGAGGTGAGGGGTGAGACAAGGGGGGAAGCATGTGTGCATGTGTGTGTGGTGGGGGTGTGTGGAGACAGAGGGGAAGGAGGGAACGGTGGGGGGGGGGGCAGACTTTAGTTCTCCATATTGACTGCTCTCGCCCTTAGCCCCACTTTGCATTTAATACAGTACTCGGGGCCAAAGTGATTGTCAAATTATTTCCTTGTTGTGTGGAGAGATATTTGTAATTAATATTAAAATTAAGCATTGCGTTGATGTCGGGTGGTGTATTATTACAAGAGCTGCTACCAAAAGGCCCCGGCGCTTGCCCACTGCTCTCATCTCATTCCGGCTTTATCTGCTACCCCCCCCCCCACACACACACACACACACACACACACACACACACTCTCTCTCTCTCTCTCTCTCTCGTTATGCATCAAAATATTTCTCTCCGCTCACCTTTTATTCCGTGTCTAACTCTACTCCATCCCTGCTCATATTTTTTCTCCTCTTGTTTCCCATTTACAGTAAACCTGCCCCCCCCCCCCACACCCCCCCACACCAATCCCTCTAATATTTCTCGCCTTGCCCTCCCCTCTCCTTTAAGACATCAATTATACACCCACAGATTATGTTTTCATGGGGTGTCCCACTGGTTTTGGCGGAGTGCTTTAGAAACACAGGATCATTTTAAATAAGCACCTACTCAGAGAAAAGAAAAAGGGATGGGGAAGGGGGGGGGTGGGAGGAGGAAAAAGAAAGATGAAGGAGTAAGAGAGATGGAGAGAGAAAATAGAAAAAGAGAGAGGGGGCTGCTCTAGGCCAAGAGAATATGAGCAGGTGCAGCAGGGAAAATGAGTGCTATAAACAAGCCTAGGTCCTCGTAATTTATCATTAATCTGGGTGCCTGTGCTCGCAGGGCTGGGCTTATTCTGCATGCTGATAGCCATGTCATATTTCTTATCACAGATTTGTTTATGCTTTTATCCTTGTTTCTCAGGCTTTACACTTACTGCCATGGCATCAGCCATTACTACGCTGGCATTTGGGGAAGGGAAAAGGTAAGTTGCGTATGCACGATGAGCCACAAAACAAGAATGATCCATGCACGTGTCACTTTGACATTAATGGATAAAACCGACGGCGGGGGATCGGAATGGTGTGGCACTGCAGAGAGAAAGACAGAAAGAGAGAGAGAGAGAAAACAGTGACTGCAGCACACTTCTCTGAGTCTTTGACAAACATGACGAAAACCAAAAAGAAGTCAATCAAGCAGTCAATGCACTGATCAGAGGCGCATTAACAGTTGTGCCTGAGCTCACTTTGAAAGTTCCTCCTTTGTGCTGCAGTATCGCAGTTCCATAAACTCGAGACAGATTGCCACAGAAATCAGTTCAACTTTAAAGAGGCTCAGATGGGCATCAAATCTGTCCAAATGTTCTGTACATTGACAACACACACCAGATTTATCATGAATTTCTCATATTGGACTACTTCATTAAAAATGTTCCAACCATGTTTACTTGAATAATCAACCAACTAACTGTATCTAAAGCAACAACATGATCTACTTTGGAAAATTGTACCAGAGGCCTCGCTGTTTGAGTGACTGTCTCGAATGTTTATTTTTCATCAAAGTTAGGACGATTAGAATGTCTTTTTTTTCCCCCCTCTTCATCCGCATTTGAATTGGTAATACTGCCTCTTTGTTTACTCTGTGCAATTTACTAATGAAAAATATGTGCAGAAGTTATTGATTCATGACCGTAATTGTTTAATTATTAATCAGTTTAGTCTTATATTAGCATTTTAAATGTAGCAGACAGCTTGAGAAAACTGAGATGCAGGTTCAAGTTTGTTTTGTGTTTTTTTTTTTTTTCTCTTCATGTGCCATCAGAGATTGCGGGCGACATCAAACACAAAGTTGCACATGTTAAAACATGTGCAACTTTGAAAAGAAGATAGGAATGTAAAGACTACACTAATAATGAAAAAAAATTTTGCAACTTTTGTTTGATGCACTTGAGAGGATTTCTAAATCTTAAGTGATCTCAAAAAGATGCAATGACCACATGCATAAGAATGTATTTTTAATTTTTTTTAAATTCTGATTAGATCTTTCTGTACAGACACAGGACAATAAAATGCTCTTAATCAGATGAAATGGGATATAAAAAAATATACTGTAGATACAAATCACCATTGTTGGCAGTTGTTCTATTTTAAAAATAAAACATTCAAATTATTAAACATAAAAAAAAAATGTGGATGATGACAAAATTAGAATTACTTTTTTTTTTACAACAAATATTGGCAATGTGCTAAGAATAAAGATTTACTGATTTTATATTTTAATTATTCTTAAGTGTTTCAAGTACATTTTCCCCAGATTACCTAGCAAAGTTAAAAGTATGTGTATATATACATATATATATATATATATATACATATATATATATATATATATATATATATATATATATATATATATATATATATATATATATATATACATATACATATATATATATATATATATATATATATATATATATATATATATATATATATATATATATATATATATATATATATATATATATATATATATATATATATATATATATATATATATATATATATAATTTTATTTATTTATTTATTTTAACTTCCTCCATTTTAAACATCTTAAATGTCAGGGATTTATATGTTTAATGTATGATTTTTATTTTGCATCATAGCAAAACATCACAAGTTATTTCAACCTTTACTTGGATCAAGAACAAGTAGAAAAAAATGTGTGTATAGTGGTATGCATGTTACACATGACAGACATAGTGACATAAAAGACAAAACAGACAAGAGACAAAGACTTGACTGTGGAGAAAATGTGTCATCTCTTTAATGAGATGTCAGAGACCGGGACAGCTAATGCCAACATGGGTGACAGGAAGTTTAGTAGCTTTCAGCTGAAACATGGAATAGAATTGTAGAACTACTTTTTAATTTTGCTCTTGGGGTGCATTCAGAGCTTTGTCTTCTGCTTGAGTAAAATGTAAATAACTGTTTTGAATTAATGCATCTACTTTTGCTAGTTTTTAATTTTACTTTTTATATATGGACTTCTGCCTCTGTTGAATCTCAATCAAAGTTAATGCTATTTACAGACATAATCATCACCCACTTGTAAACCCTGAACTAATACCATTGATTTCACATTAATTAATTAAGTGACCTTAGAATTTGTGGTGAGTATTAATGAAGACTAGTAAAACATACATTTTAGAAGAATATAAGAAAGATTTTATTTGAGAAAATAACTTAAAGCAAACTTGCGGAAGGTGGTTAGGCTATATGAAATTAAGGATAAACAGATTGCAAAAAGCTAAATGTAGGGGCGAAAGGGCATGATTGCGTGGAACGATATGAGGTCTTTAAAACATCTTTCATAGGACTTGACATTTTTTCCTCCCGCTAAAAATTTTAAACAATTGTACATTTTAGTAACAACTAATTGTGTGAAAGCTAGCCATTAAATCAAGTAATGACTAAAGGTTTAATTAAAAAAAATAATAATACAAAACAATAAAAACTAAACAATTACATCAGAAGCATTAAAACAGTATTGTGTACATCAATTTAAAAAAAAATCATGTCATTTTAACCTTATTGTGTTTAAAAAAAAAAAAATTTAAGTTTTCATTTAAAAAATTAATCATACATCATATCATATAGAACTACCATTAGAAAATTTTAACCAAGTCATGTTGTAATAAATGCGCAACAAGCAGAGATGTGCTGTATATTTTCATTCACAGTTCAGGTGCAGAAAATCATGTTAAAATTTAAAAGGAATCCAATATCTCAAAAATCTAAATATAACACACTGTTACAGTTCGTGGGACAATGATTAAAATGCTATTGATCCTAACACACATTACATATTATTCCATTGTAATTAGGAAGAACAATAGTCTTGTGTCAAGTGGAAAAAGAAAGCAAAAGCAGATTACTGTAAATGTTACATATAAGACAAGATGACAAATATCTCAGAGATAATATTGCCACTTAATGTCCAGTTATTATTTGTAGAAATTACTCATGTCAAGGAATTAGATTGTTCTCACATCTGGCCTATTTCTGATTGTGAGGCAAAAACTTTTAGCACAAATTACCCGCTGTGTTTTGATAAAGACAGAGCTCCCCTGATGATACAATTTCATGAGAATCAAGCTCATAGATTTAATTTGTTTTTCTTCTATTTGGGTGCTTCTTTTTACATAATTTATTTTTCTCTATCCACAGCATCTTTCAGAGTGCAGTTAGTAGAGAGCCTGTAGTCATATTACATGCGCATGAAAATGATTTTACAGCTGCACTAAATGAAATGTATAAATATATATGCATCAGCTGAGCAGCATGTATTGAAAGGTTCAGCTAATAATGATCAACACACAGGGATTTGGCGACTGTTCATAACATTGCATCCATTAAATTACAATTTAACTACTTTAACTCCTTTTTTTTTTCTACACCGCATATTCCAGCAGCAGCAACAGGCTTAATAGACCCACTGTCGCTACCTGCCTGGCACCAAGCTGCAGATGAAATAAGAGTCTAGCAGATGAAAATAGTGAAGCAATTAGCAGCTTAAGAGCCAGATGTTTTTCTCAGGTTTTGAAGATGGAAAGGAGGAAAAATGCATTTACATTGCATAGAAGCCATTAATTCAGCTTTAAATTAGTTGTGCTTGTGTTGCATCATCCCAATCACATGACAGATTGATTTGGTTGAAGCTTTGTACACAATTAGAAGAATTAAAATAAATTTGATTTTTGGCTTAAAATCATTGTTTATTTATCTATCCCTTGCCATATGCTAATTATGTGTCAAATCTGCTATTCTTCCTTTAAAACACAATTTTATTAATGAGTCCAATCAAATGTTTTTTAAGTACTTAAAGGTTAAAGGTCACCTTGCTTCATTATTTTGTTTTGTATGTCCCTTCAAATGCAGTCTCTTCATCTCATCTCATTTTCTGAACCTGCTTTATCCTCACTAGGGTCACTGGGGGCCTATTCCAGCTACAACGGGTGAAGGTGGGGTTCATCCTGTGTGAGTTGCCAGCTCATCACAGGGCTGAACGTGGAGAGACAAAGAATCACTCTCACATTCACAGCTATGGGCAATATAGATTAACCAATTAACCTATCAGTGCATGTCTTTGGATGGTGGGAGGAAGTCTGAGTACCTGGAGAAAACCCACACAGACACTGGGAGAACATGAAAACTCCACACATAAAGATCCCACCTACTGGTGCTGGAATTGAACCCAGGACTTTCTTGCTGTGAGGCTTGAGTGCTAACCACTGCACCATCATGTCGCCCCCACTTTTTTCATTTTACCAATAATAATAATACACAGAAGCTACCGCAAGCATTAGCATTAGCATTAGGAGATGTTAAGAGCAGTGAGCTGCCACTGAAGAAGCTCAGGGACCAACTCCAGATCTTCATCAATGTGATGGTCAAAGGTACTGACAGGAATGTGGAATTTTCTTGCTGTGAGCCAGAAGTGCTAACCACAGCCCTACCACACATCCCACTTAGCTAACCTCTCGATCATTTAACATCACAACTAAATGCTGTGATGTTAAATGTTTGTTTGCATTTCCCCAGAATGAGTGGATGAGTGTTTATTCATGAAAGGCTTTTCCTTAGCCCTTAGATCTGGGAGTGAGTTGAATAGATATTCACTGGCCACTTTATTAGGTACACCTGGGGCACCACCAGCAATGGTGGGCCCCAAGAAGTGTAAATGTTGTGGACCCTTCATTAAATTCAGTTAATTACTTAATGTTTCAGAAAACAAAGGGATGTGTGGCAACAGTTACAGACAGTTATATACATGGGGTGCGGTCCATAACCAACCAGTTCAACTTCGCTTACGACCAATCATGGTGTAGTTTTTGGCTGTAATCGTGGAGATAAATGTGCCATCATATTTATTACCTTACTATTTACTGTCTGTATTTTTGAAACTGATGGGTCACAAAGACAACTGTCTGCAGGGTTTATACATCACATTTTGGTACCAGATACCAGGTCCCTTTTCATAATGGAAACACAAAGAGGCTGAGGTGAGTCAAGTCGAACCAGTACCACATAGTGGAAATGTAACATAACATAACTAATGGTACTGTGAAGCAAAAGTGAAACTTAACATACTTTCAATGGCCAACTCCCAGCTTCTATGTCTTTTCGTCCACTGTCACCAAGGCAGGGGACAAAGAAATGCTGTTTGTCTGTCCGTCCGTCCACAAACACTGTACTTCCAATAACCTTTGACAGCTTTGATGGAGGATCACCAACTTCACACCACACATGCCTCTCATGAAGACCTTGCTCAAGTCCGACAATGACTAATCCTTTTGGACAGATGACTCTTGTTGTTTGTTTTCGACAGTGGACACAAGGCCTTCAGGACAACAGCAGGCTATTCTTATATATTGGATCTCTACAAGAAATATTCACAACTTCTAACCTCTATCAATTGGAGACCCTGCATTGTTCTATGCCCCCCCCAAGGCGCCCCAGAAGTACATCTTGACGGTACTACGTTAAACATCCGTTTGCCTTCAGAACTGCCTTCTTGTGCTTCTTCCTGGCATATACTTAACAAGATAGTGGAAACATTTTTTGCCCTTATGGAGATGATGGCATCTGAAGAATCTTCTATTCCACTCCATATATAGGATATCCTATAAGTGCTCTATAAGACTAAGATCATGTGACTGCGCATACTATTTGAGTAAAGTGAACTCACCGTTATGTTCAACAAACCAGTGTGAGACAATGTATGCTGCTGAATGTAGCTGTTAGCAGATGGGTTGTCACCAAGAGATGACATACTCCTGTAGGCAGTGTCATTTAAATGATGCTCAGTTAGTACTAAAGGGCTCAAAGTGCTGAGAAAATGTTTGCTACACCATTACACCACCCCCGGGAGTACTGTTGAAGTATAGTTGGCTGAATCCATGCGTTCATGCTGTTTACACAAAATTCTGACCCTTCCAACCAATTATCATAACAAAAATTGAGATTTGTGAGACCAGGCAACATTGTCTAATCTATGGGTAAAGTCAGTGGTTGTTAGTGCTGGGTAAGTTACTTTGAAAAAGTAATTAATTACAATTACCAGCTACTTCCTCAAAAAAGTAATTGCGTTATAACTGCGTTACTCCACTAGCAAAGTAATTAGTTACCAGGAAAAGTATTTGTGCGTTACATTTTTTTTTGTTCAAAAATGTCGAAGAAACGAAAAAACAGTTAAACAGTGTATTCATCCTTTTTCTGTGATGTTACTTTGGATGTGATTTAAGATGCTTCCTTAAAAACACTAGCAAAGATCTTTATGACCCATTATCAATGGTAAAAGATAAGCAACATGTAATAGATTATAAACAGGAAATACATTTTAAATACTGAAAATGTAATATTTGTTGAAAGTTACTTGAATTTGTTCAAAATGTTAATAATCTTTAACTTTGCATTTAAGTATACAGGTAGTGATTAAACAATGTCTGTAAATTCTTATTCTATTATTATTAGTGAAAAAAACAATACAATGTCTGTATATTCTTCTTCTATTATACATTTATCTACTGAATTCTCATGAACAACAACTTATGTTACAATCATTTGAAGTGTATACACCCTTTATATTGAGGCACAGAAACTTGCTTAGAAAAGAAATTAGCAAAGAGAAAACCAAATAAAAATAAGAGTCTTAAAAATAATAGTGCAATTCTTTTTTAGAAAACAGACCTCAAATGCGCCCTTGCGACTTGGTGCTGCCATCATCTGTGTGTGTATTTGACTTGTGTGCATGTGAGGGAACAAGACAGTTGAGACCCCACCTATCCAACTTCTTAGCAAATCATGATCGATTTTGTTATCATGCAAGTGGAGTTCTACACCGAGCTGAATGTGAATTTGGTGCAGACGTATGCGCAGCACTGACGTTATTGTCTGTACCCAGGGCAACACTTGTGCCCCAAATCATCACATTATTTTCCAAGTAACAGCGATACAATTATGGATAAAGTAATTAAGTAATTACTCTGTCACTCTAAATGTGACACTAACGCCAGCACTGGTGGTTGTACTTATGAATTATACAAGGTATACAAAAACTTGTATACCTTGCTCAAATTAAGCCACACCCACCTATCAAACCTGACTGATCCATTCACATCTAATAGATTTGATCCAAATCCCTAAATATGCCACAATAAAACTCCAGGTGTGTTCCACCCAGGCTTCCAAAAAATAAATAATAAATTAGGACATTAAAGGACCTTTTCACGTGTGAAGCAGTAAAGAAAAAATAAAGTACATTACCTTTACCTTTTTACCTTACCTTAAAGACACCACAATGTTTAATGAATTAATATAACAAATGGAAAACAGTAATGGCACACCACATTAAAGCTGTAGAAACAAGAGCTACACAAAAGCCATGACACCACACTGTAAAATTATCAACTCAGTCAAAAGCTCAGGTATATACGTATGTTATTTGATGAAATATTATATCTAACTGGAACAATGGTGAATAGAAAAGTGTCAACATTTTCATTTTGTCAAACAGATTTTTAATTTAATTTTTTTAAATTGTGTTAAAATTTGTGATACATTTGGTTAGAAACCCACCTTCTATTACACACAAAAATATGTTCCATGCCTCAAGAGAAAGACATTACGACTTCAATTAGACTTTATGCATCAGAAAGGAATTAAAAAAAAACCCTAATAAAGTACTGTAAAGGGCTTAAAAAGCAGAAAATGTAAATGACTTGAGTGTTTTAAGACTCCTTGTTTTCCACACCACAGTCCCCAAATCCCTTCCATCTACGCTTTTATTTAATTCAGGCATTTATGGGGGGTACATTTCACAGCTACAGCTCATTGTAAGCTGTTTCAAATGAACTAAATGCCTGACTGCACCTAAGAATTAATATACAAATAACTTTACAATAAAACATGTTTTCTGTGTAATACAAGTGTTGCATTGAAAACTTGGCAACATGTTCAGTACTCGAACAATGCAAACCATTGCTTTTAACTGTCATGTAGTCCCAAAAGTTATTTCCATATGACGTGAATTCAACAATACACTCATTCTTCTTCTGAACTAAAAAGCGAGGGCAGGACAATGACGTTTCCAGAAGAGGACGTGGGAATACTGTATGCGGGCCCTTGTTTTTACACAGAGGGAAAGAGGTCACTGCAGGACTGTCACAGCCCAAGGTCAGAGTCTGTACTTATCAATTTACTCACAGCATATTTCCAGATTCAAGTGCATAATTAATGATGTACTCTAGCTCTGAGGCACCAAAGTCATTTTCAGCTGCGAAAACATAAAGGAAGCGCTTTATACCCAAATGAGATATCCTCCTTCTGAAGTGTGTGACACCTGCTCAGAAATAAATTCATCGCTTCCATTGAGGTATGACTCTAAAAATCATGTTAGCTTGTTTAAAACATTTATGTACATATTTGACTGACGACATGAGCACAGAATTTAACACAATA
Source organism: Siphamia tubifer (assembly GCA_020466265.1). Lineage (NCBI taxonomy): Eukaryota > Metazoa > Chordata > Actinopteri > Kurtiformes > Apogonidae > Siphamia > Siphamia tubifer. The sequence continues at coordinate 14,853,351 of CM035785.1, forward strand.
CAGTGGTGGTTGCTTGCAAAACCGAACGGAAACGCTTCAGACACTGACACTCCGAACACACAGACTCCTGGAACTGAAGTCAGCAAATTTCTTGGATTGCACCTTTTCATGGTCCCATCTGACAGAGACCCAGGTGGGGTAGCAGGTGTCTTCACTCTGTGACCAATCCCAGCGATTAATGGATCAATTAAGTTCCAGGTAGAGGAGAAACCAGCTGCACCTACACCCTCCCTCAAACGCAAGTGGTCTGACATGTGAAGGCTTTGATTTCCGTGATGGGCTCTTACGCTCTTACTCTATTGGAGGATCTTGACCTTAATAATGTCACATGTGTTTTTTAGGGTTGTCAAATGATTAATTATTTAAATCAGATTAATCACAGGGTTGCTTTGGATTAATTTCAAATAATCATCTTTAATCTATTAGCTGCATTTCATTTTGCACAAGCAAACATATCCAGAGGAAGAAGGGAATATATCTGCATTTAAAGTGTTTATGTTAAGCTGGGTGACGCATTAGCTGAAGTGCTAGCAGTATCCCCGATTAACTCCGCATTTTAAGATGGAAGTGCTTTGGTGAAAAGAAAACTCCTCAAAACACTTTATGTTGGTTAACTGTTCTCTCGAGGGGGTCGGATTGGGGAGGGGGGGTCAAATATCCCACAAAAATACACAAAGAACCACAAAAAAATGTGGGGAAAAATATGTACACTCACACACACAAAAAAAATCACAAAATAAAATAAACCAACACAAAAAAGCAATGAAAATTCTAAAATGTATTCCAAAACTCATACACAGAAAACACACCAAAAAATGTGACAAAACATCCAAAACCTATGCAAAAATATTAATATATACATGCAATTAACATGTTTATTCAACACCTTCAAGAGTTTCAATAAAAGAACTGAAATTTCTGCTCCATTTAATTTCATTTTCAATTTTAATCAAATTAATCATCATGATGGATTAGTCCATGTAAATGTGTTAATTTTGACAGCCCGAGTGTTTTTTTAATACGTTTATTTTAGACTGAAGGCGTACAGACTGCAAACTACGTCAAGACAGAGATACAAATAAAAATTCAGAAAATGACATATTCTTCTAGACGATAAAATATTTGCATCCTATTGACTTCTCACTTTGACAACTGCATCTCCTCATGTATTCTGATCCTGGTATTTGCTAAAACACAGCTCAATTTAGATGCATTCCCCGCATACCAACAACGTTTCCGGTGACACAAATCTAGTCATAAGCATCTGCGAGAGCCTGTGAGGATGTCTGCCCAAACAGCATGTACGTGATACATGCCAACTGCATATGTACATGCAATTAACACATACTATTAACAGAAAGAATACTGAATAAATGTACATCAACTGTCTGAATAATCATGGAAAACTGACTCATTAACGTCACTCTCAGCAGTAATAGTAACAATGTAAAGTTTGCTAATGTTAGTTAACACGACAATACTGTGAAAAGCAAAAAAAACACATCTAAGTGCAGAAAGTTGCTTATCTTTTTATTTGGTAGAAGAGTGTGGTGTTGTTTCTTCTTTCAAACACTATATGGTTTTGCTTTAAAGACATTCACACACAAACTGTGATTCCTGTGCTTTAGAAAATGCTGTTTCAATACAATGTGAGAAGCAATTATTAAAAACTGCATATGTCTGCTATTAATTTCAGTTTTGAACAGCAGTGAACGCTGCATTGAAGCTATATTTACTCTGTATTGAATATTCAACATGAACATGCAGACACACTTAATTCTAAAGGATTATCTAGGACTGTGTTTGGTAGGCTACTTAATGACCTAGTTAGAGAATGGGTTAAGCTGAGAGCATCAAAATAGACATTAGCAAGACAAGCACATTATTTATTTTCTCACTGCCTCTTCTCACTATCTCTCATAGAATCTGTGTTTTAATATGTCGACAATATTACAGTATTTATCTCAAAGGTCTGTCTCGGAGGTTGAATATATCTTGTCATCTCTAGTTTGCTCATTTCTCACTCCCACTTTTTTTTTTCCCATCCATCTGTGAGAGTTCCTCTTTGAACTTTACATCCAATCTATGATAGACCATAACTGGTACCTACTTAAATGTTACATGATGAAAGGAGGAGCTTTAACAGAGCAAAATGAGTTCCAGTGCAGTCCTGTCCCAATTTCCACACGGTCTCCATCCCACAAACGCACACATATGGCTTCCGTACACACACAAACACACAAATATTCACACTTAGAGACATTTAACCAATACAAACAAACAGATGCAGAGACAGGCAGAGACGCATGCTTGCATGAAGACACGCACACACACATTCAAGGTTGGTTACCTGAGCTTTGATGGGTGCAGTACTGTGAATGACTGGATTGATTCTCAGGCACCAAGTTCATTTACATCTTTTTACTTTTCTCACAGCATCAGCACACTCCTCTATTTTTTTTTTCCTTCCTCCACTTACAAATTTTTCCTATGCTGAATGTGCATGTGTGTGTGTATGTGTGCGCACCCCACCGATGAGTGTGTGTGTATGTGTGTGTGTCATAGTGTGTTATTACAGAGAAGAGAGGGAGAAGCTTGTCTTTTTCAAGGAACACCCCCAGAACTAATGTTCCACACCTGTGCACAGTGCGGCACTCTTTATCGAGCATCACAGGTGCACTGCATTAATTGTGGGAGAAACCATTTCATTGGCGACGTGGGGGTGGGGGTGAGCGGCAATGGCGGTGGTGGTGCTGGTGTGGGGGTCCTCCTCCACCGCCTCCTCCTTCTCCTCCTCCTCTCTGGCATGCATTCAATCACTCAATATTCACATATGAATTGCTTTTAGTATTGAGGGCTTGAAGGTTTCAAAGCATCTGCAGGGATGATATCAGAGGAAGAGCACCACCCTATTTTTAAGTGCTGCTTTTTTCTTTTTTTTTTTCTCTTTTGGCTTAAGTCCCAGAGTGTGTTTGGAACTGTGTGTGTTTTTATGTGCATGTATGTGCCAAAGCTGGCCTTGCTCCTGAGCTTAATAAAAGGCAGGAGTCTTGCCAAATGCATGTAACGTTTGTAATGTTCCTTTGTGGAGAAGAGAACAGACAGTAGTAATAAGTGTGGGTGTGTGTGTGTGTGTGTGTGTGTGTGTGTAAATCCTGAACACCTGCAGGACTCAGAGGTCAAATGTATGAGACTGCCCCCTCCAGTGACGCTATTACCATGCATAAATACCCTCCCCACACTTCTTCTTCTACTCTCTCCTTCTTGCCCTCCTCCCTTGTACTTATTTTTTTCCCTTCCAACTTGGCTGAACCCTTCGTTCACATCACTTTCCTCTCACTTCCTCTCCACCTCTAATGTTTGCCCCTTCTTCTACGGCCTTATTCTCCTCCATCACCATCCTTTCTATTTTCTCCCTTCTTCGTCTTTTCCCGTGGAGCAGATTATGACTGTCTGTCAATCAGTCCATTTAACATCTGCTCTGGGTAAGGCGAGGCAGACAATAACACATCACGGTCACTGAACTGAATATCCCTAAAGATTTCGGAGGAGGCCTCTTTTCTTTTTTTTTAGCATTTTCCTTTACATTTTTTTTTCTTCTCTGTCTCTCTTCTTTTTCCTCTGTTTTTGGAGGTCCAGTAATGAGTAACAAAAGGTCATTGGAGCATTGCAGCTGCTCATCCACTCGTGCCATAATCCACGGCACTCATGCCTGATTACCTCTCCAATGGTCAAAGGTAGGGGAGGGAGTAAAAACAATGGGTGCAAGGCATCAGGCTCCTCCAAGAAATATGGGCCAGGGGTGTTATTTTGGACGGCGCCAGTCAGAGAGAAATAACCCTGAGCAGATCCATTTATTCTTTTAAATCAAAATGCCTCGGCAGCAGCATGCAGTGAGGGGGAAAAACATGACACATTTTCTCCCTTCCCCTCCATCAACGGCCATTTTGATCTCCACAATTGACCTTCCATGGCATCATTTACAATGAGTCATATCACAGCCGCAAAGTGTTAAAGCTGCAGCACACTTGCTTGTGTGTGTACGCACACACACTCAAACACGCAGATAATCATCCTCTTTTCTTACACAGACACACACACACACACACACACACACTGGAGCACACACACATACCAACATTATCGCACACACTCATAGGCATAATAGCTTTAACTAGACCAAATTGTCCACCCTTCATTTGTATGTCTATGGCGACCCACATTCTCCATGACTCGCCCTTTGACAAAGAGGGGTCATTCCCCCAGCAAAGAAAATGAAGCCCAGTAGATATTGTTTGATTGGATTTTGCCTTTTCAAGGTTTCAGGATCATTACAAGAATTCATTTGAAGTGTTGCTGAAAATGAAACCGCGACCCTCTTCCCGCGTTTAATTATTCTAATACCACTTTCTTTTTTGCTCTCATTCTCTTTTTTTTGTCTGTCTGCAAGTGTGCCATTTCAAGAAATTAAAATCATCACGCTAGCCTTAAAATGAGACCAGGGTGGACCAATTTTCACCCAGGAAGTTATTTTGTTTCCTCTCAGCCATCTCATTTCTCTGCTTGTACACCACCACCTCTTCCTTATTTTTTTTTTATTTTATCATCTTCATTTCTCCTTTTTTTCCCTGAACCATCCTTCCTCCTCTGTGCCCCCCCCCCATCCTCTTCTAACTTCCTCTGTCTTTTTCTCTTCCCCTCTCTCACTTTCACAGTGTTTCCATCACTTTCGTCTCATCCCTCCAGCCCCCCCACCTACCCCCAACCCCTCCACATTTTTAAACACAAGCCAGCGCATTTGGTTCCAAACCAAATGTGTTCATTCCAACATTTCAATAAATTGAGTAGGGGAGGCATTAACGTTAATCACAGCGACCACATTGTGCTTTAGACACGTCGGTGGGATTATGGATTACTATTAGCTGGATGGAAACCGATTCTTTCATTTGAATTCCGACTTCCTCATCTTGCTAAAATTAAAAAGAGAACTAATACTTCTTGGACAATAATACTTCTTCTTGGACAGGACTTTGCTTTGCTCCCCCTCCCCCTCCCTTTCTGCCTCCCTCTCTCTCTCTGATCTGCAGGAACACCCAAGGAGCAGAGGATGACAGACAACCAGACAGTTCACATCTCCACTCAAATCGCAACCACATGAAGCTTATTGTTTCATTTAGGCAATTGATACCTCTGTAGCTGATAATGATCATTGTCTTTACTGAATCTGATTAGTAGTCGGACTTAATAAACATTCCCAGTTGGTAATCTTGGCCGTGTTACTGTATCACCAGAATGCATCTGGGGCACAGAAGTGCCGTCAAGATTAGTCTTGAAAAGTTATCTGATGAGAAATGTAACTTTTTTTGGAAGACTTATAAGTGCCTCCAGATTATTTTTGTTTATCTCCATGTAGCAACCATTATGTAACCTATGCACCAACACCAAAATTTTATTTCTTATAAAACTGAAGTATTCATAGTAGGGCATTAACAGAAATGTCGACTAGTCGACTCCCGTAGCACTTAAATTTGGAGTCGACAAGTCGCAGACATGGCTGCTGCAGGTAAATCAGGGCTGGCGGGTCTGACAAAACAAAAGAGAGTGACAGACACACATCACATGTGTGGAAATATTTCACCTTAGATGAAAAAAATGGCATGGCCATCTGAAGAGGTATCGGCTAGCTAACCTGAGTGATATGAGCAGCAGCGCAGACAACGCACTCTATTGATCATGATCTGGACAATGTGGTGTGTGTCTTGGTGGCTGCTGCCTTAAACTTTTTGCACTCAATGTAAAAAATGAGAACACATGACAGACGTCTGGACAGTCCAGTTTTAGAGCCATCGGTCCAGACAACATCCAGACAAATGGTCACCCTACTGATGTTGTGCAGTTACATTTACAAGAAAACTCAAGGTGTTAGCCTTTGTTTTGTTGGGGTTAAAATCTTGATCCTTGTTTCTTGTCTGTTTCACTGACAATGTGATAACGTCATCACGACCCATCGACTCAACTTCTACTTTATTGACGGATAAGTCGACTTGAAAAAAAATGCTCTAATTCATAGCTATTAAGATCTGATAACATACACCGAGTTTTTTTTTTTCTTTTTTCTCTTTGTCGTTTTAAAGCCCTACCTACATGGGATTGGTGCTACCTGTGAACCTCTTGATTTATAAAAACTGTGGAGGTCAATGGTGATCTTTATCTGGACATCTCCGATTTGTGTTTTGGTTTCCTCTATGTATTTATTCCGCTTATTTCCCCATCAACAATTATGGCATGTGCGCTGTCCTGGAAGAAAAGTCTCAGGCTACATCCAGACAATAACACTCGTGGCATTTTTCTTTAACAGATTCTTAAAGTTTTGTGTCCATACATGTATTGTTTCAAGAAATATCTATGTCCAGGGGGGAAATGAGAAAACTGGGTTGGGTCGATGTGCTTTTTTTTTCCCTGCCATGATTTACTGACAGGTACCACTGTTCACAATGAATTAATTTTTTTGGCGTAGTAATATTTATTAGGTTAATTGTCAGAATTTGTATTTTGTAGTTTTAAGTATCAATGAGAACTGCAATTATTCAGGTTAGATTAAGTACAATTAACTGCACTGTTTTGTTTCAATCTGAAGATAAGTTTTATTACATGAAATGTTAATGTTACCTGTGCTACCTTACCTTTCTCCTTTTTTTAATCAGTACATGAATGTTATTTTTAGTTCAATAAATGTTTCCTTAAAAATACTTTTTTAAAGGCTGATGTAAAAAATAAATAAATATTTATCGTATAGGCCCCAAAAAAATCCACATTGGTTGATCATTAGTGAAAACTGTGTAATACATACTATAGTCCACACCTATATGGGATGCTGTACATGAACATTAACAGCTGCAGCTTACACTAAACTTACAGAAGAATGTGGTGAGCATCTGCATAACATCCTTCTCCAATGTCTGGGGTTTTCTTTTTATGGTTACATGATAATCTGGCAAGGGCAGTGTTACTACCCCTCTGATACCCCTTTTTCCAAAAGTACCCTTGAAGGGCACCAACAATGCCAGTGTCATGTGACCAAAAGGCTAAAACAATATAAACTTTTATAGATGCCCATAATGTCATTGATGTGTGTACAAGAGTAGGGCATTATTTTTTTCAACTCGACTTATCCATCAATAAAGTCAAAGTTGAGTTGTCGTGTTGTGATGACATCATCACATTGTCAGCGTAGGAACAACACACGGTTTAAAAAAACAAAACAAAACACAGGCATACGTCTGTCCAGCAATGAGCAACTGGTGAGAAAAGCATTTACTGTGAAATTTAACTGGACAACATCAGGAGGTGAACATATGTCCACATTTGGCTCTAAAACCTGACTGTCCACACGTCTGTCCCACATCCTCTGTTTTCATATTAAGCGTAAAAAGTTTAAGGCAGAAGCCTGCTACATGCTTAAAATATTGACCGTTTTATTTATTTATTTAGTTATTTTTTTTAACATTTTTTTAAAAGCAAATCAGCTGTTATTTGAACACTGTGGACTTGCAATTTAAACAGCTTCACATTGATTTTCATGTGACAGTTTTATTTTCTCAAAACAATAAAAAATATATCATTTCTACATATACATTTTGTTTTGTTAACATGCATTTTCTGTCAAAATCTACAGCTATGTTTGATTTAATTGTTAAAGCAAAAATATTTTCAAATATACAACTTTATATTGTATTTTCACTTACATGTTATACAAACCAAGGTCCTGTTGCTATCATGCATGTGTGTTTTATCCTTTATAGACAGATATTCTTCTGTGATGTCAGCTAAATGATATCTTCTCCTATTTGCTCATTTGTTTTACTGGTAACAATAGCTTTGTGTATCCTCCTATGATGGTCTGAAAGTCTGAACCACCCAAAAGTGTTTTTTATCCCATAAACAAACCAAACCATTGTTCAGCTGATCTGGACCAAAACTGCCTCTTTTGGTCAGACAGGAATAATGATCGTTTTGTTTGACACCTTGGTCCAAGAGAAGATTTACACCTACAGATTTGGATCAAAATGGAAAAGTGTGAAAATCCAAAGCAAACAATGTAAATCACCACCTGTAGAACAACAAAACCTGAAGAAACACTGCTTGAAATCTAAAATCAGAGGTGAAGAAACTCCACCTGTTATTGTTCTTAGACTGCCAGTTTCGTGCAGAGAAAGAAGCACAAAAATAAGTACAGCAAAATAATCATGTACTTGGCACTACTATGAAGGAGTGAACAAACAAAAAACTCATGGCTGAACTTGACAGACTAGATGAGCACTCTAAGACACAGTAAATGCACAGTTAGAAAAAGCATTGAAACTAAATCCAGATTCTGTATCTTTTTATTAACCTGCCTCTGGGTTTATCCTTAACCTTGACATCAGTTTTCATGAAACTCGTTCCAACACATTTTGCTGATTTTTCAGCCTAAACATTAAACCTGATGCACCACTGTATAAGAGAATTAGAAGTGATGCAATAACAGGCTGTTTTCATATGAAGGCAGTGGTCTAATAATTCAGAAATATAATATCTGTGTGGACTCTCTGAGCAATGATTTCTCTTTTCATTATATTTTGACTCTGTACCTGCCAACATCAGTTTTGAGAAAATGAAACATTAAAATAGACTGAATCATACTTCAGACATTATTTACATAATATTTTTATTGGTTATATGCCTACAGAATATGTTCACAAATACAAGCAAATATGTACATGGAAATCACATTATACCAATCTGCTAAGACCATATAAAAGGTGATTAATTGTGTATTTCACAAGCAACAGAAACTGTATTCTAGGTTCCTACAGGTTTCTACAAGCTAATTTTAAAAACCTTTTCTTAAGAGGTTTTTAAGATTACTTCGAAGACGATTTAATGCACATTTCACAGCCTATTTACACTGGAAAATACATTCATCACTCCTACAATTTGGAAAAGTGTATTTATTTACTCCAGTGCCTTGATTCCCACCGTTCCAAGTAATTTCTCACCAGACTGCAAAGTTAGTGATAATTGGTTCCTATATTCAATAAAACTGGTCGGGTTGGAACGGATGGTCCTGAATAGACCAACACTTTTTTTTTTTCTTTTTTTTTTTTTTTTTTGCAGCTTGGACATTTCCCAGACACATTTAAGCAAAATACAACAAGTATAATGGCAACATAAGTATCAAATGCAATCATTTTAAATACCGTAAATTCCAGACTATAAGCCGCTACTTTTTTCCCAAACTTTCAACCTTGCGGCTTTTTCAGTGATGCGGCCAATTTATGTAATTTTCCTAACGGCCGCCAGAGGCACTCGAGTAGAAAAGGTAAGATTTAGACCGGTGGAATATATGCGTCGAGGAAGACTGAATGAAAAAGGAGGGGCGGAACAAACACGGGGTGACGGGTTTAAGTGGGGAATGGTAAAGTTGACGGACAGGTGTACAGGGGGTAAAAAGTTGCTTAAAGAAAAACCCGCGGCGGTGTGTGAGAGAAGACAGAGGCTCGACCAGACCCTGTGGATTATTTTTGCACGTTGGCACGGAGGATTTTGACTTGAACTCTCGGTGAAAGATTAAAGTTATCGCTGACTCTGCGATAGATGAGGCGAGGCGGCGACCAGCCACCTGTTTGTGGATGCGGCGGACAATAGTGGATATATATTTTTCCCTCCCTTACCTTTGGAAATATACACTTTTTTTTCCTTGGATTACTTTCAACGGGACCCGGACTCTGCAGGCCTGCATCAAACCTTAAGTATCATTTTCCGTTCATTTTGCCGGCTGTGATTTTTGGACTGTGGACTTTAACCCTTGTGTGGTCCTTCGGGTCAAAGAGATCCGGTGGTTCACAAATGTACCTTTTTATACGTACTGTAGGATGCCATTGCTTACTACTGAAAACAGTAATATATCCTTGGGGGGTGGGGTGATGAGTCTATGGAACTGAACTTTGGAATCTGGGTTTTTAAGACCCGATTGTAGGACACAGCCAGTGTGCCTTTTACGAAGGACCGCACAAGGGTTAATGAAGGACATTTAGTTTCATTCTGGGACTTGAAGTCGGGTTTGGGTTAATTTTGTGTTTGTGTTACATGTTTTAATGTGGGCACATGCGGCTTATATACATGTGCGGCTTGTGTATGTACAAAATCGGTTTTCCTCTTAGAATGAGGTGGGTGCGGCTAATAATCAGGTGCGCTCTATAGTCCGGAAATTACGGTATGTATTTGTAAATTCAAGACTTTTATAACTTTTCAAGACCGTAGGGCAGTGGTTCTCAAATCCAGTCCTCGTTGCCCAGTGTCCTGCACGTGTTAGATTTTTATTTTTTTTTATAATAATAAAAATAAATATAGAAATAAAAGAATGAGTAAAAAAATTATTAAAAATGAAAAAAAAATTATGAAATTAAAAATTACAAAAACATTTTTTAAAATAAAATATACACACAATAATCTCCCTCTTCTTTCTAAAAAAAAAACTAATCAAAAATAAATTAATTAATAATTTAAAACATATATTTAAAAAAAATTAAAAGAAATTAAAAGAAATTTTTTTTTTTTTTAAAAAGTAATAAAAATATAAAAACGCTTTTTTTTCTTTCTTCTCTCTCTCTTCCATCACACCTGGGCACCAGTACATCATTATCAGGTTTCTGAAGAGCTGATCAATAACTGAACTAGGTGTGATGGAAAAGGGAAATATCTAAAACATGCAGGACACTGGACCACGAGGACCAGATCTGAGAACCACTACCCTATGGGAACCCTACATATTGAAAATAAAGAGACTGTGTTGAGGAACCTGATGAGACATTTGAAACTAATGATCTCAAGATGAAAATAAAAAAATAAACAAAAGACGTACACTCACAGAAATATTTGTGTGTGTGGCCTGTGGTGTTAAGTATAACGTACAGAATGCATGTGGGTTGTGGCACTGCAGGTGACGAGTGGCCAATCCTGTGTCTGCTAATACGATAGACATGTGGAACAGATGGCCCGAGTTGCAGCATCCATATCGTTGTTTTCATCTTGTCTATATTAGAAGAGTTTCTTTCCTTGGAAAAATACTGTCGATCATATTCTTAACCTCAGTGTTGACAAAAAAAGCACTACAGCTTCTGTTGGACTTCTTAGATTTGTTAGTGTATAACAAATATGTTCTATTTGGGTGTCAGGAGGTAAATAGATGTCTTTGGATCTGTATGTGTGCAAACGCTAAATAATCGAGTCCATTCAAAACCTCCTTTTATTTTGGCATATTTTTCTTAGATGAATTCCAGTTACATTAAGGGTTCCTAGATATATCAATTAATATTATTTTTTTGGACCTAAAAATTATAAATTTTACTTGTTAGCGCTGCCTTGCCAAAGACTCTGTTGAAAGAGAAAATCAAGTGAAAATACCCTCCCAACCCCCTCTTTCATCTCAAATAAGCCTATTGGGACTATTTTGAGAGAGCCAAGTCGCTCTCTAATTCACACAGTCACATATTTAACAGGAATAATCATTTGAATCCACCTCTTTTGTCTTCTGATTCTCTCTTTGAAATTTTCTGCAGCTATCAGAAAAAAATGGGTTTTTCATTCTGCATGGTCACTATCATGTGAGAAGTGCAATGTGTTTAATTTAGAGAACATTCGGGTTTTAATCATTATGTATACACATATGTCACCCTTGCCTCCTATTTCATGTTTCCTTTTTCTCTCATTCTCAACATGTTTTCATGTTTTCCAATCAAGGAAGTGTGATTTTCACACTACACTGTACTGTATATATACGAGTGGATTCTGAGCTGGAGAAAAAAATGTTCTGTTTCATATGTGGTATTAACAATCAAAGCTTGTAGTTAATGTAAAAGCAGGATGTGGTTTGTTTTGAAATATTTTATGTACCCATTAATCATTTATAGTGGGAACAGATTCAGAGACTAGGTTAAAAAATATAAATAAAAAAAACATAATAATAATAACTATGAGGAGTATTTTGCACATTATTTTTGGATCACATTCACTCAGAAACATTCTTTTTTTGTACAATTTATTTCTATAAAGTCTAACAATACAAGGCTGCATAAGGCTGGTCAGCAGAGGTGACAAAAGTACTGAAATGATGTAGAAGTACAACTACTTGCTGGAAAAAAATCCTCTGATAGCAGTAGAAGTACCGATTCAAGTCCTTTATTTAAGTAAAAGTAAAAAAGGTACAACTGCTGAATTGTAGTAAAGTGCAAAAGTCCAAATTAAAACTTTTTTTTTTTTTTTTTGCCATGGATGAAATAGTTATTTAACCAGGAAAATTCTAAAAGGTTTTAAATGTATCCAAAAATAAAGCTGTATTTAGTTAGAAGTAATAAATGAGTCAAATACATCATTCTAACTAAATATCCCACTGAAACTACTTAAATGTATCACTAAATCTGAAATCCGACATCAAACGAACTGCTAAAACACTTGTTACTCCACCCCCAAAGAGGAGAGGGGTATTGTTTTTGGTTTAGGTTGTCTGTTTGTTTGTTTGTGTTTCAGTAGCTTTACGCAAAAGTTTAGGATGAATTTCCATGAAATTTTCAGGAAAGGTGCAAGGTGGTCCAGAATAGATCCCATTAAAATTTGGTAAATGTAGGTCAAAGGTCAAGGTCACCAAAAAAAAATAAAAAATACTAAATTGTGTGCAAGGGAGGTGGGGTTTGTTATGCCTGGCATATGAGCTAAATTAGCTTCTGATCAATCTCTAATACATTTCATAATTATAGCCACCTACAGCAACAAAAAGCAAATATACAAAGAACCAATTACCCTGCATGCATACACATGGTTTCAGCTGCTTGATGACATAATAATATTTTAGTTACATTTCTGGTGGATGATTCATGTCATCAGCTGTGAGTCTGAAAACCACCACAGGATATCACAGGTTAATATTTAATAATTAGACACCAAAACTGTATGATATAAATCATCTGAAAGAAATGTACAGATCTACATGCTTCTGCAGAAGACACGTCTGTACCTGTACTTGAAGGTGCGTGTGTGTGTGTGTGTATCCCTGACGCTGCTGTCACCAGTGGATGGTATATGTCAGCCTTGACTACATGCTGGCTCCACTTCATCACCAGCTGCAGCCTAGCTCAGCTCCAGAAAAACTGGCAAACTGTTTGTCTGTCTGCCTGCTTGACGCACAATAAAACTGTGTCTCCATTAGACAGGCCTCTGCAGGCCCTATGCGCACATACAAAACACTCACAAACACAATTAAGACACAAGCATGTTCGTGCACAACAATACACTTTGGTGTGTAAAGGAACACACACGTGTGCGTGCATACGTGCGTGTGTTTGTGCGTGCGTACCTTTTGTACCTTTTCTAGAGACAACTGCAGTCTGTGCCAGATACCATCATAATGTTGGACAGGTGTACAACATGGTAATCAGGGATTTACGGGAGTGTGTGTGTGTGTGTGTGTGTGTGTGTGTGTGTGTGTGTGTGTGTGTGTGTGTGTGTGAGTGTGTATGTCTGAGTGTGTGTGTGTGCATGAAAAAAGGGAGACAGACAGGCAGAAAAAAGAGAAATAAGCAGCATGAAACACGGCCAACTATTGAATATTCTTTACCTCCGTCTTGTGACCACAATCCTCTACATGTGCCTAACCCGACTGTGTGTGTATGTGTATGTGTGTGTGTGTGTGTGTGTGTGCGTGTGTGTGTGCACGTGCGGCTGGACAAGGTCAGCCTCCAGTGTCCTCACTTCCCCTCCTCGCCTCCTCCATTACCCCCAAAACACCTCATCTCTCCTCTTTTGAACTCCCTCATTTCCTCCACCTTTCCCTTCACTCCTAAACCACCACCCTCCATTCTTTCTTTCATCCCTCCATCTTGTCTTCTTTCCCCCCCTTTTCTTACTCTTTAACATGTTAATCTCCCTCCCCTCCTGTTTTCCTCCCTCCCTCCCTCCTCTTCACTGCTATTTTCTACCTTTCCCTGGCTGTGGAGCTTAAATGACAGCCTGTCAGAGGACACTGAGTGTTCTGGCCTGGTTAGTTAATGTGTTAGTTACAGACACACCTGCCAGTGAATGCACCATTAGGGATGTAGACTCCTGATAAGTGAAGGTAGATAAATAAGGGAATCGATCAATCAGTCAATCAAGCAAGTCATCAAATTTGCACTTCCTTAACAGCCTGCGGTGATCACTGTACACAGATCCTTCTTTATATTTTCATATTTATTTCTCTATTCACCATTACCCTGGATATTGCACTGCCCTCATAGATGCACACACATTAGCACATAGCGCTGTCAACCTAAATGATACTTTTCACCATCTTTCCATTTGCACCTCCTCCTCCTCCTCTCGCCTTCCTGTGCCTTAAATTATTCAGATCTCTCTACATTTGATTTAGCATGCCTCCTGTCTGCCATTTCCCCCTCTTTTTTATACATTTCATTATGTTGTATGACTTTAGACCCACTGGCTGGAAAATGACAATTATTTTGCTCCAGCAGCCAGCTATTAACAGAGCTGAAGAATACATGGAGTGGCGTGCAGAGTGGGGACTGCAGCGTAAGACGGAGTCACATGCATGCATGCATACACACACATGCATAAGTGTACACTGAACCACATGCTTGCATACAGGTACTTATTTATACACACACACACACACACACACACATAAATGTATATATAAGTATACTCATGCAGGAGCCACTGTACCTACTCCTTTTATATGTATTTCTCACTTGCGATTCTCAGACACACACATCTATCCATGCATATACTTACAGTACTATAAAGCAACAAAAATGCTGGCTTGTGGCCGAGACTGCATGAGGAATGATCTCAGGGAAAGAGCAGAACAAAGAGAGAGATCCGTCAATGCAAAGTAATGCCTTTTAAATGTACCTTTAGCGTGGCCGGGTTAGTGAATTCAACCCATATCTAATGGTAGCTTGTTTGGCCTTTTCATCAATTCTGCATAAATATATATGAGCCACAGGGAAACATACAAGGGGCCTAATAGAAACGAATGAACTACTCAACCATATATTTGCCGTGAGAGATATGCGGCTTGTGATTGGAAAGGGCATCCACTATCTGCAATATTGATAATACTTTTCAAATTTCATCTGCTTTTGTTTGCGTTCTGCGGCCGCCTGTTTAAACATGGTGAGAATTATAATGAGGCCAAACATTATCTCCACCAGTTGTTCTAGGCTGAACATATAACTTTATCACTGAAATGATTCCCGTACTTTGGCTGCATTGTAGCGTTTCCATTAGAGCTTGGCTATCTGACAGAACTCCAACCAATCGACGGCAACAGTGGCCCATGTCTGGTGGCCAAGCGGTGCCTGAATCTGTGACACTGTGTGGTGTGTGTGTGTGTGTCTGTGTGTGTGTGTGTGTGTGTGTGTGTGTGTGTGAGTGTGTGTCTGCGTGTATGTCCTTGTGTTTGGAATGTGCCAGGATGTTTCATTGTAACCATCTCTGATCAAATATGCTGGAGGACAATGAGAACCCACTCTATTTTACCTTTTAACATCACAAATGGGTATGTATGTGGCGTAACTTGGTATTTGAGACATTTTCCGAAATTCTATCCACTATATTTTATGTCAGAACTGAAGATATCACTTCCATTCCCCATTCTACCGACTGGTTTCCCTTGGAAGAGGATAACATCTGCACAATTTAGACCTTTGATCGCATGAGGTTGACCTTTTCATGGTAAGGCTGAAATTATAGTTGTAAGAGAGTACCGTCTGCAGATCTATACAGAGACAGTTATTAAGGGTATCCATAGGTCAGAGAGACTAACAGGAGCTGATAGAAGGACCTCCAAATCTGTCTTCTTTACATATTCATACAAACATATCTAACACATGTGTCTACTTTTAATGCTTTTCTTGTTCTTTGTAATGTAATGGGATGATGTGGAGTTCATGAAAATTAGAGTTAAACTGTTAAAATAGTGGAAGAGTCTCTCTGGACCAAATATATCATGATTAAAATTTAATTTGGCATCTATTATAGATCAGATATTCAGGTTGAAGGTGTAGGTACAGAAATATAGATATTGATATATATACAGCCACAGAAATTATTATTAGACCAACAAAAGTCATTAAAAACAATGGTTATGCAATCAAGTACTAACTCCTGTGTGTATCATACAGTGCTGGGAATAACTGCATTACTAATGCAGCCACATCTTGAGTAACGGAGTGATTACTTTATCCATAACTGTATCACCGTTACTGTTACTCTGGAAATAATGTGACGCGTTACAATTTGATGAATTGGGGGCAAAAGTGTGCCCTGGGTACAGACAACAACTGGGAATTTTGGCAACATGTCGGTGCTTCGCATACCTCTGCACCAAACTCACATTCAGCTCACTGTAGAATGAAAGAAAAAGAAATTGAAAGAAAGTAATCGATCATGATTTGCTAAGAAGTTGGATAGGCAGGGTCTCAAATGTCCTGTTCCCACGCGCACACACACACACAAGTCAAATACACACACAGATGACGGCAGCACCAAGTCGCAAGGTCGCATTTCAGCTCTGTTTGGTAACAATAGCAATTGCAATATTAATATTTGCTTTTCTCTTTGCTAATTTCTTTTCTAAGCAAGTTTCTGTGCCTTAATATAAAGGATGTAAACACTTCAAATGATTGTAACATAAGTTGTTGTTCATGAGAATTCAGTAGATAAATGTATAATAGGAGAAGAATATACAGACATAATTGTATTGCTTTTTTCCACTAATAATAATAAGAATAACAATTTACAGACATTACTATTTCATCACTACTTGTTCACCTGTATACTTAAATGCAAAGTTAAAGAATATTGACATTTTGAACAAATTAAAGTAACTTTCAACAAATATTACATTTTCAGTATTTAAAATGTATTTCCTGTTTATAATCTATTGCAGATTGAAATCTATTCATTTTGAATAAATAAATATTTATTTATACCTGTTTAACTGTTTTTTGTTTCTTTGACAAGCAAAAAAATACTTTTCCTGGTAACTAATTACTTTGGTAGTGGAGTAACGCAGTTAGTAACGCAATTAGTTTTTTGGGAAAGTAATTAGTCATTGTAATTTTGTACTTTTTCAAAGTAACTTACCCAGAACTGGTATCATGTGACTAAAGGTGACAGGAAAAAAAACACTGAATGCTTAAAAGAACTATTAAGAATATTAATGTAAGAACTGAAGTGATTTAGGTTATTATGAAGAAAACATGAAAAATGGATAGACATCATTATTGTTATATTTGTCCAAAAAAATTACCTTTAGTTTTTATCAGACATTAAAATGAACAAGAAACTGAAGCCAGAGCCTTTTCTGTAGCCACCCCAAAACCTCTGGAACTCCCTCCCCCCAACCATCCGTCACTGTTCTGACCTCAACACGTTTAAATCCCTTTTAAAACGTCATTCATCTAAGATTGCTTTGAATATTTCATTACTTTTATTCTGCCTGTTTTTAATCTGTGATTGCTTTGTTTTCTATTTTTATTGTAATGGGCTTTTATTGTGTAGTTGGACTCTTATTGTACTATTTTTCACTTCATGTAAAGCATCTGAGTGCCATGAAAAGCGCTATACAAATAAAATATATTATTATTATTATTATTATTATTATTATTATAATTATTATTATAAGGATGGTCTAATATTTTTTCTGTGACTATATATACACACATATATATATATATGACAGTGACAGACTAAGATTTCACATTAAGGCCAAATTAGTCCTTGTTCAGATGATGTGAGAATAATGCAGCCGTAGCCTGAATGTTTCCTCCACTGTCGACTCTGTACAACATAAAACAATCTGTGGAAACTCTAAAAGTGTCCTCTCCAGAGCTTGTGTTGTTTCTTGTACCTTTTAACCCACAGCGCGGTGGAAATGCTATACCATATATTAGCATCAATTTAAGAAGTACGGCTTCAGTTACAGGTTTACCTTCATTGACTGGTGTTTTTCATTAAGAGAAAGTGATATTACAGCACATGTGAAGGCTGATATTTAAAGACTGATTTGACAGGAAATATTCTGTTCCAGGTTTTTTATCCATATGCTTAGTTTATCGCTGTAACCGTGACCACTATGAGCAGTTCCCAATGTACTTAATTAATGCTTTCTTGTTGAAAATTAGATGAGAGGAGAGCTCTTGGTCTCATATCACGACTTAAAATCAGAAGCTGTTTATCTTAACTTATGACAAAGATGGAAACGGAGAGAAATACCTGGATTCATCTTGTGTTCAAAATAATACATAGTAATTATCACATTTTACTTTCTTGGCTGGGACTATGACTTATTATTTGCCAGTTGCAAGCAAACTTATTTTGACGAGAACACTTAAAGATATGCCAAGAAATGATCTAACCTGGTCCTAGCCACCTGTGAAATAACATTTTTTTTTCATATGAGCATTATAGAACTGCTTTTTTTCATACTTTTGTGTCGACCTGAGCTAACTTGTAGCCATTGTAGCTCTCATGCTAACCTCTTGGCTTTTATCGCATTAATGCACAGTGACAATGACAGTCATGACATTCACAAACATACGTGCCTCTCCAAGCCTTGCACTGGGGCCTCCAAAGCCATGTCATGACCTTTTTAAAAATACGTATAAATAAGTAATCTGAACTTTTATGATAATGGGTAATGCTACTGTACTCCCACCGTGATGGCTTTGATTCTATTATGGACTTTTGGTCGATATCACAGCAGTGCTACATGGGGTATAAGAGATAAGCAGTGGATATTGCATTAAAACTCTTTTTCTATTCAATTGTATTCTTCTTTCTGTTTCTATATAATTCCATTTTGTTCTGCTTGATTCTGCCCTATTCTATAAAACATGATCCTCCTAGGTGGCTGCTGTCGAAGAGTCTTTTCAAAAGGTTCTCAGCAGCAGAAGTATGCAGAGGTGAACTGTATTATATATCCTCTTAAGAAAGCACAGGAATCAGTCTTGCATGATTGCTCCTCATAGTGCCTCGGAGAGCGGGAGAGAGAGCAGGTTATCCATGTAGAAATTGCACAGCAGATATCATACACCAAGCTCTGTCATGCACAAAGACGCTGGAAAAAGTACCAAGGCGATCTTTCATCCCAGAGTCGCTGAAATCCCCGACACACACCCTTCGAAGAGCAGCTCAGCCCCCGCGCAGGGACTGAGGGTTATTTGAACTAAAGCTTTGTACGGGGTTACAGGCAGCGTTCAAGCTCTAAGACCAGGGTTGGTCCGATGCCTACCGTGGACTTATGGTGATCTTGGTGACTTGGCCAACCATCGCAGCCCAGATCGAGCTGTGTCACCAGGGATAGACATATCAGAGGAGCTCAGTGGAGCTGGCAGATCATGATAGTCATCTTAGGGAGAAGGGTCCCAGTGATTAAATCCAGGCTGTTGGATCCCACCCTCTGGCACTTGACCACACACATACACACACTCACACACACATAAACACAAAGATGCATGCGTGTCCAGAGTCCCAAACCCAGGATCATTAATATTTGCACATTATAACCCTCCTCTTTTCTCACACTGCTGCCACCAGATATACCAGCTGGGCCCGCCTAACCATTACCATAATGCCATCAGTGTGTGTGTGTGTGCGTGTGTTTGTAGGGTCGTGTTTGGCTTCATATAGTTTCTTGTGTGACACTCTGTTATATGGCTCCCTATATTGTACATGTATGTACGTTCACACTTTCTCGCCATGCTCTTTTGTGTACGCTGATATTTATGCATGCGTCTGTTCTTATGCTTTACTGTTACAGTGGGCACGCATATTCAAAATGGATTTAAGGACTAAATTGTATAATGATTTCTGGGAAAACAATAAATTGAGGTTCCAAATAAAGGCCATTATGGAAATGAGATTAGAGAGCAATTGAATTAGGCTGTAATCACCGTTTCTATATGTCATTACAATGCAACTTTATACAGCATTACTCTGTGCCTAGGGCTACAAATGACAAACACTGTTTCTTTCAGGGGTATTTCAGTAAATCCACAAGGGGAGGGTTTAATTCAGATGCACTCAAAGCAGCTCCACCTCCGCTACTTTATTTCTGAATTCACATTATTCCCATCGGGTCAGACAATAAAAATATTACATACATACATATTTGCACATTTAACAACTCACTCCCATGTGTGTAAAACCTAAATATCACTGGAGACGGGGGGGAAAAAAATCTTTGTAATGAACATTGGATGGGAATGGTTTCTTTGAATATTCAAATAATATGATCAGTTTGAAACAACAGAATGTAGCTTCTTTCCCCAAGTCCATCTGATTCATTTACTATCTTCACTGTGTATTGTGCTGATAAGACGAAAGTAATAAAACACAGTGGCTAGTTTATATCAGTCTCACAGGTAGTTTATACGACATTGGATGCCTGAGGAGCACCAGTTTTCAAAAGGTAAAACATACCTTTAGGTTCGTTGTGGCTCATTTTGCTTCAGGCATAAAAGGAATTTAATTGGCTTCACAAAAATATCTTAGTTTGTGATAACATTATGTCGAGACCTTTTTACAGGTCGGCGTTATAATGAATATGTTCAGTCTATCATAGCTTGCTGTACGCAGGGTAAAGTAAATGACTATATCAACACAGAGCATGCATTATTATGACATAAGACTCATTTGTTGCTTTAATGTTTCGCTTTTCCCGCTCTCACCTTGACACATTAATGGGTCAGAGAACAAGTTAATTTTGTAGAGCACTGCATTAAGGTTTGTTTACGTCAATGATGTTAAGCTAGTGAAGGAGAGAAAGGCTGAATTATACACACTTTTGCAAAATATACTACTTGCGGATGAATAGAATATACATATATGGTATGAAGAGTGAGAAGAGTTGTTTTTGTGAATAAAGATTAAGATACATATGGCTGCCATCGCTAACAGCTACTACTAGAAGGGATGATATTTTCTTGATTTATTATCCTTATTGTATATGTAATATTTATTTGCGCACTTTGGTATTTGCTGTACCTTAAGTTTAATTTCTAACATCAGTAAAAACGCTTCCTTCTATCCTCCAGCACTGTTGCACTGCTGTTACATATCAATGAAAAATACAAATAATTGAGGTGTGTATTTCAAACACACCTCAACTACTGTAAATGGCAAACACATGGATTTATTCGCAACAGTGTACACATAATTTATAGTGAATCCATTATAGTATACAGTCATGGAAAAATATTACACCACCCTCGTTTTCTTCAATTTCTTGTTTATATTAATGCCTGGTACAACTAAAGGTACATTTGTTTGGACAAATATAAAGATAAGAACAAAAATAGCTTATAAGACTTCAATTTCAAAGCTGATATATATCCATTTCCCTTGGTTTTCTTGATATTAACCAAAACACTTCAGTGTATGTATGTGTATATATATATATATATATATATATATATATATATATATATATATATATATATATATATATGCCATTGTACTGATAAAACAGTGTTTTTAGGCATTATATGTTGTGTTTTCTGTCTATTTTAGTTAAATGAAACTCACAGGTGTCCATCTATCCATCTAGCTGTCCAGCTGCCCATCACTGAGCTCAATTCCTTTGCTCTATTATTGTGACTTTTTTTATATTATTGTGAATTTATACATTTTATGTTATTATCCTGGTTCTTTTTTTATTTTCTTGAGGTTGTTGGGGTTTTTTTTTTTTTGCTTTTTGTATTTATTTATTTAATCTTATTTTATGATTTTTTATTTGAATTTTTTCCCTTATTTTATCCTTTTATTTATTCATTCTGCTATATTAATGAGTGGTGGAACAGTGAGCGCTTTCGTCTTGTCACTAGATCAAGTACCTGCCGAAGAGATTCAGTGTGTGTTTAGTTGTAACATCAAATGCAATCACTTTGTCTGGGAAACAAATCTACCCATGTTTACAAATAACCTAACCTCGATCCATCCATCCAACCACCCACCCATCCATCCATCCATCCAGCCAGCTCTGGGTTACAGGGGCAGTAGGTTATGTAGGGAAGCCCAGACCAGCTTCTATCTTACCACTTCCACCACTTCATACAGGGAGACACTCAGTATCATACCATAGTTTATAAATTTGACTGTCGTCTTTATTCCAGTCTACATGCATGGAAGTGTAATCAATTTATTATTGAAATCCTGTCTTCTCTTTTACAATATTTGGCAAGATGCACTCTTTGAGTTTGTCAACCATCACAGACCATGACAATACTCAATAGGAAGCTACCCAATAAACTGGGAGAACCATGTACAATGTTAGAAATTTGTACATAATGGGCTTTGTGTCTGGTCTACTTTTTGTGCAGATTATCATTTAGCACACAGCTTGAGTCCTCCAGTTTCAGTCCAACTGGTCTGTATACAGGAATATATCAACTTTCATTTATATTACAGTATCTATGTATATTAGTGTGACTAGTTAAACATTGATTTCAGTCAACCTAACACATTTACATGTACTTTTAGTCATTTATCATATATACACCCACTGACTGAAGATTTCCACACTGACCTGAGTCTGCCCTGGGGTCTCCTCCCTATTGGATGGATCAGAAACCGGGGAGATAGCCCAAAGCATTCTAACCAAACACCAGAATGGCCTCACATGACTCCTTTTGATGTAGAGGAGCAACAGATCTACCTTGAGATTCTCGCTGATATCCAAACCAGATAACCCAGACATCCCCACTCATTTTTACTACTTATATCCACAATTTCGTACTTTTATCACCCATACCTCATGAATATACATTAGAGATGCGTGGCTGAACCACCCAGATCAACCGCAGATCAGGTGGATG
Source organism: Siphamia tubifer (assembly GCA_020466265.1). Taxonomy (NCBI): domain Eukaryota; kingdom Metazoa; phylum Chordata; class Actinopteri; order Kurtiformes; family Apogonidae; genus Siphamia; species Siphamia tubifer. The sequence goes on from CM035785.1 coordinate 14,876,264, forward strand.
ACGTGATGAAAAATAATACTTTCATCAAATACGGGTGAGTTGCGGTTGAAGCACTCAAATAATAGAAAAATAAACATTTTGCATATTATTCCAAGGATACACAAACAAACAAAAACGACACAAAAATACTTTTTAATCAGGCAATAACCTGTTGATCTTGTCATTCACTGGCTGCTTAGAGAAGACAGAAAACAGGTGGCAGCAGCACCAAAGTCAGTGCGTGAGAATTTAAAAGCAGGTGAATTTAAAACCAAGGTGAAAGAAAGGGGGGAAAGTACAGCCTGGGAATGTTTTTTGGAGGTGGTAAATTTAAACAACACAAGTGTAGGATGTGTTATCTGCAAAATAAGCCATTTAAAAGTCATAACATAGTTTAACATAGTTCATCACAGCTGGACTAAACCGCAAGCAGCACCAGCAAGTTAAATGGTAAAATGGACTGCATTTATATAGTACTTTTCCACCTTCATGGTGCTCAAAGCGCTTTACATTAGCTTCTCATTCACCCATTCACACACACACCAGTAGGTTTCTAAAGTCTAAGGTCAGTCCTACTGGGGGCCTAAGTCAGGGTTCAGTGTATTGCCCAAAGACACTTCGACATGTGGACAGCCAGAGCCGGGACATGAACCGCCAACCTCTCGGTCATTGGGCGATGCACTCTACCAACTGAGCCACAGCCGCCCAGTTTCTTCTGTAGTAACCCCAAGAGAGTGTCACGAGAGGTAAAAATCTAAATTAACTGATGCATGTGTGGACCTGTCCTGTCCTGATATATTTAAAGATTTGGCAGACGCTTTTATCCAAAGCGACATACAAGGGAAAGTGAGCAACCATGCTGTCTGACCAATAAAATACAAGAATCAATAAAAAAAAAACCACAATAATAAAACAAAAAACTGCAGTGCAATTAAACGCAAGGAACACAAAGTGCAGTAGATAAAAACAATAATAAAAACAGATGTGAAAGTTAAACAGATAAAAGTAGCAGGTTAAAAGAAACATGTTTATTTAACAGGGACAGCACACATTAATGAAGATTTCTGTAAACGTGTCAGTCAGTATTAGCATAAAAAAGCTATTTGTCATTGTCCCAGGGCCAGATGTAATATGCCAGCATCCATAAAATTAAAAACATTTTAAAATATAAGGTTTAACCTTCTCATGTTCACGTTGTGTGGTGGGATAATAATTGTGGGGAGATCATTTTGGAATCGCTGTAAATTAAAGATTTTTTTTTTCAACAAAGGCTCTAGTTTACTAGCAAGATAAAGACTACTACTGAACTACATTGTTTGAAAAAGATGATAGGCATAGTCCTAACAGCCGAGGCGTCTTCATTTGGACCTAAAAACTAATTGATGGACGGCGGGTGGGTTCAGTTCTGAAAATTGGGGGGAAATCGTTCATGCAATTGGATAGTGGGCGGATAGAGTTTTACAAGCTGTTGCGGATGAAAATATGCGTCATCCGCGTATCTCTAATATACATCTCTCCACCCCATAGTCTTCTTGTCAATTCATTGTACTGTCACCAAACTACAGTATTCCTCCGAGATGTATAAAAAGAATATATTCACAAGAATCACCAGTCACTGTATACACCATATGTTTTTTTTCCTCATTAAGTGTAGCTGGTTATGCTGGACTCTATCCCTTTGCCTATTGGTAGTTGGGATAGGCTCCAGCACCCCTGCAACCAAGTCGAGGATTAAGCAGTTTGGAAAATGAATGAATACATGTACATTTTTACACATCAAAACTGTGCAAAAATATGTCTTCACATAACACCACTGACAAAGTTATTTTTCAACGATAAATGGTAGCATAGCTGAGCAGCGATGCGTCAACCGGCAATGATTTGCCAATAGAAAACACAGCACAGGTGTTTTGACATGCATGGTATGTGAGCTGCCCTTCACAAGCAGACCAACTAAACCCACGGAGCAGAACCTTTAAAGTTGAACCAATTTGTTTTGAAAGCATTTCAGTGATTTTTCAGTGAGTAAAACCAAGAACAAAGTGTAGCTGTGACACTTTTCACTTTTTAAAACAGAAATCAATTCTAACTAAGCATACATTCCATATCTGAAGAATAACATTTTAATTCCTGTAAGAGGGACTATTAATCTGAACGTAATCTTGCATACGGCGCACTCCACATCCTGCACACACAAAAACACATGCAGACACACAGTCCATCATCACCAATGAGAGTCCTCTCCTCCTGTTTTCCGTGGTCCGTGGGGATTTGTCAGTGCTCGTCAACCAACCGTGTCAACCGTGACAGTCGTCCAGATGTCTCCTGCTGCCACAGAGATGACAGGAAGGACAGGAGGAGAGGCGGAATGGAGGGATGCAGAGAGAGGAATATCCCTCATCTGACAGTCACTACAATGGGACATCCGTGAGCACTCACATTCACAACACAAAACTAGCTTCGTTTGACGAGCGCTAATAAAGAGGATTCTATGCTGGTGGCACTTCAGGGAATACGCAAAGTTTGCAAGAGATTGGCCTGTTGGTCAGCTTACCTGTTGAAGCATAACCAAGCTTTTTTGCACATTTCACTTGTTTTGCTGTGTTTTCAGTTCTGACCGAATTCTCACCAGCTGCTCCACTACTGAACTGTTTATAGCTCTCCTAGAAGCACCTCTATCGATCTCTTTTGCAGCCAAAAGACATTCAGACTACAGAGGGAAAAAAATCCTATGAAACTGATGGTAGGATCACAATATTATTCAAGGGTATTTTACATGATGAGATTGTATTTTCATGCAACATAACAGGAATATATGTGCAACATTGAATCCATGAAGACCCAAATGTCCAACATGGACCAAAGGCTGCAATATATAAACAACTGACATTATTTACATATTATTATTATTATTATCGTTATTTTACTGGTCCTATCGACTTAACATCATATTAATATGATGTGGCCCCTGAACTAAAATGAGTTTGACACCCCTGCCATACAGGAAAGACAAAAAATAGTGGTTCTTTCTATGACAAAGATGATAGATGATATGCACACAATGGATCATACTGTGATTGATTGACTGCTACTTGAAGAATGATAAGTGCTGGGTAAGTTACTTTGAAAAAGTAATTACAATTACTAGTTACTTCCCCAAAAAAGTAATTGCATTACTAACTGCGTTACTCCACTAGCAAAGTAATTAGTTACCAGGAAAAGTATTTTTGGATTAATTTTTTGAGTCTTTTTTTTTTTTTTTTTTGCTTAAAAATGTCAAATAAAGGGAAAAAACTGTTGAACAGGGCATTCATCCTTGTTCTGTGATGTTACTTTGGATGTGATTTAAGATGCTTCCTTAAAAACACTATCAAAGATCTTTATGACCCATTATCAATGGTAAAAGTTAAGCAACCTGCAATAGATTATAAACAGGAAATACATTTTAAACACTGAAAATGTAATATTTGTTGAAAGTTACTTGAAATTGTTCAAAACGTTAATATTCTTTAACTTTGCATTTAAATATACAGGTGAACAGGTTGTGATGAAATTATGATGTCTGTAAATTCTTCTCCTATTATACATTTATCTAATTAATTCTTATGAACAACTCATGTTACAATCATTTGAAGTGTTTACACCCTTTCTATTTAGGCACAGAAACTTGCTTAGAAAAGAAATTAGCAAAGAGAAAAGCAAATATTAATCGTGCAATTGCTATTTTTAACAAACAGAGCTCAAATGCGACCTTGTGACTTAGTGCTGCTGTGTGTGTATTTGACTTGTGTGTGTGCGCATGGGAACAGGACAGTTGAGACCCTGTCTATCCAACTATTGAGCAAATCATGATCGATTATGTTGTTGTGAATGCAGCAACTGAGCTGAATGCGAGCTTGTTGCAACGCGTCAAATTATTTCCCAAGTAACGGTAAGGGCGATACAGTTACGGATAAAGTAATTAAGTAATTACTCCGTTACTCAAAATGTGGCTGCGTTAGTAACTACGTTATACTCCAACGCCGTTATTCCCTGCACAGAAACATTCGAAACTCAACTAACCCAGATAAAAAGTGAAAACACAAGCAGAGGGCAGGCTCTCTGCTGATAAGTACATCACCATACATTAACAGAGGGCAGAATAGACGATTCATAAAGACAGTTGCTGGGGGTATATGAGAAAATCACTCTCGTAGTTTTTGTTTCAATTCTAAGGCTCTCCATCATATAGCATGAGTAACAACCAGTCCAACCCTATACAGTCACACAATATAGCTGTAAAATCAAATTAATTTCTGCTTTCAATTATTTGTGCAGCACATGTGTGACCCTAAGAGTTACACCATCAAAGATGTGCTCTGCTCACTCTTGTCACCATATTAAGCTCATATGGAGGGCATGGCACGGCAGAGATCCAGCAGGCTGGTGGCCTGTGCCAGGAAGTGCTCTGTAAAGCGCATGGTGAGAGCCTGCAGCACCAATCAGCCTGTACTGAGGTTGTCAATGGGCTCATTAGTGCTCATTACTGCGACCTCTTGGGCACCTGGGTGCCCTTCAGAGCTCTTCGGGCAGGGGGTGTGGATACAGTGAGGGGGGCAAAGCAAGGAAAAATGGAGAGCAAAGGAGGGCAACAAAAGGCATATCCTATGTCTCTTTTGTGAGGACTAATGAACCAGAGAAGGAAAGCAGGAAGACGAGGTAAGGGGAAAGATGTTAAAGGTGTACAGAGACTCAAAAGCAGGGATGGAAAAAAAAAATCCTTCTTGTGAAAGTGAAAACTGAAAAAAAAAAACTGAAAAAGGTGTTCACAAAGAGATAGAATACTTGTCCTAACTACGTTGGGATAAGTAAATTCCAAGCTTATTAAAACAAATGTATCTCCTCTTCAGTTTCTGCAGTGCATGTAATTGTTTTCCCGAACACTGATGATGCCAGTTATAGTAAGCAACTAGTCTCACATAGCCAGACCCATTTCCACATGTTGTTTTATAGCTGCACCAGAACTAAAGAAAAGACTGGTTGAAACTATTATCACTCTAGAATAAGGGAGACACTCTCCAGCTTTTTGTACCTCTTTAAAATAATCACAATTGTCCTGGGCGGTACGAAGCCAAAGTTGCAGCAATGGTATGTTTTCAAAAACAACTTTTTGGTGGAACATTTGCATTTAGGGAGGCAAGCCCTTGCCATTATAGCTTAATCCTTATAACCAATCAGTCCTGCCTTATTTCACAATCCAAATAATCAAAACTTGTCATTTTTGGCACATAGTTATTTTATGTAGGGCACTTTAAAAATGGTAACATAGATAGCATGAAGAGAAAGGAATACTGACTGAAAAACATAGGCAAAGGGAAGTTAATTACTTTCTTTTCATTTATTTAGCACATTCTGTGTCCAAGAAACTAATGGCAGAGCAAATAGTTTAATAAAAATAATCAAGACTTTATAGTAATTGCCATGTAATAATAACAAAATAAATTCAATATGAACGGCTCCAAAAGGAGTGGGAAGAAGAATACGTTTTAAATCACACCCCCTACTCACATTATACAACATAATGCAACTTTTGGTTCCTTAACGATGAAGTAACATCTGTTTAGAGTCCAAATAATGTAAATAACACATCTACATAATATTCTACAGGCCTTATGCTACAGTAGATTACAGAGCAACAATAGTAACGTATATTCTGGAGTATAAACCGCTAATTTTTTCATGTTTTGGTGTGGTGTGGTTATTCTGTGGATTTTTCTTCCACTGCTAGGGGTGCTTTAACCAGAATTAGAATAATAAATCAATGCAAAGAACAATACGTTACTTTTTCTTTAGCAGATAGAACATGGACGACAAATTAGCAACCGTTAATAATTATTATCATGGAACAAAGAAAGAAAAAGTTAAAGTCAAAGTATCTTTATTTGAAGAAGTTCGTAGGATGCAAGTTTTAAGTTAAAGGCTATCGATCTTTCCATCAAGGAAGGAAACAGTGCTGCTGCGCGTAAGCTTAGCATAAATTAATGTACGGTGACATGTTGGAGGTCGCAGAAAGAGCTCATGCAATACCAAAAGTCAAAAAAAGCTTCCAGAGGACATAAAAGCAGGTAGCCTGAACTTACTGGTTACCTACTGGAAAATACTGTGTGTGTGTGTGTGTGTGTGGGGGGGGGGGGGGTCCTCTTGGTTCTGTTCCATTTTAACCAGCAAATTTGCAGCTGTATTAAAAGGCACCGTTAGTGAAAAAAAAATTACATGTAACTACATTTATGGTTCAAAATCCTTCTGTACATGCAGTAAATATCTGATTTTTCAACATAGATATCTGTAGCTTATAATACAGTGCAGCTTGTATATCTATTTTTTTTTTATTATATTTTTAAAAATACAGTGGATTATAGTCCAGAAAATTCAGTAATGGAAGTGACACATGGTAAACAATGACAAGCAAGGAGCACAAGAACAAAGCAACAAGGATAAGAAAACCCAAGGATGGAATGGACTAGCAGTTAACAATAAGCAATATAGTACTGTGACCAGACCATTTGTTTGTAACATGCTTTAAAGCTTTTGCCAAAACATTACCCACTAAGTCTTTTAGAACTATTTTATGCCCAAACCGAAATTGCAGTACGTTGGAGGCCTTAGGTTTTCTAAATCATGGGATAAACCTGACTAGGGCAGGACTCAACAGCATACTTTGATTGTTGCACTGGTTAGAATGAGTTCCTCTAAAAGACCTACTTTGTACACTTTGTAAAGCGTGTCCGTTGCTGCGAGGCTTTTAGCCCTGAAAAATTACAGATTGAAGTTGGATCATGGATTTTTTGTTGTCACTTGGCAAAACTAATCAAACAAATCAGGAAAATGAACACAATTCCAAATCAACTCAATGTTTGATCTAGCTCAGGTCTGAATTTTCACTTCAGTAGATGATCAAAGAAAGTTCTGTTACTAAATATTACACTGTTCATAACATAAGAAATGATGAGTGTCTAGGTCACAGCTTTAATCCTTAGTTAATTGTCTTTATTAAACCTAAAGTAATGAGCTGATACACATTTAGGAGAAGGACATTAAGTCCTTTCCCCACTCATTACAAATTCTGTCATTTGTTTTCTGTGAATAATTTGCAGTTTGTATTGCATTTTATCTTACTAGATGGTGTTTAACAAAGCAACAAGTTCAGCATTAATAGCAAAGACTGAAAAAAAACTAAAAAAGCCCTTCACGACTCCCTCTGCTTTCTGTTTTAATATGAAAGCCTCCACATGATTATACTTACCTGGCAGCTTTGCTTTGTACTCTACCAGCTTTGAGACTTTTACATGTACTTGAAGCGCAGCACTTACTAAAACTATTTTAGATTTCCCTTGTCGTGTATGTGTCGAGCACTAAAAATATTATCAATACTGTGCAGTGTCAATAGTGCAACTTTTTTGCTTTGCACACGTACAAAAGAAGACACTGTAAAGAGAAGAAGGCGCCCTCGTAACGAGCCTCCTAAGGCATTTCTTTACAAGCAGTTCAGAGGATAGAGAGGAGCCAGGGGACACAGGTGTATTGTTTGAAGGGAGGAGCTCTCATTTTGACACCAATAAAAGCAGACAGAGCTGTCACAGGGGGGCATTTACACAGAGATTATAAAATAGAGACGTTATAATAAGAAAACCTCGTCAAAGAAAACACCACAAAATAAAAAAAAAAAGACTAAATTTGAACTTCCCTTGAGTGCACACTGCCTGGTCTATTGGCCCCATCATTTTGATGACCAATATTTTGGAAGAAACTACATGTTTTTTCTCACTCTCCAATTAAAAGAAGAGATAATAAGATCCAATAGGCTACACTAAGAATTCTTGTCAGAAGAGTTAATTTAATGTTAATTTGGTTTTCACAGGGGATTTGTTGACAGAGAAAAATACAATCAGATGTACCTTTGAGTTCAAGAGTGCATAACTCCTTGACAACAGTCTGTAACCCCCATCCTCTACCTCTAAGTTTACAGACTACTTAACTGCTTCCAGAGTTCCACTGTTGTCTGCAAACACAGTCCCACAGTGGGCATTTCTCATAAGAGTATAGTTGGGTTGTGAAAAAAACAAAGCCAAGCCTGACTTCCCAAGATTAGGGTTCAAGTGTTGTACTTATGTTTAATATTATGTTCTCATGACTAATATATATATATATAGTTGGGTGTTTTTTTTGTTGTTTTTTTTTTAAATCTGGGCAGAGCGGTGTAGGAACCCTCCAAATCGAACAGCATGGGAGTGAAGTGGAATTGTCTGGAGGAAGATCAACGAAACTGAAGGAATCTGGATGTACTTGAAATTGCCATGATGGTCAGGTTGATCTGGTCAGGACAAAAAGGAGCAACACAGACAGGAGGGGACGGACATGACCAGAAGATAACCGATTACTGGGGCAGAGGACCACGGACTCTGGCTAAGACAGGAACAGGACGGAACAGAGACAAAGAACTAGACAGGGGCCAAACAGGGCAAAACGAGGGAACAAGCTGGGGCGAAACACAGCGGAACAGGACAAGAGGGCCAAGGTGAAACAGGACAGGAATATCTGTGCCCCGGAAATAGGAACCAGCACCCCCAACTCAGAACCACCACCCGTCACTGAACCAGTGCCCCCACACCTGGCCGCCAATGAATACAACAGTTCTACATGATATATACATGTTAAGTGAAGGAAAATGAGACAATTATATTTCATATAGTAAATAAATATATAACCAATCACCACCCCTGTTCTCCTTTCTTCCAGTGTGTATGGGGACTTGGTGAGTTATGTAGCTCTATAGATAAAGATGTGTGAGCGTGAAAGTGATCTCCCCTCACCTTCGCATTGACAACCTGCTCTCTCCTGAAAACATATTTGTTACACAGGGTCGAGGGGGGGCTAATGCATTGGATGCCCAACCACCCCCCACTCATGGACGTGAATCCATCCTATGTCTGGATCTTAATACGCAATTCTACAAGTAACATGATAGATCTGCATGTGGAGGATATGTCAATAAAGCTGTGAGAAACTGAAAGTGTGCTTCCCTCACGCCATCATTGACTACCTGTTACCACACACCCTCATACCCCCCACCCCCAATTGAGAACTACTGGCGCATGCCAAACCTTTTGTAAATATGGACAGATGACCAACTGATGACATCATCCTGCGGCGAGGGCCAAGGGTAAAAATTTGACAGAGGGTCAGTAATGTCCCAGTTTAGGTTTGAAGCCCGAGTTTCCTTTGTCAATCACAACCATAGACATTTACAACCAGAACTGAACACATTATATGGACAAACAGGCCAGAACTGCAGGGTTACAAGAGTGATGGGTCAGCTAATCACAGTCATTTGACACGCATGTCAGAATAACCGATTAAACACAGTTGAAATATCTATCAGGGGGGAAAAAGCTTTATTGACAAACAGTCGCTACAATAGTACAATATGGCAGGTGAATGAGTTGTAACACCCATCAATCAAAGTATAATAGTCCAAAAACATTGACAGGAATAATTTCAAAATGGACCACCTGGACTGAGGCCATGGTACACCATGGACATGGGTGCACCAGAGTTTTATGGCCACTCAGTATCATGGGTTTATTTCTACAATAAGTGGCCAAGAAGTGGAAACAAAGCAACAAGTGCCACAGGTTGAGTCCAAAGCCTCCAGAAGGACAATGAGCATGTGCAGAATCTATTCTGGAGGGAAGCTGCTTAAATCAGAAAGGTGCATATGTAACAGCTAACAAGCTGTAGAGGTCAACTTCCCAATAAAAATAACACCCAATACAAACTTGTAATGATATAAAACCATTATATCAACACCAAAGTATCAATAAATTTTTTTTTATAACTTTAATACAGCCAAGCAGCTTAATTTGACTGAAATGAGCCAAGTACATCTTTAAAGTACAGCAATAAGGGTCAAAATATTAGCATTTCCGTCAACTTGTAACTCATATAAAACATCACATTTTCATTTAAACATTGTGACATCATGATTGATGTCTGACAGGTTTCCTCTGAAGACCTTACACTAATAGTAACCCAAATAAAACTAAGGAAAGCTCTCACTGACAACACCCACACTTCTTTTTATCTTGAAGAAAGGGTTGTGTCAAAAAATGTTTTTACATGGAGTCAGAATGTGATAAAGAAATGCTTGCTTTTAAACTGCATGTTTTATTAACCCTGGCTGTCAGTGTAAAATGGATTTCAACCATGAACAAACAACAACCAACCAAGGGAACAACTTTGACCTCAGTGAAGAAAGAATTCCCCATTCGCCTTAATCCAAACCGGAGGGGTGACAGTAATGAAAGGAAATAGTAGTCGACAGTCACAACGGTCCACGTCTGCAGAAAAATTCAAGGTGCAGGAACACTACTGTTTTAGGTTGTTCTATTTTTTTCTGCGAGTGCTTTTTGTTTTCAAAAACTTTCTTTGAAAAATGTAGTAGTGCAGCAGAGCAGGGTTAAAGGTAGGATGGAGTGGCTCCTCGGGGAAAACAGGGGCATTACAAAGCATACTGCTGAAATACTGAAAGGTAGGTAAGTAGGACGATGTCCCTTTAAAAAGCAGTAAGGGGAGGAAGAAGTCTGGGACATAAATTTTTAGTGCCTTTACAGAAGAAGAGTATAGAGCTACAGAGATAGGATGCAGTGATATAGCAGGGTGAAGGTTTAAAGGAGTGTAAAGGCAGCTCAGTGGAACACAATCCAAGAGGCCTTTTGTTCTCTTTGCAACGTGATACTGTTGGTTCATAAAAAAGCACTTCAATTGAGCGAGAGTATTGAGTGGGTGCATGAATTTGATTTCATTCCAAACAGCATTTCTAATAGTTATTCTGCTCAGGTGTCACCAAAGATGAAATACAATTAAGGGACGTCGTCAATCTGATATAACATCCTGCACAGAGAAGAGTGCTAAAAGAGCTGAAAACACTACAGCTGAAAATGGGGCCACTAAGAAGAATACTTACATTAAAGTACCCGATTCACAATATTTGCTCTTCTTATTTCTCACAGCAGATCCCCACCTGGGAGCAAGGTTGCCTTTCAACCGCCGATGTCAATGAATGTTGCCTGCACCTCATACGACACACATTTTTCTCCTTGAAAAGCTCAAATGCAACATCACCCACCCCTTTTTTCTCTTTTCTTTTTTCTTTTTTTTTTTTTTTTTTTTTTTTACTGCGCCTCAGATACTGTCATAAATGTTTCAAAACCAACACTACAATATGGAAACAAAAAAGGATAAATACTCAGCTCCCTGCAATGGGGATAAGGCCCCAAAATATGTTTTGGAAACATAATCAGCATCACAGCAGCTCTGTGTGTCTGTTTACATTGTGGCCTCTACCACCGCTCCCCACTCCTCCAACAAACAAAAGGACGAGGGGATGGAGGAGAGGAATAATAAAAAAAAAAAAGCAGGAAATATCTTTTGCATATTATTTTAAGTAACTGTTCAAATTTCATTTCAGAATGGTAATCCACAAAACAAATATGTAGCGGCATATTTTAAAAAGGGAGGCTCCGCTCGCTTCAATTTCCTATTGTGGTGTTCGGCGTGTGTTTGCTCTTTGTGTCTGTTTGAATTGATTTGCACAGCTCGGCAGACAAGGGCTGAATGCTCAGACCAAGAATCCATAATTTCATATGATCTGATAGTTCTGCAGTATTAGATTGATTTTTTTCCCCTCCTCTGCCTCTCTCCCTCTCTTTGGTGTTGATGTTAACAAACAAGCTGTGCTACCTGCGCTCATGGATGCAGACGAGAGCAAAGAGAGGCATTTTGTTCAGGCTAAGGTGATAATGTGGAGACAGGGACATGTTTGTTTGAGGAAGGGGATATGTTTGTTATATGTTGTTTCCTGAGTAGGTACTTCCCAACAAACACATCTAGCCTGCGGGCTGTTGTGGTGGCTTCACACTCTGCTTATCTACAGCAATGCAGGTAATGCCATTACTTAATTGTACTCCATTTAATCCTGATTGTGCATTGGATATGAACGGTTTAGCCTCTTCGTATCCACCAGGTCACCGGAAGTCTATTTTTAGTTATGTTTAGGGTTACATTTGAGCCATGTTCACACCAATATACTTTAAACATTATTCCAGCCACGTGTTAAAATACAGAAATGGGACGATGTTTCCTGTCAAGCGAAGTCTAATGCTTGATTCACTTAAACTGTGAAAAGGGTACATGCAAACTGCTGGTCCTGCTGAAATTTTAGCTATTCACACAGCTTTTTAATATGTTCATGCAAAACAAACTCATCCTAAAAATATCCTCACTTATACACTATAGTGACTTATATATTTTTTTAACGAATTCAATCTTCACGCTGCTGCAGAGAATCAGTGTGTACATGACAGTTTCAGGAGGCTCAGTGTCTAGTGAATAACACCTTCAATTTAGATTGTATAAAAGTCTCCATGTTTCTTTAATACAACATATAAATTGTTTGTTAGAGGTGTCTTATGTAGCAATATTGTGTCTCCATGTTAAATATAAGGAGAAACATATTAGAGTAGAGATCAAGAAGCCAACCTTCATTATAATGCATGATTAAAACAATAATAAAACTTGTAGAAATAGATCATATATCATGTAGCACGGGATCATGGGTGTTTCCTTTCCGACATGATTTTGTTATTATGTTATAGAAATATTACAAGACCAAAAATAGAGGCTAATGTGCACATTTCCTTCATAGGTTGCTAGTAATAAATTAATAATTAATTATTTAGTCATTATATCTTCAGACATATGATTGATTAAGGTTCAGGAAGGCTTCAGTCATCAAACTCTGCATCATCTGCATTGATTATGTGGTCCTTTAAGTAACATTTGTTATGTTTTAGAATCATACATATTGTACATTACCCACATTATTAATCAATACTAATACTGTACTGCCCCTGGGTATCGAGTTAAGTTTTTGTGATCGGGACATAAAATGGTTACCGTATAGTTAATACACTTTGTCTCACTCCAACATATCTGTGATTTATCAGGATTGTGACACTTGTTTAATGAGAGCTAATGGTGTTTGACAGATTCTGCTGTTGTTTACACCTTTTCTTATCTTTTGTTGCATGAACTGAACTGTAACACTAGAGGGAAAAAATGTGCATGCAACATAAAAGATATATTTAATATGAAACTTGTTTGTCAGTGTAATTTTTCATTGAAAAATACAGACGTGGATGATAGATTACGTGTGTTTTTAAGTTCAAGAAATTAATATGATTTAGGTTAGTTTAGGGAAATATGGTGGTTTAGTTTCAATCTTGAGTATTACAGTTTGACCAGGATAAGATCTGGCACCCATGTGACTTCAAAGCCTAAGCAGTTTAAACATAAATGAATCAATGACTTTGATAAATACGTTGTGATTCATTTTGAGCATATAAGTCAGACTTTTCCTTCATAAAACCCAACCCTGGATTACTTCTCTAACTAATCCAAGTGTTACTTGTGCTTAAATTTACCAATAAACAATTACAGTAAAGAACATTAATGCTATGAAAAACAAAACACTGTCTTGTCTTGTAGTTTTTTTTCCAAAGTGATTGCTATATGTATCTATGGTTTACAGAAATGCACAATAGTAACATTTTATTGTGAAGAGTTGGCTGCATTTTTCAGTTATCTCATCCACTCATCTTGAATGTCATAAAGTATTTCTGTGCCGAGTTGAACCACAGAATGAAAAGTCATCAACATCCATTTATGCAAACAAAGGGGTGGCAAACAATTGAGAGCACCTGGGAACCTAAAGACATCATTTCCTACATTCAAGTGTCTTCAAGTGATCTTCTACTGCGGAAAAATGGAAAAGCCTGTGATCTCTTTACAGCCCTGACAAACAGAGCCTTATCAAGAAAACTGAACAGCTGGAAAAATGCATGTTGCATGATTTATATGAGGCAAAACAAGAATAAAACATATTTGCACTGTGCACTGAAACAAATGAGGTTTCACTCTATATCGGGAAAATCAATACAATAACAGCCTCTGTACGCTACGCACCCTGTGTGCATGCTTAATAAGCACTCTACCCTCCTGCACTGGTAGGATACAACCTGCAAAGTTACATATTATGGTATCAAGCCCCCCCCTCCCTTCTTTAAAACTCCAATCTCAAGTCACTGGTTCGGGATTTGGTTTGAAATGCGGGTGTTAAGTACTAAAACCACAGTTCAGAAGAGGCTTATGTTAAAGGAGTCATCCTGAGACACTCACCCACCGCCTTAAAAAGAAGGAAGCGGGAGATTTGTGATGCTATCACCTGCCTTAACTCCTGTACAACCCTCTCCACCTCGCCCCATCTGCCGTCAACTTGCTCGCACCTGTCACCGACTTATATAAATACTTAGCTCCCGCTAGCCAGGCAGGCAAACACCTTGGAGAGAAAAAGGCTGTAGGTGGGCGGGTGTGTATGTGTGTGCAAAAACAGACAAGAGAAAGAGAGTGAGAGAGAGTGGGAGAAGACATAAGGTAGAGAAAAGAAGTCAGTCAATGATAGTGAGAGAGAGATGGGGATAAAAAAAAAAGAGCGATTGGGTTGAAAAGCGGTAATATCCTCTGAGCATTCTATCAGCGGGGCGACAAAGCGGAGTGAAGCCCAGGTATTAGCCTTCCCTCTCTTCCTGTCTACCTCACTCTCCCTTTCATTCTCCCATCGTGTACCTCCTCTACCTGCCGCCGTCTATTTTAAGCCATTCCTTCAACGCGCCGTGTCAAACAAGCCTGAAATCCCTGCTAATACTAGTTACCCCTGAAACACTGATCTTACTGTTTGGCTTTTAGCTTAGACAAGTTCTCTCTTCGCTTCCTCCCCCTTCAAACAGGAAAAAAGTTAAGGTGGAAGAGAAAAAAAAAAAAAAAAGATTTTGACATTGCCTTTACATTTTGAGCTCATTAAATCCTGGGATCTGTCTCACTTGTACCTGGATTTTTTATTTTTTCTTATACTTGGAGATAAGCCAAATTAATATGAACTCGCCAGGGCCGGTTTTAAATGCTCAGTGTTATCCAAAGCCCTGCGCTCCATCTCCCTCTCGCTCACACTCTTTCGAAAGTTATCACTGGGCTCGTGATAGCCTTTAAACTAGCAAGGTGAAGTGCTTTAATTAAAACTAGTAGCGTTCCCTGGGAAAAAGGAAAGGGAAACGGAAAGGGTGGGTGGGGGGGGGTTGGACTTCATAATTTATCATACCAAAGGGCTTTCCCACTGGTGGCTAAAGTAAGAGGAGCTCAACATCTCTTAAGTAAAGGCATAAAAGATGGCCACTTTAAAGAGATGCATGGCAAGATAGTCCGCGCGCACGCACACACACACACACACACACACACACACACCTTGGAGATAACAGTGAAAGCCTTTTGATGTACGCGTTGCTCATAGGACACGATAGATTGTACAGAATCCTCTCTTATGGCTGGTCTTACTTTTAAGAGTGGTGACACAAAATCAACATTGAAAATGGGCTTGTGTGCTGCTTTCACATTAAAAAAGTAGACATATATCTACAATAATAAAAAGTAAAATGCACACTGCCACTCCTGCACTTAACATTAGGGTGTGTGGGGGGAGGAGGGGGGGTAAATCATGAAGCCATGTAAATCAATCTGAGTTATATTGCTCTAAACTTTATGCAATATACCCTCAGCTTTCATTGCCTCTATAATGCACATTTACATAGAGTCTACACAAACATGTACCGATAGCAGCATGTACACACACATGCAGTACACAGACACACACTCATATATAAGAAATCTACTGAGTGTGTTTCTCCTTGGCACAGATTCTTTTTTTTTCCTTGAGTCAAAGATAATACAATTCCTTTTTTTTTCTTATTTCCTTACAATACATCTTTCAGTTCTGCCTTTTGCGTGCATGAAATTCATTTTCTAATGGAAATATTTGTTTTGTAAATCAAATATGTATTATGCACAGAATGCAAAGCACAAATTAAATTATGTTAATGAAATGAAAGAGATATGAAATGCATATTTCATGGACAAAACATAACCCTGCCGAACAGCCATTTCTTGATAAAATCTTTAAACACAATCTCATTCGGAGAAAGACATATTGCCATGGCAGATAGCACCTCATTAAAATGGTCTCCTTTAATATCAGTGCTTAGTATATATGGGATTGTAAATAACCACTGGGGAAGAGGAACCAATAATGAAATACTGTCTTTAATAGCTTGCCATTGATGTCAGCATAAAAAGTCTACTAGTGGAATATTGGAAATTGGGTGTGCACACACATATAGTCAAAAGCTGTAAATGATTGCATATTTAAATAGAGCTGACTAAGGAAAAGATGATATAGATATTAGTAATAGGCAGAAAATTATGCTGACCTTACATAATTCCACAAAAAAGCCCAGACTGTTTTAAATTTTATATTGGTTACACTTAATGAATAATAGATTCTGTAGCTGTTGTTGTGCAGTCCATGATGTTAATAAAAGCCTAAGAATAGGGGCCCTGCTCTGCCCGGCCGACTAGCAAATGAACTAGACTGGCTTTTCAGCAGAAATAAATACAGCAATAAATACAACAGCATGGGGGTGCGTGGGTGTGTGTGTGGGGGGGTGTTTGTGAGGGCAAAGAAAAGAGGAGAAAATAGAAGAATGAGGAAAGGAAGAGGAAGGAGGAAGAAAAGATAAAGTAATAGATAGAGGATGGAAGGCATGAATAGATGGAGAAACAGGCACATGAGTCTGGCTCATATTCACTGTTACATATAGTACATATATTTATCTTGTGTTATCTAAGTTTGACTGGTCCAAAATGTTTCAATCCAAAATGGAAAATGGACTATACTTATATAGCACATTTTATACACCAGTGGGTGCCCAAAGCGCTTTACAATTCCTCACATTCACCCATTCACACACACACACACTCATACACCAGCTGCTGCTGATACACAGGCGCTGCCGGACCCTACTGGGAGCAACTTAGGTTTCACTGTCTTTCCCAAGGACACTTTGACATGTGGACAGCCAGAACCGGGACGCAAACCACCAATCCCTCAATCATTGGACGACTCACTCTACCAACTGAGCCAGAGCTGCCCAAAAAACATTTCACTGGCTCAAACTGATCCATTTTAGGATTGTAGCAGTGGTAAATACATTATATTCCAAACAGTTCTGAAAATACTACACTATCTTTAACTTATACACTTATACTTACAGTATACTTATACACACACACACATACATACATGTCACAAGGAGCAGGTAAAGGAAAGAAACGTCCTTGTCATATCACACAAGGATCAATCACATTATTTACTGTTATCTGGCTGCATATAAAGTGTTTTATCAAATATAAAATATCATACATGTTCAGGTCATCATTTTACTTGACACTGCAAAGGTACCTTTCCATAGTTCTTATCATAGGTAGTGCAGCATTGAAAGTGGATAAAGGTGTTTATCACCCAGCGTACAGGACGTCACACAAGTTATTTTATGAAAGTCATAATGTGTGTGTCTTTGCAGTAGTGAGTGTTCAGGATAGGTTAATATCTGCAATAACCTTTTTTTCCATGTCAGGTAAATCATTTCTATGGGTGTAACAAGGCTATGAACCGGTTTGTGGCATATTAGACTTTCAGATATTTAAGTTCAATGTATGACAAACTATTTTTACGGAACTGTACACACTTCGGTTTTGAAGTCATGGTTTGGTTCCTTTTTGGTACAGTACGGAAACAAAATGCAAAAGTATTTTCTTCCTCAGCACAGTAAATGAATTCAAAGTGCTGCTTAGTACCAGTAAGTTAAATGATATTTTCTTAAATGATTAACCAAATGTTGAGATTAAAAATAATGAATTCCTTTTAAACAGTAAAAAAAATAAAAAAAATTCCAACATCTTCAAAGTGTCATTCTGCAACTTTTACACGCTCCTTTCGGAATCTGATGGGTCACCCTGAGTTACCAACACATATTGCGTTTGCTGCATGGTGTGTCACCTCCACTGGCTGGATTTCCCATGCATAGAAAACAAAAACAACAGAGAA